>LPNX011003084.1:0-53877 GCA_001517045.1 Pseudotsuga menziesii
ACTTATATCAATATAATCATCCATTTTGGCAAAAAGAAACAACAAAACTGGAAGATGAAATAGCACTGAGTCCGCTAACTTCTTGGACAATATCAAAAGTAGAAAGCCACGGTATCCACTTCTTCCTCATTCACAAATTCATAAAAGCATAAAGTACCCGTCTGCATAGATAGGACCTCCTTAGAAATTTCATTAGCCTTCCTATTTAGCTCTTTGTAAATATGGGTGAAATTTGTCCACTGGAAGAACTGAAGAGAGTCCTAAATTTGATGTAGAAGTTGTCAGGGCCTTGTATTTTTAATAGAAATTTTCCTATTATCTCAGTCTATCACAACTTTCGAATCACACATTACTTGAATGTTGTTAACTCTTTTTAAACTTGATAAGTGAAGTAATGTCCATAAAGTTGTGAACTTTTCCTTCATGTTAGTGCCCCCGCTCGAGGCATAAGAAATAAGAAAATAGTGAGACTGGTTCAGATAAAGGGATACACCAAATATGCATATAGTTGGACGGCCTTAACTAAACCCATTGAAATAACCCCAAGGATTTTAACAGTCTAACTAAGGCATGCCAGTTACACGAGGCTTAAGATATTTTCGCTCCACTTTGAACTCTCTTGAAAGTTTTAAGCTCAATCATGTTGTTGAGGCCACATGAACGTCACAAATCCTGAAAGATACTAGAGTTTTGAGACCGCCAGATGTTGTATACAAAAATGCTTGGAAAGGCTTTGCAATTTCTTACTATCATATTGTCACATGCCCCAATTTTGCAAAAATAATATTATCATATTTGATTTTATTTCAAGACAATATGTTAAATTTTATGCTAAGTTGTAATTGATGACTCAGCAGAGTCAAGGATATTGAATGTAATTTTGAATATTTTAATTAAAAATAAATAAAAGTGGAGACAACAGCTTGGGGGAGCTGTTAAAAGAGTGTTTACTGGTCAAGTTGGTGGAGGAGACTGGGTGGGGAACAAGTAGACAAGTGGTAGCATCCTCAAACACTTCCAATTGTTGCAGGTGGCAACCTCCCTACATTTGGGGTCATGATCCCCCAAGAAAGTGGGATCAGAGCAGGTGGCTCAATTAATGACAACTTACCCAAAAGACCTAGGCAATCTTAATAAAAATGCCCATTGAAGAGAGCTGAGGCTGCTCATTCCAAGGAGGTGAACATTCAGGTGAATGTACTTCAGAGGATTTCAATGGGAAGGGAATTTGTGGAAGGTGTTTGAGGGGTTAACTGCAAAAGTGATATGGTGCATCTTTTCAGCTGAAGGATCTTGCTACTGAGTGCAGAGTGAATACCGAGTCATTGGACTAGTATATTGTTTGCTTGCTCTACCAGTTCTCAGCCAAGGAGATTAGGAACAGGTTCGGGGGTCCTGAGGAGACACTATTTGAGCGCTCTCTAGGAGTTGGTAGGGAGGAACGACCTCCCAACGCTATTGTTGTCCAGCTTAAATAGGTTCTACAGTCTTTTTATTTTTACTGTGTTAAAAGTTTATATGTGAGACTAATTGATTAATAAATATTAAATGTTTAGTAGTGAACTGATAGATATTGTAATCTTTTAGTTTATTGAAACACTGAAGCTGAAATTGAGGAAAAATAATCCTAACCTGTGTTTTTCCACGTCTGGAATGGACCAGACCGTACTCCAGCATAGGCAGTGTATGTTAAAATAGATGAAGGATATAATAGAAATCTGGAATGAATAGATGTTTATGCATTTCATAATATCATGGTAACCTATTTTGTATGTAATTTGTTATCAGAAAATATCAATAACCTGTTTATATATGTTTCATATTAACCAGTTTCTGTAGGTAAGTACTTTAGAAAAGAAATAACAATAACTCAACACAAGTAGAAGGATCTTTTTATAAATAAGTACTCTAGTAGAAAATAGGTATATTTATACACAACACTTTGCTATCTTTTTGAAATTTAGAACTTACAGGATGGAAAATTATGTTAGGTTACACATTATTTTTCTGTGTATTTTACTTAGTAACCTGTGTTTAGACAATAGAAGAAGTACAGCTAAAAACTACTTGTTTACATTCAGTACAACAAAGATATAAACTAATAGTATATATAGTCTATTAGTAATCATAATAGTTTAAAGACTAACAGGTACTATTAACTCAGGAAAATGATATGTGAAATTAATTCTAATATTAAGAAAGAAAATGTATTTACTTAGTTTATTTATCTATTTATTTGGTTAACCAAACTAAGACAATGGTTACTATAAAAAAAAAGGTTTAGGAAAAGTATCATTCTTTATCAAAAACAGACTCTTTATTAAATTAATGTTTACGAATAATTCTAATGAAAACCTAGCTAACATTTCAGTAAAACAATAAGATTATGATAAATATTTAACAATACATGTCTTTGTAGAGCTCTACTATAAATATTAACAGGTTTATTCTCTACAAAAGAAATACAAACATAGACATACGAACTGTTACTTCTAGTTACTGTACTTCTAACATTTAAGTGTTTAAAATACAAATTTAAGCAAACCCATTACACTATAATAACAATACTTAATAGTAATTGTTTTACAAATAACAGAAGCTCACATAATAAAACTAAAAGAATTTTTTAACCAGAGTGTCATCGAAGGAGAAACCTAGCTCATATTTCTGAGTGAATAACAAAAGCTATAAATTATTTTCTGATGCAAATAGTTTAACCTTAGTTCAAACACCATTAACAAAAGTTTAAGCAATTAATAAACAGTACATATAAATATACAGTCGAATAAGATAATAAATCCGAGTACACAGAGTTACATAAACAACATAAGATAAACAGTCATATAAATAACTTAGGGTAGACTGGGTCTGAGCTCAAAAGGAAACCTGTATGTTTTCAAAAGAATTGTGTATCGTATGATAGGCCGTAAGGCTTTAAACTTTTATAGAGTACAAAAACCAGTGTTAAGTCGATGCACCCATATTGTAATATTGGGTTTAAAATAACAAAAACAACAAACCAAGTATCAAAACTACTTCTTATAAAATCTTTTTATACAAGAAGGAAGCTTTACAAGTCACAACAGTGTGCCAGAGTCACCCTACTGAAGCAAGGGTTTTAAACAAAAACAAAAAAAAAAACTAGTAAACTGAAGAACAACATCCCAAGAATGGGTAACAACCATGCCGTAATTCCTTCCATCTGGACACTGTCCCCCAAGGTCTGTACAAGCAGGGAGAGCCATTGGTAACCAGGGGTTACCTGGAGACAAAACGTCGGCCAAATTTTTTGAAGTACTTCCTTCCAAGGGTTTTGCGAACCGTCACCTGCAAATAAGATTCAAAGTATAATTAGAATTTGGGCTTAGCACTAAATTCGTAATTTTATTCATAGCTTGCATAACATCTATCATTTTTCACCTGGAAGTAAAGACGAGGGAGCCACAAAGGAACAACAACATTGCAACCAGCGTAAGAAGAACCCAAACCCTCATTTTTCTGCAGTGACAGAGATGATGGAGGACACACAATGCAAGTTACACAATCAACAAGAGAAAGAGAAAGTCAAGGCAATGGCAAAAAGACCAGGACTTTAACCCTGTAACTAGCGACTATGTAAAAAAACCCACATGCACAACGAAGTATTGCAGGAAACTTTCAATCGCGAGTTATGGCGTGAACACTCACTCAAAAACAATGACCATTCAAAGTATTACGCAGATAGTGGAGATGGAGGCAAGCTACTGCGAGCCTTCAACAGCCGCAGTAAAACCCAAACCATGCAGAGACCAAACCCTCGACAAAATAATGAGGAGCTAGGGTTGCAACGAAGACTTTTAAATTACGATTTGCATGGCAAGGAGAGTGCCACGTATAATCAAATCATTTCACATATCTGTGGGTCTTTTGTATAGTTATCACTACAAACATTCAAACCGAATAATTGATAATCAATTACCTTATGCATGTAATGATATACATTTTTAATGTAAAGTCAATACCATATCATTGCCAACAAGTCAATCCTTGACCTTGAACAAGGTTTTTCCAACATTTAATTATAATGAATAATGTTATAAATAGTTTGGAAAGAACCAGTTTTACATATGATTTCGATGCCCTCGTTTCTCAAAATTTTTGCTATGAATATCAATGCCAATGATGTAAGGATTATCTTAACCTTTCATAATCACACTTATAAAGAAAAGATTAAGAGGTTAGCATAAGCATTGAATATGTTTTAAAATGCTTTAAAAATCTTGGTATTTTATTCATAAGCTATGAATGTTTAAGTCATAAGAATAGAATTAAATTAATATGGTGTATAAAGATATAATAACTCTGGTGTACAATAATACTTCCTTCATTTAAAAATGAATCTAATGTACTGGGTGTAGGATATAAAACCTACAGGTGCTTAATCTTGGAAGCTTCCACAATGCTTACCAAGTTCTAAGACAAATTGGATCAAGGTTAAAGATAGAAGTAGAGTTTAAGACAGTAAATTATCTAGGATTTTATTGCACTACTTTTACAATTCAGTAGATAGTAGGGTAATGCGAAGTCATCGCCTAGTGATGTCATAAAGGAAATGGGTAATCCATTCACGATGATAAACTGATAACTTTAACCATGTGGAGTCCTAATTGAATTAGAGTTAAAAAGAATTTTGTAGGCTTATGTTCTGAATAGCATAGGTCCATTTTAATTATATACAATGATAAGCAGTTCTTTTATTATTATGATAAAAATGGCAATAGACTATTATGTCAAAGGAGGAGTTTTGAACTTTTATCTTGAGCTTTTCTAAAACTGGAAATCAAGTAGAGTAACGTTAAAAAGAAATCTTTATCTATCTTAAGATCTTACTAATAAGAGACAAACAGAAAGGCGACATTAATAACCTCTATGATACAGAGACAAGGTAAAATAGTATTGTGAGTCAAATAAAAGAAACAAACTTTACCTTGCGGATTCTTGAGTCTTCTAAGCAGAATCTTTACACTAGCAGTATATTTCTATGCTAAGAAGTATATTTAGTAAAAATGCCTTAATAAACTTTTAACTGGGTCAAAATTTACCTGTCAAGCCTGTAAAGATGAAGAAAATCCAAATACGTTAGCATATGCTAAGTAAGCCTCGACTAGAAAATGACTCCTCACCTACTTGTCATTCAAAACCATTAGAAGAACTAATTAATCAATTGCAGATTACTTACATTACATATCAAAATTAAAACAGCATTAATTTTTATATGTTAAAGTTAATGGTTATTTATCTTTGTCTGTTTCAAATCTTATAATGACTGCTAGCAGATGTCCAACTGCAACTGTAACTTTTTATGCTATCTCAAAATTTTAATTTTTTGTGAAAATTTGGGGTTTTGACATGTGGTATTAGAGCACAAGGTTCAAACACTAGGCCTTGAAGAAGCCGAACTAGCTTTTAGGAAACAGTAAATTGAATTATTATGCTGACGTATTTTCTTTTAAATGTTATTCAACAGAGAAATTGTTTTCTGAAGTTTAACAGACAGGTATGGAAAGCTTGGAAGAATATGCAGAGGAGGAATCTCCAGTTACTGAACCAGGAAATTTACCAAGAGATCCTATACCATAGGATTTAACTACCAATTCCTCAGAATTGTTACAAACTGTAAAAGACCTAAAATCTGAAATGGAGTCTGTAAAGTGAGAAAATGAAAGGATTCTGAGGGCTCAAGAAGAGCTGAATCGGATCCTAATTGAAAAGTTTCAAACTGAGGGTAGGGGTAGAAGAATAGAATCAGAAGATACAAGTCATCAACGTAAATCTAAAAAGATGAAACATACTAAAACTGAAAGTAGTTCATCTTCTGAGGTGTTTGGTGAACAACGAAATTACCATTCTACTAGTAACAATACTGATGATAATCAGTACACTAAAAAGAGGAAATACAAACCTTATGAGGATATTTCTAGGGAATTCAAAAAGATAAAACCACCAACCTTCAATGGAGAGACTAAGAAGGGGGAGGAAGCTGAATCCTGGTTATCTGGGATGAAGAAGTACTTCCAAATATATAATTATTCTAACCCGTTAAAGGCTAGAATGGATGTTTATAACCTCTCAGGAAAGGCTGACATTTGGTGGCAGGACTTGAAAAGAGTAAAGGGAATAAAAGAGAAAAATGTAAACTTGAGTACCTTTAAGAGGTATTTTAAAAAGAAATTTCTTTCTGAGAAATATTATGAGGAGAGAGCAAAAGAATTTTATGAGTCTAGAAAGTTAAAAGTTCATGAAAAGAATTATGCAACTTACGATCTGGAATTAGCAGCTATTATACACGCTTTAAAGATGTGGCGACATCACCTAATTGGCAGAAAATTTGTTTTAATGACTGATAATAAAGGATTGGAGTATCTGTTAGATCAGCCTAATTTAAATGCCAGACAAGCTAGGTGGTTAGCTTTCTTAGGTGAATATGATTTTGAAATTCAGCACATAAAAGGTAAAGAAAATAAAGTTGCTGATGCAGTAAGTAGGAATACAAGGCTGAATTTTGCAGCAGCTATCCGCACTTATGCTACAGATTTGGATGAACAACTTAAAGAAGGAATAGAACAAGATGAAATTTACCAAAGTTTACAAGCTAAAACTAAAGAAAATGCAACAGAAAACTTAAGTAAAGGTTATAGTGTTAATGCAAAAGAATTTTTACTGTATAAAGATAGAAAGTATGTACCCAACGTACCGAAAGTTAAGCTGTTAATTCTGGATGAAATTCATAAAACTCCATACTCAGGTCATCCAGGTTATCAAAAGACTATAACTATGTTAAGAAAAGAGTATTTTTGGCCGAATATGAAGACTGAAGTAGCAGAATATATTGCTAGGTGTTTTGAATGTCAATAGGTAAAAACTAAACATCAACACCCAGCTGGATTGCTTCAGCCATTACCCATTCCTAGCTGGAAATGGGAGATAATTAGTTTAGATTTTATTATTAGGCTGCCTAGAAATCAAAATCAAAATGATTCTATCATGGTAGTAGTTGGTAAGTTAAGCAAAGCAGCTCACTTTATACCTGTTAAAAATACTTATAAAGCTGTAAACATAGCTGATATTTTTCTAAAACATATTTTTCGATTGCATGGAGTACCAAAAGTCATAATCTCAGATAGAGATCCTAAATTTACAGGAAAATTTTGGAAGTCTTTGTTTAAAGGGTTAAACACTACATTAAATTTTAGTACTTCATTCCATCCTCAAACAGATGGACAAACTGAAAGAGTAAACCAAGTACTGGAAGATCTATTAAGAATGTATGTGAAAGACCAGGCAAGTAAATCGGAGGATTAATTGCATTTGGTAGAATTTGATTATAATAATAATTAACAGACATCAGCCAGATTTAGCCCTTTTGAAATTTTATATGGACGAAAATGTAATACACCTATCTTTTGGAGTAATCCAATGGATATATTGGTATTAGGTCCTAAACTATTAAAAGAAATGGAAGAAATTGTAAAACAGGTGCAAGGTAATCTGAAATTTGCACAGGATCGGCAGAAAAGTCAAGCAGCCTTAAAAAGATCTCCAAAGGAGTTTTAGGTAGATGAACATGTGTTCATCAAGGTAAAGGCCAAAAAGAGCTCTATGAGATTGGGGAGTTGTGAAAAATTGGCACCTCGTTACTATGGTCCATTTGAAATTCTGTCTAGAATTGGGCAAGTAGCTTATCGATTAGCATTACCACCAAATTTAAGAGTACATAATGTTTTTCACATTTCTGTATTAAAGAAATATGTTCATGATGCTACTCATGTTGTGAACTGGAATGATGTACAGGTGGAACCAGAAGGATATTTTCTGGTGGAACCGGACTATATCCTCGGGCGAAAGGAGATTACACTTCACAACCGGACCATTGGACAGGTGAATGTGCAATGGAAGCACCTTAGTCCAGAGGAAGCCACCTGGGAATTAGAAAGTAAAATGCGAAATGCATATCCAATTCTGTTCCTGGTACGAATTCTAGGGATGAAGAATAAATAACATCAAGGACAATGTTATATTCTGAGGGGGTGTGTATGTCACATGCCCCAATTTTGCAAAAATAATATTATCATATTTGATTTTATTTCAAGACAATATGTTAAATTTTATGCCAAGTTGTAATTGATGACTCGGCAAAGTCAAGGATATTGAATGTAATTCTGAATATTTTAATTATAAATAAATAAAAGTGGAGACAACAGCTTGGGAGAGCTATTAAAAGAGTGTTTACTAGTCAAATTGGTGGAGGAGACTGGGTGGAGAGCAAGTAGACAAGTGGTAGCATCCTCAAACACTTCCAACTGTTGCAGGTGGAAACCTCCCTACATTTGGGG
Organism: Pseudotsuga menziesii; assembly: GCA_001517045.1. Taxonomy (NCBI): domain Eukaryota; kingdom Viridiplantae; phylum Streptophyta; class Pinopsida; order Pinales; family Pinaceae; genus Pseudotsuga; species Pseudotsuga menziesii. The sequence goes on from LPNX011003084.1 coordinate 8,373, forward strand.
TCATGATCCCCCAAGAAAGTGGGATCAGAGCAGGTGGCTCAATTAATTACAACTGACCCAAAAGACCTAGGCAATCTTAATAAAAATGACCATTGAAGAGAGCTGAGGCTGCTCATTCCATTTAGGTGAACATTCAGGTGAATGTACTTTAGAGCATTTCAATGGGAAGGGAATTTGTGGAAGGTGTTTGAGGCGTTAACTGCAAAATTGATCTGGTGCAACTTTTTAGCTAAAGGATCTTGCTACTGAGTGTAGAGTGAATACTGAGTCATTGGACTAATATACTATTTGCTTGCTCCACCAGTTTTCAGCCAAGGATACCAAGAACAAGCTCGGGGGTCCTGAGGAGACGCTATTTGAGCGCTCTACAGGAATTTGTAGGGAGGAACGACCTCCCAACGCTGTTGTTGTCCAGCTTAAACAGGTTCTACAGTCTTTTTATTTTTACTGTGTTAAATTTTTATATGTGAGACTGATTGATTAATAAATATTAAATGTTTAGTACTGAACTGATAGATATTGTAATCTTTTAGTTTATTGAAACACTGAAGCTGAAATTGAGGAAAAATAATCCTAACCTATGTTTTTCCACGTCTGGAATGGACCAGACCGTACTCCAGCACAGGCAGTGTATGTTAAAATAGATGAAGGATATAATAGAAATCTAGAATGAATAGATGTTTATGAATTTCATAATATCAGGGTAACCTATTCTGTATGTAATTTGTTATCAGAAAAGACCAATAACCTGTTTATATATGTTTCATATTAACCAGTTTCTGTAGGTAAGTACTTTAGAAAAGAAATAACAATAACTCAACACAAGTAGAAGGATCTTTTTATAAATAAGTACTCTAGTAGAAAATAGGTATATTTATACACAACACTTTGCTATCTTTTTGAAATTTAGAACTTACAGGATGGAAAACTGTGTTAGGTTACACATATATTTTTCTGTGTATTTTACTTAGTAACCTGTGTTTAGACAATAGAAGAAGTACAGCTAAAAACTACTTGTTTACTTTCAGTACAACAAAGATATAAACTAATAAGTATATATAGTCTATTAGTAATCATAATAGTTTAAAGACTAACAGGTACTATTGACTCAGGAAAATGATATTTGAAATTAATTATGATATTAAGAAAGAAAATGTATTTACTTAGTTTATTTATCTATTTATTTGGTTAACCAAACTAAGACAATAGTTACTATAAAAAAAAGGGTTTAGGAAAAGTATCATTCTTTATAAAAAACAGACTCTTTATTAATTTAATGTTTACGATTAATTCTAATGAAAACTTAGCTAACATTTCAGTAAAACAATAAGATTATGATAAATATTTAACAATACATTTCTTTGTAGAGCTCTACTGTAAATATTAACAAGTTTATTCTCTGCAAAAGAAATACAAACATAGACATACTAACTGTTACTTCTAGTTACTGTACTTCTAACATATAAGTGTTTAAAATACAAATTTAAGCAAACCCATTACACTATAATAACAATACTTAATAGTAATTGTTTTACAAGTAACAAAAGCTCACATAATAAAACTAAAAGAATTCTTTAACCAGAGTGTCATCGAAGGAGAAACCTAGCTCATATTTCTGAGCGAATAACAAAAGCTATAAATTATTTTCTGATGCAAATAGTTTAACCTTAGTTCAAACACCATTAACAAAAGTTTAAGCAATTAATAAACAGTACATATTAATACACAGTCGAATAAGATAATAAATCTGAGTACACAAAGTTACATAAACAACATAAGATAAACAGTCATATAAATAACTTAGGGTAGACTGAGTCTGAGCTCAAAAGGAAACCTGGATGTTTTCAAAAGAACTGTGTATTGTACGATAGGCCGTAAGGCTTTAAACTTTTATAGAGTACAAAAACCAGCGTTAAGCCGATGCACCCATATTGTAATATGGGGTTTAAAATAACGAAAACAACAAACCAAGTATCAAAACTACTTCTTATAAAATATTTTCATACAAGAAGGAAGCTTTACAAGTCACGACAGTGTGCCGGAGTCACCCTGCTGAAGCAAGGGTTTTAAACAAAAACCAAAAAAAAACTAGTAAACTGAAGAACAACATCCCAAGAATGGGTAACAACCATGCCGTAATTCCTTCCGTATGGACACAGTCCCCTAAGGTCTGCACAAGCAGGTATAGCCATTTGTAACCAGGGGTTACCTAGAGACAGAACGTCGGCCAAATTTTTTGAAGTATTTCCTTCCAAGGGTTTTGCGAACTGTCACCTGCAAATAAGATTCAAAGTATAATTAGAATTTGGGTTTAGCACTGAATTCGTAATTTTATTCATATCTTGCATTCTTTATTTAAAGAAGAAAGTTACCTGAACAGTGGGAACTGAGGTCAAGAAGTAGGCAGACCGAAACCTCACGCACAGCATTTATCATTTTTCACCTGGAAGTAAAGACGATGGAGCCACGAAGGAAAAACAGCACTGCAACCAACGTAAGAAGAAGCCAAACCCTCATTTTTTTGTAGTGACAGAGACGACGGAGGACACACAATGCAAGTTACACAGTCAACAAGAGCAAGAGCAAGTCAAGGCAGTGGCAAAAAGACCACGAATTTAACCCTGTAACTAGCAACTGTGTAAAACAACCCACATGCATAGCGAAGTATTGTAGGAAACTTTCAATCATGAGCTATGGTGTGAACACTCACTCAAAAACAATGACCATTCAAAGTATTAAGCAGATAGTGGAGATGGAGGCAAGCTACTGCGAGCCTTCAACGGTCGCAGTAAAACCCAAACCATGCAGAGACCAAACCCTCGACAAAATAATGAGGAGCTAGGGTTGCAATGAAGACTTTTAAATCACGATTTGCATGGCAAGGAGAGTGCCACGTATACTCAGATCTTTTCACCTCTCTGTGGGTCTTTTGTATAGTTATCACTACAAACATTCAAACTGAATAATTGATAATCAATTACCTTATGCATGTAATAATATACATTTTTAATGTAAAGTCAATACCATATCATTTCCAACAAGTCAATCCTCGACCTTGAACAAGGGTTTTCCAATGTTTAATTATAATGAATAATGTTATAAATAATTTTGGAAAGAACCGGTTTTACATATGATTTCGATGCCCTCGTTTCTCAAAAAAATTTCTATGAATATCAATGCCAATGATGTAAGTATTCTCTTAACCTTTCATAATCACACTTATAAAGAAAAGATTAAGAGGTTAGCATAAGCATTGAATATGTTTTAAAAATGCTTTAAAAATCTTGGTATTTTATTCATAAGCTATGAATGTGTTGCAGTTGCAACATTTTCCCAAAATTCAAAAAAAATTGGGACCCTCCTTTTGCTTATATCGGTTTGATTTTCTTCTTTGATTTGATATAATGACTCTCCAGAAAGAATGTTTCTAATGCCTGAAATGATCCACTTTTGTTTTTGCCTTTGAGTGCATTTTCAAGTGTTTGAATCGGAAGATTCTTTGCTTGCGCTTCCATCGTTGCGAAGAAATAATAAGCTTCAGCCTCGATATTTGTCTCCGATGCATTTGTCTCAAACGGCTAACTTTTGGTTTTCACATCAGAATATTTTATTACTACTTTCTCCGCAGTTGGGGACAGCAAACTACAAAGCCCCCCGATTATTGTATTGACCTTTCAAGCTTCGCTTTGTTGTTTCGTCGATCCTTGGGTTTTGGGTTTCCGCCGTTGCGGCCGCAGAAAGAACTACCTCTCCGATCTTTTAGTTATTTTCTCTTCTGATTCAGACCTTACATGGTGAGGTGTGATGTCCTTTATGACTCCGTCGTTGCAGCTCCGTTTTCCGCTATCGCTCCGATGTTTAATCTTGTAAGCTCCGACGCGTTATAATTTTCTCCCAGTCATCCCCGCGGATAGCTTAGTGGTTTTTCCACCTGACGTTGCGGAAGGAATTATTCTTGTGACCTCCAATCCTTAGAGTTCCACCGTCTGATATTTCCCCACCGCTTATGGTTGACTATATATATGGGGTTGGGTTTATTATTCTATTGCTATTTGTACTGTCATGATCTGTCGCTCTCGTGTGCTGTCGTTCTCTCGAGCTCGCAAGGACCCTCGTTGTCGGTGTACCCACGTTTCCAGGTGGCTCAACCGTGGAAGCGTAGCAGTCCTCTTCCTGCCACTCGCACAATGTTTCCAGGTAGGATCTTGTCGCCTTACCCGTTCCGTTCTATTGAGCGTTTTGATTTTGGTTCACGGTTAGGGATTTTCTACAGCTGTTTTCCCTTCACCCCGCTAGTTGCATGCATATATATAGTGGGGGGCTTGTATTATAGCTTTTAGTGGGAGCAGTTTTTGGCCCACAGGTTAGTTTCCCTCCACAGTCGTTATGCGTTTCGACCCTGCGCTTAATGAATGGGGGGTTTGGTGCAGATGGTCGTTACGCTGTCTGCACCAGTCTGCCCTATATGATGATTTTTTGGTAGGAGAAGGTTTTTCGTGGCCTCTCCCTATGATGTTCAACTGGTTGCCCCCCCTTTTTTCGTGGTGCCCATATCCTTCGAACCAAAGCCGCGCCGTTTCAAGCAACCCGGTTCGCAGTCGGTTTCGAACCCGAGCCGATTGGGAGTTATATAGCACCGCACAGCATTATATATTGACCATAAGTTGCATGGGTAGTATTTTTGTTGAGGCGCACCGTAGAAAAATTGAATAAGTTCCCCTGTTATTACACGCAGCGCGATGATCATGGCACCTACAGAGAGCCCAAGGTTTCTTCACTTTAATGTAGATTTTGTTTCCCCGCTCGAAATTTGTTGGTAGAACTGTTTTGGTATTAGACAGCAGTGTTAGCTTGCACATATTTTCTTCATTTACTAATTTCCATCATGTTAAACATAGATGAAGTAAAACACTTCACATTGTTGTCTCAATGTTCGCAACTTAGCCGGAAATGGCCTAATGATTATAATTTCATATATGACAGGAAGATTTTGAACTCAAAATGTCAAAGCGACAAAAGAAGAAGGCCCCTGTGGTTGAAGAGGATCCCGACGTGGAAGTTATCACCAAAACCGAATACATCTATGAGGACACCAAGTGCATATCTGGTGTAGAGCCTGACTACTAGTGGGGAGAGATATACAGGTTGATCACGTGCCAAGAGGTGCCTGATATGGGCTTGGAGGAGGAAAGCATATACGCCAATATAGAGAGATCTTCACTGATGAAGATTGCCATAAGACCAGAGGTCTTCCCATGCTCTGAAGTGATTGGCTGGATTCTACCCCGGGCAGATGTAACCACTATGATCTTGGAGAATGTTGACAAACAAGGCTATGCTGCCTATAGCCCAGAATATGTAGCCCTGGCCTACCACCTGCCAGAAGCACAAATATTCTTGTCTGACGATTGGTTAAAAAACATCAGAATGGACCTTGTTGAGACCCTCAAAAGAATGCTATTGTCTGGAAGAAATTTCAGAACCAGGCCTATGGGAGAATATGACACAGCGAGCTTAAGGGGCCCATACAGGTTCATTGCCTTGATGCTGAACAGAATTTTTGGAAGAGCACATTGAAAAAGCTTCAAACTGGAGTGGATGCCCATTATTTTTTATGTTGTGACCCAGGGGACCATTTTCAACTGGGCCAACATAGTATCAAAAAGTCTTTCAACCTGTATGGCCTCAGCTTTGGGAGGAGTGTCCCAAAAGAGGTCAAAATTTTACATGAGTTCCATACTCGTTGATTGTATACTGTGCAATCAACCTTTCCCCTGCCTAAAGTGCATTTGGAACAGGGAGAGGATGCCTGTTTATTCTGCATATAAGCCACTATGGGCGCACAAGTACCACAGTCATTACCGGTAAGTCTGTAAACAGTTTATCATGCCATTGTATACTCTCATTTTTCTAAAAGAATGTGATTGCATGTCAAAAGAGGCATTGCAGGTAATTGAGGAATATGCAGATTATTATTTGACCGAGGATGGCCTCTACTTCAGAATGTTTGGAGGTTCCAGAGCACCCTCCCTACTGCCCAAATACGCCACTGACTACATCATTCATAAAGAGGCAGTTAGGCAAGTCTTCCTGGATGGCATAGGGAGCTTTTTATTTGAGCATAAGAAGGCTTCCTATCCCCCTTTTCCCTTCAAGTTAGGCAATTATAAGTTCACCAGAGTGAAAAAAGCAGATGAGTTTGTGGAAGAGTTAGAAAAGTTTCATTTTGGTGAAATGCCCTTCCACAGAAATGATTCCCACAGTAAGGTGGCTGAACACTGCAAAGAGAACAACGTTCATTTCGAATACACCCACCATTGGGATAGAGAAGAATCTGTCCTCTATAGTGCATTGAACATAACAACCTTGAGGAAAAGGTTCAAAAAGAAGATCACCACAAAAGGTGGGAAGGGGCAAGATGAACAAGCAAAAGCTGATGAAGAAGCCAGGAAAAGAAATGAAGAAGCCCAAAGGTTAGCCCAAGAGGGTGAGGGATGGCTAAAGGGAGAAGAAGAAGAGAAAAGAAAAGCTGCGCAAGAGGCAGCTAGAAAAGCAGAGGAAGATGCAAGAAATGAAGAAGAATAAAGGAAAAGGAAGCTTGATGAAGAGCTTCAGAAATAGGAAGCAGAGAGGATGAAGCTGACCTAGACAACGATAGAATAGTCAGCATCTGACACAGCTGATATTCAAACATAGGACGTGGAGAACCCCAAGGTTTAGGACCCAGAAGTACCTGCTGTCAGCACACATGGACAGCCTATGGGCCCCACACTTAAATTGGTCCCCTTTGAACAGAAGGTGGGGGAAGAAATCCCTGATTTTAATAATGTTTTCTATGACAAGGAGACAAAGAGGATAGTGAAGAGAACGGAAAGGAAGGTTGAAACAGGAGGTCTATCTGGGAAAATGATAACGGATACGCCCGTTGTATTTGGAACAGACCGAGATCCTAGATTCACCATTAGAGCCAGAGCTGCACTGATCCATGCTTCAGAGGATAATGTGGACAAAATAATGACAGACCTGGAGCAATCCAAGAAGTATTCTTCTTAGTTGAAAGACACATTAAGAAAGGAGAGAGAAGAAAACAGCAAGCTGAAGAGAAAATTTGAAGAAGTGCAAAGGGAGATGAAGTATTCAAAGGCTGAATTGCAGGTTCTCCAAATAGAAAGAAGATCTATGGAGATTACACAAGAGTGTTTGGAGAAAATGCAGCAGGAGTATCAGGAGCTAAGGGCAGAGAAAGAATAGCTGCTTGGAAAGATAGAGGATCTGGAGCTTCAAAAGACCACCTTGGAGGCAAGTGAGAGGCAGTCTCAAGAACAAGAGACAAAACTTCAAGAGCAGATCGCTTCTCTATCAACAGCTTTGGAGGAAGCAAAAGAGCAGTAGGTTAACCTCCAACCTTTCAAAGAACATGTGCTGGCACAAAAGGCCAAGATGCTTCAGCTGCAAACCGCCATAGAAGAAGAGAGATGCAAAGTTTTGCAAATAGACGGTCGATTAGAGGAAATTCTGGAGACTTCCTCTTATTTTGTTGACAGATCTCAGGATGTCCTAGAAGTCCTGACAGCAAGAATGGCAAGGTTGGAAAATAATGAAGAAACTCCTGCAGAGCTGCCCTCGAAAGATCGACAGGCCCTTCAGCAGGATTATGACTTATTAGAGTTTGCTATAAACACAGCCAAGGAATTCAAAAGGGCTGTGGGAAAGACTAAAGGAGCATGCACAGAATTCTTTAGAAGGATCCTAATTAGCTATAACCGGTGCCAAGTAGAAGCTGAGCAGAGGCTAGATGTTTTTCAAGACCACAACTCATTTTTGGAGATTTTGCAGAAGAGGTATCAAGAGGAGGAAGCAAAAATACAGCACATTAGAGATCTTGATGACCAGATCTTAAGGAATAAAGTAGATCATTCCGCCATCAGTGTGCAGCTATTGGAGGATCAGCTCCGTTTGAGTGCGGCCAGAATTGAGGCCATAAAAAACCAGGCTGCGAAGTTCGAGATAAACATTCATTTTTTGGAACCTTGTGCGTTTGAAGGCATCGCCTCTGAGGCTTTGGCGTGGAATAAATTTCTGAATACTCAAGTGGGGCCCTCCTCGTGAAGGATTGTTCACTTGTGTGATATGTAATGATTTTGTAAACATTAGAGGAAAGTGAAATTTTGGGAGGCGAAGAGTTGGGAAGCCCAAGGGTTATTTGTGGGCAGCCCAACAGTCTCATCATTTTTGTATAAATATAGAAGACTTGGAAGAACAAAGGGCTTTTTCCCAGTTAGACATGTAAAGAGATATTGTAAGAAGAACTACTTTTTTTTGCAATAAAGAATTATTGTTTGCCTATTGGAGAAAGTTTGGTGGGACGTTCAAATGCTTGCTATGGATTGGTGAAAGATGAACTACTTCATTTTTCCAGTTTTTGTCCATTAACTGTGAGATCGTTCTAACTCTTTGAACCTATGTTCTTGTCTGAATGATTTCTAGTTTATTCTGTGAAATTACCACCATGAGTAATGATTGTTGTTAATAAACGATTGGCTATTTGATTGTCTAAATATCTTTAATCGTTCATGTGTTGTGGGTAGGAATATCAGCTATCTGTAATTTCGCTTTATAATGCATGAACAATATACATTACTCATAAGTAAGTTACAATTTGGCTCCCCGGGGATAGGTAGATAGTTAGTTTACTTCATTACTGCATATGTGATTGAGATGCTTGTGAGTTATAAGACGAAAGGTAAGCACCTGCGCATCACGTTGTGACTACTCCCTACACCCTTATCACCCTGCATTGTTAATTAGGCACGTGCATTTCATACTTTAAGTCAAAATACAAAAACATACATGGTGGACCGGGCCGCAACCGGTAAACTCTTTTGTTACTTGACTTACAGTAGCCGGACCGCAAACCGGACGGATTCCCTATACCAAACAGTCACGGGCTAGTTGGGAATGTTGACTGGGGAGAATCCCTTACTGTTGTCGCCTGTGAATTTCCAGGCCTCAACAGTTTCTGGCGCTAGAAGGAGGACCGCCAGTGCATGGCTGGCCGTGGAAACCTATTTTCCCAAGATTACCCCACCAGCAGATATTTGGAAGTTTTCAACTTGACCAAAGTGCTGAACAGGTTTTGTTCTACCTTTGAAGCAAGTAAGCCTGGTTTCACCTTACGTTACTATTTGCTCAGACTCCTGTTTTTTCCCCTTTGCTCATGGCTGGTATAAATGTGAATCAGCCCAACCCACTGCCGAATTGGAGAGCTAGATCACCTTTGAACCTAACACCTCCACTGCATAACCTACCTCAAGCGTTTGAGAAGCTGCTGCCTAAGTTTGATCCCGATGAAAAGACTGCTGTAGATGACCACTTGCAAATTTTCTATTTAGCAATAGAAGGGCTAAGGGCTGGGGAGTACGAAGATGTTGTCTGTAGATTATTCCCGCATACCCTTAAAGGAGCAGTAGCATCCTGGTATTTCGGTTTGCCTGCAAACTCTATTCCTGATTGGGACACCTTCGAAAGGATTTTTAGGAGTAAATACGCAGCGCAAAAGACACATGCCTCACTAATGAAAGGTCTTGTTTTTTTTCTTAAAGTGAAAGATGAGAAGGTACATCATTTTACTCAAAGGTTTTCAACATACTTAAAGAACTTTTCTGAAACTGACAGACCCTCAGACAAAGTCTTAATTGAATATTATACCTCAGCCCTAGGACCTGAGCTGGCCATGTTTGCCAAAATGAAAGCTCGACCTACGTTGGTAGAAACTTATGAAGAAGCAGAAAGGGTAGAGGCTGAAAGGGAAAGTCTAAAAGACTATCTCAAGCAACCTGAGGAAAAAACTATCGGGAGAAGAACCTTATTGATGTCTAGACCTAAAGAGGAACAATCACATGATTTTGAGGGAATGCTGAAAATGATTCAAAAACTATCCAACCGAATATTAGATCTAGAGAAAGAAAGGGAAGTTCAAAAAACTTACAAACCCTACTACCAAAAAAGGGAGTATAACAACCAATTGAAGATCCCTCCACCAAATTCAGCATCAATGAATATAACAGAGGTAGGGGGGGATAATTTCTGCACTTTTCACCAACAACCTCATTCTAAAAAGAAGTGTCCTCAATGGTTAAATTCAATGACATTGGTTATGAATCAGCTGCTAGACTCTAAACTGACTAAGGACAGTGGTAAAGAGGAAAATAAAAACAGCACCATAAAGAAACAAGAAGATGATACCATGTTTTTATGGGATGGTGTCTCGCTTTTCGACACGGAAGAGAGTGTGTTTAAATCTGAATACACACCTACAGCAACAAAGGACATGGATTTGATAATTAAAGACAATGCAACAATTTCAAAGATTAAGAGGTTGCAAACGAATGTCAAGAGACAGATAAGTGCCAATGTTGCAGATAAAACACCTGAAGTCACTACTGTCAATCAGGAAACAGAGCCAATCGATGAGCCTGTCAAACTTGTAGAGGTTAATGAAGGAAACACTGAAAATTTTGAGGAGCTTAAAAAATATATACCCACTCAAAATCAACCGGGAGAAGAAGACATAGAACCAAGTTGGGAAGAAAAAGCTAAAACCCCGCCTTTTCTTTTGACCCTAGAAATGGTGAATCATAATGTGCATAACTACTTGATAGATTCTGGATCATCGGTGAATGTTATGCCACTTGAGGTTTGCAAAAAGATTAATGGGCAGCCAGAGCCCACAGCCTGGGAAGTGGTGCAATTAGATAGAACAAGTGTCAAAGTAGTGGGAGAAATGAAGAATGTCCTCATACGCTTATCTGCAAATAACAAGATATGTCAATTTATTGACATTATGGTGGCTGACCTACCGAATGGATATGGGCTTATTCTTAACCGAGATTGGTCTGCCAGGTTAAAGGGTTATTTTGCTTCAGATTGGTCTCATTTATGGTTACCTCTTAAGGGTACCCCAAATCAGATTAAAATTGTGAGAGAACCTTACATGAAGCATACTGTTACTAAGCTGGGAGAAGGTAATGAATCTGCTAATTTTGTCCTGGGAAATTATCTAACAGAGCTTAAGCTAAGATATCATACCTCAGGAAAGACCAGTTCTATGATTAACAATCATCCTGAGCTCCTTCAATTTCCTCAGGCTGAAAAGGATGATTGTAGACTAGTAGACATGGTTGCGATTTCAAAAGTAGCACAACTAGACCATGGTTAGGTAACTCCTGTCGACAATTCAGCCCACCTCTTGACTCACCAGGTTAAAGGATTTTCAGGAGTGGGCATTTTTTCATTTCTTTTGTTTTAATGTTTCTGTACATAAATAATTTGATGCTGTTTTCTTTTGGGTTTATTGCTTTGATGTTGTTTTTTTTTAGTTTAATGCTTTGTTGCTAGTTCTTTTGGTTTTGAATAAAGAGGCAAACTCTTGGTTGCAATGGAAACATCAGGGTTCTTAATTAACTGAAATATTGAGCAAAAGATTGTGTGTTTAACCAAGCGAATGTCTCCTAGTGGGTAGTGTTCCTAATTGGCCATGCACTCATTGAAGCCCTACTTAACCCCTGTAAATAACTCAGAATTGAGAGGTTTGGAATACTATTTTGAGGCTCCATCCATTTCACATCTAAAATGTCCAAGGGGGTGACAGCAAAGGACCCACGGAAAGAAAGCAAGGTAAACAGTATATCATATATAAATGATCCCATGCCATGATTTCAGAAAAGCTAAAAGCTATCAAGAGTCAAAACTCCTTAAAGAAACAATACATATCAAAGCAAAATATCAAAAGCATGAATTTCAAATTGCCAAAAGTTCCTCTCCGTCCGTGAGATGAAAAGTAAATTATTCTCTCACACAAAAGGACACTATGGATAGAGGAGCCTGAATAAAATTCAGAAAGAAAGGCAGATGGAGGACTCACAAGAACTAAAGTTCAAATGGCACAAAAATGCAGTTGGCATGGGAATGAGGAACAAAGGGATAGTGCTGTTTACTATCTGTTACAATCTTGTGGTGTCCAAGCTAGAAACTACCTAAGGACAGGTAAAATAAACCTCACTTATTAGGCCTCAAAAGAGTTATTTAGACTTGCAAATATTTCTGATGTTACCTTTTCCCAATGAATGAACTGCTTCTCAATGATTTAAATGCATGGGTTGGCCAGCTTAGGAATACAAACATATGGAAGACTTAAATTTTGAGCTAGACAGTCTTTTACTGGGGAGGAGTTAAGTCAGAAATTTGGGGTACACCAGGTAGTTGCCAATTGTTGCAGCTGCAACATTTTCCCAAAATTCAAAAAATTTCGGGACCCTCCTTTTGCTTATATCGGTTTGATTTTCTTCTTTGATTTGATATAATGACTCTCCAGAAAGACTGTTTCTAATGCCTGAAATGATCCACTTTTGTTTTTGCCTTTGAATGTGTTTTCAAGTGTTTGAATCGGAAGATTCTTTGCTTGCGCTTCCGTTGTTGCGGAGAAATAATAAGCTTCAGCCTCGATATTTTTCTCCGATGCATTTGTCTCAATCGGCTAACTTTTGGTTTTCACATCGAAATATTTTATTACTAATTTCTCCGCAGTTGTGGACGGCAAACTACGAAGCCCCCCGATTATTGTATTGACCTTTCAAACTCCGCTTTGTTGTTTCGTCGATCCTTGGGTTTTGGGTTTTCGCCGTTGCGGCCGCAGAAAGAACTACCTCTCCGATCTTTTAGTTGTTTTCTCTTTCAATTCAGACCTTACATGGCGGGGCGTGATGTCCTTTATGACTTCGCCATTGCGGCTCCCTTTTCCGCTATCGCTCCGATGTTTAATCTCGTAAGCTCCGACGCGTTATTATTTTCTCCTGGTCATCCCCGCGGATAGCTTAGTGGTTTTTCCACCCGACATTGCGGAAGGAATTATTCTTGCAACCTCTGATCCTTAGAGTTCCATCGTCTGATATTTCCCCGCCGCTTATGGTTGAATATATATATATATATATATATATATATATATGGGGTCAGGTTTATTATTCTATTGCTATTTGAACTGTCGTGATCTGTCGCTCTCGTGTGCTGTCGTTCTCTCGAGCTCGCAAGGACCCCCGTTGTCGGTGTACCCGCATTTCCAGGTGGCTCAACCATGGAAGCTTAGCAGTCCTCTTCCCGCCGGTCACACAACGTTGCCAAGTAGGATCTTGTCGCCTTACCCGTTCCGTTCTATTGAGCGTTTTGATTTTGGTTCACGGTTAGGGTTTTTCTACGGCCGTTTTCCCTTGACCCCGTTAGTTGTATGCATATATATAGTGGGGGGCTTATATCATAGCTGTCAGTGGGAGCGGTTTTTGGCCCACAAGGTAGTTTCCCTCCACAGTCGTTATGCATTTCGACCCTGCGCTTAATGAATGGGGGGTTTGGTGCAGACGGTCGTTAAGCTGTCTGTACCAGTCTGCCCTATATGATGATGTTTTGGTGGGAGAAGGTTTTCTGTGGCCTCTCCCTGTGATTTTCGACTGGTTGCCCCCCCCTTTTTTCGTGGTGCTCGTATCCTTCGAACCAAAGCCGCACCGTTTCAAGCAACCCGGTTCGCGGTCGGTTTCGAACCTGAGCCGGTTGGGGGTTATATAGCACCGCACATCGTTATATATTAACCATAAGTTGTATGGGTAGTATTTTTGTTGAGGCGCACCGTAGAAAACTTGAATAAGTTCCCTTGTTATTACACGCAGCGCAATGATCATGGCGCCCACAGAGAGCCCAAGGTTTCTTCACTTTAATGTAGATTTTGTTTCCCCGCTCGAGATTTGTTGGTAGAACTGTTTTGGTATTAGACAGCAGTGTTAGCTTGCACATATTTTCTGCATTTACTAATTTCCATCATGTTAAACATAGATGAAGTAAGACACTGCACATTGTTGTCTCAATGTTCGCAACTTATCCGGAAATGGCCTAATGATTATAATTTCATATATGATAGGAAGATTCCGAACTCAAAATGTCGAAGCAACAAAAGAAGAAGGCCCCTATGGTCGAAGAGGATCCCGACGTGGAAGTTATCACCAAAACCGAATACATCTATAAGGACACCAAGTGCATATCTAGTGTAGAGCCTGACTACCAGTGGGGAGAGATATACAGGTTGATCACGCGCCAAGAGGTGCCTGATATGGGCTTGGAGGAGGAAGGCATATACGCCAATATAGAGAGATCTTCACTGATGAATATTGCCATACGACCAGAGCTATTCCCATGCTCTGAAGTGATTGGTTGGATTCTGCCCCGGGCAGATGTAACCACTATGATCATGGAGAATGTTGACAAACAAGGCTATGCTACCTATAGCCCAGGATATGTAGCCCTGGCCTACCACCTTCCAGAAGCACAAATATTCTTTTCTGATGATTGGTTAAAAAACATCAGAATGGACCTTGTTGAGACTCTCAAAAGAATGTTGTTGTCTGGAAGAAATTTTAGAACCAGGCCTATGGGAGAATATGACACAGCGAGCTTAAGGGCCCCGTACAGGTTCATTGCCTTGATGCTGAACAGAATTTTTGGAAGAGCACATGGAAAAAGCTTCAAACTGGAGTGGATGCCCATTATTTTTTATGTTGTGACCCACGGGACCATTTTCAACTGGGCCAACATAGTATCAAATAGTCTTTCAGCCTGTATGGCCTCAGCTTTGGGAAGAGGGTCCCAAAAGAGGTCATAATTTTACATGAGTTCCATACTCGTTGATTGTATACTGTGCAATCAACCTTTCCCTGGCCTGAGGTGCATTTGGGACAGGGAGAGGATGCCTATTTATTCTGCATATAAGCCACTGTGGGCACATAATTACCACAGTCATTACCGGGAAGTCTGTCAACAGTTTATCATGCCATTGTATACTCTCATTTTTCTAAAAGAATGTGACTGCATGTCAGAAGAGGCATTGCAGGTAATTGAGGAATATGCGGATTATTATTTGACCGAGGATGGCCTCTACTTCAGAATGTTTGGAGGTTCCAGAGCACCCTCCCTACTTCCCAAATACACCACTAACTACATCATTCATAAAGAGGCAGTTAGGCAAGTCTTCCTGGATGGCATAGGGAGCTTTTTATTTGAGCATAAGAAGGCTGCCTATCGCCCTTTTCCCTTCAAGTCAGGTAGTTATAAGTTCACCAGAGTGAAAAAATCAAATGAGTTTGTGGAAGAGTTAGAAAAGTTTCATTTTGGTGAAACACCCTTCCATAAAAATGATTCCCGCAGTAAGGTGGCTGAACACTGCAAAGAGAACAACGTCCATTTCGAATACACCCACCATTGGGATAGAGAAGAATCTGTCTTCCACAGTGCATTGAACATAACAACCTTGAGGAAAAGGTTCAAAAAGAAGATCACCACAAAAGGTGGGAAGGGGCAAGTTGAATAAGCAAAAGCTGATGAAGAAGCCAGGAAAAGAAATGAAGAAGCCTAAAGGTTAACCCAAGAGGCTGAGGGATGGCTGAAGGGAGAAGAAGAAGAGAAAAGAAAATCTACGCAAGAGGCAGCTAAAAAAGCAGAGGAAGATGCAAGAAATGAAGAAGAAAGGAAAAGGAAGCTTGATGAAGAGCTTCAGAAACAGAAAGAAGGGAGGATGAAGCTGACCCAGACAACGTTAGAACAGTCAGCCTCTGAAAAAACTGATATTCAAACACAGGATGTGGAGAACCCCAAGGTTCAGGACCCAAAAATACCTGCTGTCAGCACACCTGGACAGCCTATGGGCCCCACACTTAAATTGGTCCCCTTTGAACATAAGGTGGGGGAAGAAATCCCTGATTTTAATATTGTTTTCTATGACAAGGAGACAAAGAGGATAGTGAAGAGAACGGAAAGGAAAGTTGAAACAGGAGGTCTATCTGGGAAAATGATAATGGATACGCCCGTTGTATTTGGAACAGACCGAGATCCCAAATTCACCATTAGATCCGGAGCTGCACTGATCCACGCTTCGGAGGATAATGTGGACAAAATAATGATAGACCTGGAGAAATCCAAGAATTCTTCTTCTCAGCTGAAAGACACATAAAGAAAGGAGAGAGAAGAAAACAGCAAGCTGAAGAGAAAATTTGAAGAAGTTCAAAGGGAGATGAAGTATTCAAAGGCCGAATTGCAGGTTCTCCAAACATAAAGAAGATCTATGGAGACTACACAAGAGTGTCTGGAGAAAATGCAGCAGGAGTATCAGGAGCTAAGAGCGGAGAAAGAACAGCTGCTTGGAAAGATAGAGGATCTAGAGCTTCAAAAGACCACCTTGGAGGCAATTGAGAAGCAGTCTCAAGAACAAGAGACAAAACTTCAAGAGCAGATCGCTTCTCTGTCAACAACTTTGGAGGAAGCAAAAGAGTAGCAAGTTAACCTCCAACCTTTCAAAGAACATGTGCTGGCACAAAAGGCCAAGATGCTTCAACTGCAAACCGCCATAGAAGAAGAGAGATGCAAAGTTTTGCAAATAGACGGTCGATTAGAGGAAATTCTAGAGACTTCCTCTCATTTTGTTGACAGATCTCAAGACGTCCTGGAAGTCCTGACAGCAAGAATGGCAAGGTTGGAAAATAATGAAGAAACTCCTGTAGAGCTTCCCTCGAAAGATCGACAGGCCCTTCAGCAGGATTATGACTTATTAAAGTTTTCTATAAACATAGCCAAGGAATTCAAAAGGGCTGTGAGAAAGACTAAAGGAGCATGCACAGAATTCTTCAGAAGGCTCCTCATTACCTATAACCGGTGCCAAGTTGAAGCTGAGCAGAGGCTAGATGTTTTTCCAGACCACAACTCATTTGTGGATATTTTACAGAAGAGGTATCAAGAGGAGGAAGCAAAAATACAACACATTAGAGCCCTTGATGACTAGATCTTAAGGAATGAAGTAGATCATTCCGCCATCAGTGTGCAGCTATTGGAGGATCAGCTCCGTTTGAGTGCGGCCAGAATTGAGGCCATAAAAAACCAGGCTGCGAAGTTCGAGATAAACATTCATTTTTTGGAACCTTTTGCATTTGAAGGCATCGCCTCTGAGGCTTTGGAGTGGAAGAAATTTCTGAATACTCAAGTGGGGCCCTCCTCATGAAGGATTTTTCACTTGTGTGATATGTAACGATTTTGTAAACATTAGAGGAAAGTGAAATTTTGGGAGGCGAAGATTTGGGAAGCCCAAGGGTTATTTGTGGGAAGCCCAACAGTCTCATCCTTTTTGTATAAATATAGAAGACTTGGAAGAACAAAGGGCTTTTTCCCAGTTAGACATGTAAAGAGATATTGTAAGAAGAACCACTTTTTTTTGCAATAAAGAATTATTGTTTGCATGTCGGAGAAAGTTTGGTGGGACGTTCAAATGCTATGCTATGGATTGGTGAAAGATGAACTATTTCATTTTTCCAGTGTTTGTCCATTAACTGTGAGATCGTTCTAACTCTTTGAACCTATGTTCTTGTCTAAATGATTTATAGTTTCTTCTGTGAAATTACCACCATGAGTAATGACTGTTGTTAATAAACAATTGGCTATCTGATTTTCTAAATATCTTTAATCGTTCATGTGTTGTGGGTAGGAATATCAGCTATCTGTAATTTCGCTTTATAATGCATGAACAATATACATTACTCATAAGTAAGTTACAATTTGGCTCCCTGGGGATATGCAGATAGTTAGTTTACTTCATTACTGCATATGTGATTGAGATGCTTGTGAGTTATAAGACGAAAGGTAAGCATCTACGCATCACATTGTGACTACTCCCTGCATCCTTATCACCCTGTATTGTTAATTAGGCACATGCATTTCATACTTTAAGTCAAAATACAAAAACATACACGGTGGACCAGGCCGCAACCGGTAAACCCTTTTGTTACTTGACTTATGGTAGCCGGACCGCAAACCAAATGGATTCCCTATACCAAACAGTCACGGGCTAGTTGGGAATGTTGACTGGGGAGAATCCCTTACTGTTGTCGACTGCAAATTTCCAGGCCTCAACAGAATGGTTAAGTCATAAGAATAGAATTAAATTAATATGGTGTATAAAGATATAATAACTCTGGTGTACAATAATAGTTCCTTCATTTAAAAATGAATCTAATGTACTGGGTGTAGGATATAAAACCTACAGTTACTTAATCTTGGAAGCTCCACAATGCTTACCAAGTTCTAAGTCAAAATGGATCAAGGTTAAAGATAGAAGTAGAGTTTAAGATAGTAAATTATCTAGTATTTTATTTCACTACTTTTACAATTCAGTAGATAGTAGGGTAATGTGAAGTCATTGCCTAGTGATGTCATAAAGGAAATGGGTAATCCATTCATGATGATAAACTGATAACTTTAACCATGTGGAGTCCTAATTGAATTAGAGTTAAAAAGAAGTTTTCAGGCTTATGTTCCGAATAGCATAGGTCCATTTTAATTATATACAATGATAAGCAGTGCTTTTATTATTATGATAATAATGGCAGTAGACTATTATGTCAAAGGAGGAGTTTTGAACTTTTATCTCGAGCTTTTCTAAACTTGAAATCAAGTAGAGTAATGTTAAAAAGAAATCTTTATCTATTTTAATATCTTACTGATAAGAGACAAACAGAAAGGCGACATTAATAACCTCTATGATATAGAGACAAGGTAAAATAGTATTGTGAGTCAAATTACAGAAACAAACTTTACCTTGTGGATTCTTGAGTCTTCTAAGCAGAATCTTTACACTAGTAGTATATTTCTATGCTAAAAAGTATATCTGGTTAAAACGCCTTAATAAACTTTTAACTAGGTCAAAATTTACCTGTCAAGCCTGTAAAGATGCAGAAAATCTAGATACGTTAGCAGTTGTTAAGTAAGCCCCGACTAGAAAATGACTCCTCACCTACTTGTCATTCAAAACCATTAGAAGAAATAATTAATAAATTGTAGATTACTTACATTACATATCAAAATTAAAACAGCATTAATTTGTATATGTTAAAGTTAAATGGTTATTTATCTTTGTCTATTTCATATCTTATAATGACTGCTAGCAGATGTCCAACTGCAACTGTAACTTTTTATGCTATCTCAAAATTTTAAATTTTTGTGAAAATTTGGGGTTTTGACACATATAGTAATACCACGATTGAACATTAATTTCCAACAACGAATGATTCTATTACATCGTATGCTTTAACTCTTTAGCTATCAACTCCCATACCTGATCCGCATACAGAAGTGAGACAAAAAGGTGTGAAGAGGATGCCTCATTTTCTTTTCAAAGAGCACATCTATTAGGGCACATCCATCCTCTTTTCAGACCATTTTCCAATAAAAGGAGCTTATTGTTTAGTTCCAACCATAAACAAGTTTCCATCTTAAAGGGCCTAGATTATTCCAAAGGCATTCCCACAATCATTCTTTGTTATCCAAAAAACGTAACTCAAAGATCTCCCTATCATGGGGTTTTCGACTACACCAAAGTGTCCACTTTGTCCAATAGTATCACATAACTAGAAACTAAAATGGAAACATAATCCTCTCATTCAATGGCTTCTTTTTCTTGAAGACCAAGATCAATAGAAGATTTTCAATCAGATTGCCTGACAACTTAAGGAACTTGAGCTCGAATAACAACTAAAAATAAAATGTGTTACGTGTGACGGAGCTACAAGATAATTTTAGGTAATCAGAAGAGATCTATAGAACCAATCCATGCAAGGGTCTTCTCCTAGTCTCACTTTTCTCCCATCACCTATTTTCCAAGCAATCCATTAACCAATATGCTTAAAGGATGCCACCAAGGATTTCCAAACAATTTAGCCATTCTGAGAGGATTTTCAAGGAATCTGATACCATTCTTCCATGGAAAGGCCATTTAGATATTTATCCTTCATAATTTTATCCCAGAGAGAAAAATTATGAGTTAACCTCCAAAGATTATGGGCGACAAGGGACTAGGTGAAGAGACAAATGTTCTTAATCCCCCAACCCCCAAAACTTCTAGGAATAGAGATCCTAGACCAGTTTACAAGGGGAATGACATCACCATTCCAACTTCTAGACCAAAGGAAACTAAAGCTTTGCTTGCGAATCTTCATTAAAATCCCTTTGGGCTCTGTGAGTGAGTGATTCCCACAAAACTAGGATACTTTCAAGAACATACTTAACAAGGACTAACCTTCCACCCCTTGAAAGGAACCTATTGACCGAGACCAGGATGCTATAATCCACCTTTTTGTACAACCATGAAAAATCCTCATATTTATAAGCATTTGTCTTAAGATAGAATCCAATATACTTTAACTCAACCAACCTGTCTTTTACAAGGTAAGGAAGTGGTGTCGCTACAATACCACAAAGTACCCTAGAAACTCGGTTAAAAAGTAAACATGACTTATCATTGTTGATGACCATGCCCATGGCCAAGAAAAAAAGAGATAGAATCCTATTGAGAGCTTAGATGTCACGTTGGATTCCTTAATCGAGGAGAAAAACGTCGCCCATGAAGAGTAAATGAGATAGAACTTCATCCTCTATTATTTTGAGTTCCCAGATCTCTCCAAAGGCCCCGACATCAACCATAAGCTTGATCAAAGCTTCTCTGATTAGGAGAAATAAAGAGGGGGACATTGGGCATCCCTAGAGAAGTCCTTGGAGGCTTGGAGAGAGGAGGAAGGATATTCGTTTATAAGCACCGACCATAATCCAGTTCACCACTTCAAGACTCAAACCAATATTGATAATCATCAACCGCAAGAAATTCCAATTAACTCTATCGTATGCCTTAGATAGTTTAATTTTGAGCATAAAAGCAAGCTTATTTTGCTAATGGATAGAATGGAGAGCTTCTTGAGTTAGGGAGATAGCATCATGAATTTGGCGATTTTGAAGAAACCCAAACTATTATTGGGAGATGATATTACTCAAAATAGGAATCAATATTTGAGCTATGATGTTGGAGATCAAATTATAAATTATGTTGCAACACGAAATTAGTAAAAAATTGTCAAAGGAGGATGGGTCCAACTTCTTTGAGATAAGGGAAAGAAGAGTTGTGTTTAGGGACCCTAACACCTTCCTTGACGACTAATATTCTCTCATCGCTTCAAGCAAGTCATATTTTATTATATCATAGAAACCTAAATAAAATTCCACCATGAGTCTATCAAGGCCCAAACTCTTACCATTTTTCATCTACGACAAGGTGCCTATAATTTTCTCCTTTGATACTTCCTCCTCCATGAGATCATTCAATTCTTCCATGAACAGTCAGGGAATGTGTTGGATAGATTGAAGGATTTGTTGTATTGGAAAACTTGTCAATTCTTTGAATAAATATGAGAGATGACACACACCTTCCTTTGTTATCCCCTGAAAACCAAATTTTATTTCTCACTCCTTGCGCAATATGTCCCATACCATGTTGATGCTCTTTCCATGGCTAGCATTAAAATGAAAAAATTCGGTGTTACTATTCCCCCCTATGATCCACATGGCCCATATTTTTAAGTGACACTCTCTTTATTACTATTTTAATAGCCCCTATCATTTATATTCAAATTTTTTAAGCTCGTCCACATCTTGGGTCAAGAAAAATCCTGAACAATTAATGATTTTAATATGGGCTTCAATTTCTTTGAGATGAAATTGTTGTGCTTCCTTAAACTTTTTTTCCCATCCTTGAGAGACTTCCTTCACTCGTTAAATGTTGGTTTCTAATTGATGCATATAGAAGGATGAAGGTGACACACTTAAAGGAGTCTAGGATGCCTTTACTGAATTCCAAAACTCTTCTTCTTACAACCATAAAGGTTTGAATTTGATCGGTGCCATAGGTTTGAAGTCGACATTTTCAATTTTAAGTAGGTTTGGAAGGTGATTGGAGAGACCACCTGTTTTAACCTAGGATTTCATAATGAATTTTTGAGTAATATGTTCCTTTGAAACAAGAAATCAATCTAATTGCTTAGAGATAACCTCCTCATCTTTACGAAAATTCCTACATGTGGGTAAAAGTTTGATAGGATTTGCATCCACTAAATGGTGGGAAGTCATAAAATAGATAAAAATTCACTTAAGGATCTTGATGAGAATTGGAACCCCACACTTCATTGATAGACTTTGTGAAGTTTGAATCACCTCCCAAAACAATATAAGGAGAATTTAAAACCTCTGAATCCATTAATGCTTTCCAACAACCTTGTTGATCCATACAGGGACCATAAACATTAAAAAATCTCATAACACATCTAAATTCCTTAGATTCTAAATCCACATAAATTGTCGACTATAGAAAATTTGATGAAGCCATTTTTAGAGTAGGATTGTAGCAGGGATTTCTCCTTGCTACAAGGGCAGGAATGGCTCCCTTCTGTCTATAGGACAGAAGGGCAGGTTCCTACTTGGAAAAGACTAAAAGAAAAAATGGAATGTAAAGAACAGTAATGAAAACAAAGATGGAAGAGAAATATGGAGAACCCCTCTGCAAACAAAGGTTAGGGTTCCGCTTCCAATAACCTGCAAACAATCATTAAGCTACAGTAAACCAAAATACCTGCAAAAAAAGTTAGGAAATAAACCTGCAAATGAAACCATGGATTAGAAAGCAAAGAAAAAACTAAGCAAATACCACAAAGAACAAGCTATACCTTCTCTTTGGGTGGAATGGGCCACCATGCCCTAGCTTGAAGAAGCACCTCTCTTGGATGGGGGAGCTATGGCTCAATGGAGATGGAGGAGAGGGAGTGTGGGTGGCTTGAGAGACAAAGGGTCTCAAGGCATCCATGGGCAGCATAATAGTATGCAAGAGAGAAGTGTCTTGAGAGTGACCCCCCACCCTCCTTTTATAGATTTCTTTTGGGGGTTTTAGGGTTTTAAGTCCTTGGTCTGGGCCTTAGCCCCTTCTTCCCTAACTTTAGCTCCTTTTAGGGCTTTAGCCCCTTTTGGGGGGCTTTAGCTCCTAGGAGAGTATTTTAGGCTCCTTTTTGGGGTTTTTAAGCCCTTTTCTTCATCCTTAAGCATTTTTGAGGGTGTGGGGGTCTAATGGAGGTTCGTGAAGTGGTGTCCTTGGGTGGTGTAGGTCATGGAGAACTTAGTGAGCGATTTCTTGGGTGAACAGATTGCCCCCTGACGTGTCAGGGCAGGAGCTCATCATATGGCCGATGGACATCATAGGATTTGCTGCGTAGAGGTGGTGCTTCCAAGGCTGGGGCATGGTGGCTTTTGGTTTTTGTATTAATATGGTTCCCATCAATGGGTGAGATACAAATAATGTGTGACATGTATATGGATGAGGCGGGCATCCCCATGCTTGTGACAATGTCAAAAGAATAATTTGATCTATTCTCTAAAATGCAAGAGCTGATCATATACAACTGATGATACAATAATGGTTTCCTCAATGTGAGGTTGAATACAATACTAATCTGGTACATTGGACCCATGGCATTCTCATGGAATGCTATATCTTCATGACCGATGGTGTGCTGTATATGGAACAGTACATAGCTGTATGGACTCACTGATTGAGAGTGAGAGTCTCTGTGGTACAAGTATGCTGCACCAATCGTAAAGGTATATCGAAGCACTACTGGGGCTTCTGAACATTGTCTCCAACGCAACCTGGAAATCACAGGGGACATAATCTGTTTAATTCCCTCAAGTAGACTCATCCATGTGGTAGAGTCAAGTGACATCCGAGGTCTTCTACCAAGTACTGTGCGGACCAAACCCTGTACGAATCTCAACAGTTCGATGATGTAATTGGAGTCAAGCATGTGAGAAACAACCATCCCAAGAGGCACTAAGGACTCCTCTCAAGTGGTCCAAGGAACTCATCAATGATGTTAATGAAACCAAGGTATAGGGACCTTTGGGTCCATCCTTTGGAATATATGTGTTGTCATCGATAGAGGGAGACCTGCCCCTAGTTAAGGCAATTATGTTTCCTTGACCAGGAGCGTGAGGGAAATAACCAAAACGTGTGAGACAATCTACGGACTGATCCACTGAATGGGGGGGGGGAGGAGGGAAAGTTCAAAGAATTGAACAGGGGAAGGGGGAGTGTGGTAGACTCAAACTTCCTTTGTTCAGAGTATGATGGCAGGGTGGACCAGGCAGCAAGTGAAACTAACTCATGGGAATGGGATCATAGCTGTAATACCGGGAATGTCACTGCAGATGGGAAATGCTTGGAGGAGGTAGACACTTTTGAAATTGATGGGATCCGAGGAAGACACATTACAGAGTACTCTGAACAAAGGTGACCCAATGTGGGAATGATGCCAAACTATTTTCTGTGGGGTGGTGTCTAGGGACACCGTTGTGGTACGATCTCGTGGATTTTTGGCGATCCCGAGAAGGTAAATGCTCGATGGTGCTTTCAATTTTAGAGAGTCTGAAAGCATGAAGAAGACTCCAATGGGGGCTCTTTTTCGTTGGTAGTCTCCTGTGCCCGAAAAAGGATAAAATTATACATAGGAGAGCTCATCCATCCTAGAGGGGATGAGAGACTTCTTTACCGTTGGTAGTCCAATCAGGCTGGAAAAGGTTAAACCTATACTGACTAGACAGTCATTCAGATACTTTTATGAGCATGAACGAAACCAAGTTTGCGGCAATATTTTCTTATTGAGAAGGCTGGAAAAGATCTTAACAACAACTCGTGGTGAGATTTTTCGTAAAATGGGGCCCCTCTGCCTGAGAAAGCATAAAAGTATGCAGAGGGGAACTGTCTTGGCTTGAATATCCCAAGGTGGTCCTTTTCATTTAATGGTCTACATGGTCTGCAAAAGGAGGTAAAAAAGACGATGTAGACGCCCTTTCCTATACTTTAGCAAGTGGTAAAGGAAGTAGCTGCGCTCAGAAATCTTTTCATTGTTTTTAAGAGTCAAAAAATAACTTAAACAAAACTCCAGTGTGGTTAACCGATTGGGGTGGCACATGCGGTGCCCCATGTCGGGATGGTGGAGAAAGGCCCAAAGGTCATCCGTGTAGTATAGACGAAGCAGAAGGCTCTCAAACATACCAATACATGCACGGGATAGATCACAGCAGAGGCTCGCGAGTCGGTGCGGCAAAGGCATGCAAACCGTGGTGGCTCTCGAACAAAGGTCAGAAGAGTGTGTGTGTGTGTTGCGGTGGACAGACTTGATTACATTCGATGTGAGTGTGAATTCAGGGTCAGTTATATGCCAAATACGTACAAGAAAAGTAAATCATTTTGTGGGCAATGGTCCAGAAGTCCGCGTAAGGTGCGATGGATGAAGAAGACAACTATGTGTTAAAATACAAAATAAAAGTAAAAAATGACATTCCTTAATGGGAAGTGGCTTGAAAACTCGCATGAGTAGCGATCGGGAAGTGTGATACAAGTACAGTTCCATAGACACTCACATCATCATGTCGTGGCTCATAAATCGAGGTGACTTGTGGGAAATGGTCCTAAAATTGATTTATTAAACATGAGACAATGGTCTCATAAAGAGATAGAGGGAAGAATTCTGAAACTAGTGGCGTAAACAGTGTCTCAAACGGAGTCCGTATGGTCCTGTTATGTCGATCGGAAGAAATTAGGTCAAATGGGGCCTATATAAGGGTGGGGTCCACTGATGAGGTGTCATTGTCACTATTCATTATGGAGTTGGAGAGGTGGGCCCTAATTCTTCATTTGCTGATTTCTCTTGATCCGACCGACGGTTTTGAGTGCTGCAACTTGCGAGTAAGAGCTCTCACAGAATCTCATCTTTTTGGTGGTTTATTTTTTGGATTTGGTCACCCAGAGGTCCCCCGTGAGCAGTTTGGGGTTTCATGGAGTCAAGTCACACCTTTTGAAGGAAAAGGTATGACTTGGGTGCATCTGTGGGGCAATTTTGAGCAACCTGGGTGCTCATTTCACTCAAACAGGTGTGACTTGGCTTCTTTTGGGTGTTTTTTGATGATGGCAGTGGCTCACATCAGGGTTTTTGCTTGTGCAGGATGGCTGAGATCAAGTGGCGAGAGACAGACTGCAAGAGTCTCAGGGATGCATCCTTATGAGATGGGAATGTGAGAGATACATTATCATGTTGCGGATTGCTGAAGTTTATGAGGATACCCCTCATGCAGAGCTTGCGTTTGCTAATGCAAACACTGGCAAGTTTCTAGGATGCTGATGAGGAGGTGTTCCTCTTTCAGGGCCAGCGTATCGAGATTACGTTGGCAGATGTATACTTTCTTACTGGTCTCCCTATGTTGGGAGTGGTTGGTCACTTGACGCCTATGTTGTCTGGAGGGGAGACATTGGAGGAGTTGTGCGATCAGCACTGTTACGCTATGGCGTACGTGCCTGGCTCCTATATCCTGATGTGTGACATCGAGGATTTGTCGACAGGGGTGGTGGCAACTTTATTGCAGTGCATCTTGGGTTCCACGGGAAGCCACAAGATCTATGGCAGACAGCTTCAGCTAGTAGAGCATGCTATAGGTGGCACGTACTAAGCATGGGGCCAGATGTATCTGCAGGCTGTTCGGCATCAGCTGAACAATTCGAAGACTCCTGGCGCTATTTTTTGTTTTGTCTCCTTCCTGTGTGCTTTATTTTTTAAGAAAGTACCTGCACTTCGTCCTCATCAGTTTGTGCAGGACAGTGGTCCACGGGAGCCATGGATGTACAGATGGTGTGAGATGATGATCTGAGAGGGTGGCGGCAGGGTGGGCCGCTTTTTTACTAAGGAGTTGTTGGAGCAGTGGCACCAGCTTCCTGTAGTGATTGAGGAGTACCTGTATGCGGGTATGGACTACTAGGGAGATCCTGAGATGCCCCGACCTCTTGGCCAGGCTTGGTGATCAGCTGGTATGTATGCGTGATGTTTTTATTTTCATCTTTATACATAGTGTATTTGAGCTGGTTGGTAGTTTGTATTATTGATGTATGTGGACTGATGGTGTCCTTGTTTGTATATGTAGATATTGGTCCTCACCTGTCGCCCGAGCATCGGAGGCGATTCGTTACCATAGCTCCTACAGCGGTTCCTGCTGGGAGCTCCTGTAGGCGACGGTGGGAGATGGATGGACTGCTGCCGTATCTGGAGCAGCTTGCTGTTGGAATCTCAAATAATGGCTAGCAGCATCTGAGTAGTGAGATGATTGCTGCTATTCACAACCTTCCTCCGGAGTGGACTGGTGATGAGGAAGATGGCGATGGCTTGTAAGCACTTTTGTTGGGCAGCGAGAGGTGATATTCCTGCAGAGGATGAGTCCTCTGAGGAAGATGATGACACCGAGTCAGATGACGGATCTGAGTCGGATTAGTAGCCTAGTGGGGCTGCCCCTAGTGCATTGGTGCACTTAGGGTTTTTTGTGTCGCTATGTATATCCTGCTGAGAAAGCATATGTGGCTTCTCATTTTGTATTGGACATGTTTTGGACATGCGACTTATCTATTTATATATATATTTTTGACGCACGTGGATGCACTTTTATGGTTTTATTATGTGAGTCTTTTTATGATGATGTGGAATGCAAATGTCTATGTGATGTATTGTTACACTTGTGTGTGTATTTTTAGACATAGTTATGCATGATGTTATGGTTGTATGTTTCCTATATGCGGTTATGGATGTGCCAATTTAGAATATCATTAGCCATTTCATCTGCGACACTGTTGAGGTTTCTGGGAACATGAGTGAATATGATAGATTCAAATGTTCTACCCATCTGTTTAGTGCGCAGGTACTTTCTAAAGAGGCACAGATCACGTACTCGATAGTGGTTGTTCAACTGAGAAACAAGCAGCTGGGAGTCTAAGAAGACATCAAGATGGTGAATGCCTAACTAAAGAGCAACGGCCAAGAGGCCATTGACACCATCATATTCAGTCTGGTTGTTGGTTGCGGTGCCCACTCATATCCCGTCGATGTGGATCAATTCGTGCGATGGGGAGTAGATAGCCCATGCAGCTGAGGCAAGGTTCAGAGACCATCTGCTTGCTCCATCTGCAAATCCCACATATCGGTTTGAGGTGTGCTCCATCTGAAGCAATGAGAGGAAACGATACATAAGACTCAATTTTGAAAAAATGTGTAAAGCAAAAAATGGAAAGACTATAATACAAGTTGTAACGTTGTCACTCAAAGGGGTGACGTTAGGGGGAAAGTCGTTTGGACTTTCCAAGGATCAGCAGTCATTCCTTTGTGTGACACGATGAATCCTTGTAGACGGCCCATGGGGACATAGAAAACACACTTGAAAGGGTTCAAGCGGATTTGTACTTGCGACATTGTAAGAACACTTGTCGTAGGTCATCTATGTGTTGTGTTTGCTTTTGCGACCCCGTGATGAGGTTGTTGAGACAAACCAACATAATATGAATGAGGTCGCAGAAGTAGTGTGTCATGGCGCTCTAGAAGGTGGCTCCAACATTTTTTAGGCCAAAGGCATGACTCGGTAAGTGAATGTGCCCCATGGGGTTGTGAATTCCATCTTATACTGGTCTTCTTTCCGGATTTGGATTTGGTTATATCCGGAAAAACCATCCATGAAGGAAAAGGCGTCATGTCCGGCGCACACATCAATGATCTGATCGATGAAGGGTGTGGGGAAGTTATCTTTGGGACATGCCCCATTGAGGTCGTGGAATTCAGTGCAAACGTGAATGGTACCCTGTTTTTTATTCACAGGAACAGGATTAGAAACCCAAGTGGTGTACGCGATGGGATAAATGAAGCCGGCTGTGCGCGGCTTCTCTATATCGGCTTTGGCTACAGCCACTTTGGATGGATGGATTGGCCATTGCTTTTGGCATACGGGTGCCACATCAGTCCATGTGTCGATGTGGTGTTCCATGATGGATGGATCTAGGCTGGGCATTCCAGTGTATGACCAGGCGAAGATGTCACAGAATTCTTGG
This sequence comes from Pseudotsuga menziesii, assembly GCA_001517045.1. Lineage (NCBI taxonomy): Eukaryota > Viridiplantae > Streptophyta > Pinopsida > Pinales > Pinaceae > Pseudotsuga > Pseudotsuga menziesii. The sequence continues at coordinate 37,234 of LPNX011003084.1, forward strand.
AAGAGAGCTTTGTAGGCATCGACCTCTTCCGGGGAGCAAGATGCCCCCAGCATGATTTCTTCAACAATCTCAGAATTGGTTGAGATGTTCATTTTAATGGTTGGTGAAATGTTTGCCATATTCCCTTCTTCGAAGGCATCTGGTGCTGGGATGGAGTTCTTGAACCAGTCGACCTTCCCATTGATGAAATCTTTTTTCTCCACGGAAAACTAGTCAGACTGCAACACAAGTTCTGTAGGGAGGAAGAACAAGCGATGGTGCATGTCGTCCCATGGGTATTCCGAGGGAGCCAGAGCTTCTAGTATCTCTTCATCATTGATAAAGCAATGAAGAGACAGGTCTGATGGACCGTCGTTCGAGGTGGAGATAAGCGGGTTATTTGAACTGGACATCATGTAGATGGACATGGTGTCTAAAGAAGACGGTGGGGGGTGCATTTCTTCGATCAAGGTGATTTCAAACTCAAGGGAATGTTGACGGAGGTCAGCTAGAGCTATTCAAAATTTGGGCAAGTCTTGGAAATGGTGAGAGTAATGTCCATACAAACAGCAAAGGGTGCAAGCATGGTTTGTTCTCAATGCCTTGTTCCTGACTATTGGTGCGGTTGGGAGTTCAACCAGGTTGGGAGTTCAACCACAGGGATGTTTTCGTTTGTATCCATGGCATCCAAGTGTGTACGGATCATGGGGATTTCAAGGCAATTCTGATTTGGATGGCCCTATTGCTCATAGACAGCACAAGGCGATACTTGTCACGGTTCTGCGGTGGCTTTGGCATTCTTGCCCCTAGCCCTTTTCAAGGGGGGCAGTGCAGGTGTGGGTGCAGCGGTTGGCTTTTTTGGATCACAATGGGTTGCATCGAGGTTAAGACAACCTGGGGCATTGCTGGTTGAGCCGGTGGATCAAGATACCACACCAGAATTCCCATTGTAAAGTTGGGCAGGATTAAGGTGGCCATTACCGGTTTGCTCATGACACCAGGTGGGGGAGAGAGGAAGGGAATTGTATGGACTGGAGATGAGCCCAGATAACTATCCCTGCTGGTTACATGTGGGGATGTGGTTGTGGTTGCAGTTGTGTGTAATGTTGTTGCTGCGAGTGATGTTGTGGTTGCTGTTGGTGTTGTGGCTACAAACGATGTTGTGGTTGTGGTTGGGGTTGTGGCTGCGGTTGTTGTTTGGGTGCAGAAGTGCTAGAGGAGACCATGCACAAGCCTGCAGTCTCATTTTGTGTCGGTAGTGGTGACACTAATGGGAAAGGAGTCATCATGGTGGTATCGACAAACAATGCATGGCCCACGTTCAACAATGGGGAGGCTGGTGTGTTTTCAACCATGGTGTTGATTGCAGGGATGACATTGGCGTATGTGGTCATCCCTTGTAGCTCAATGGTGGTGATGGTAGGGATAACGTTGGCGGGTGTCGTTAACCCTTGCAGATCATGATAAGTGAGTTGATCAACCATCACAATCTTCCCTTCGTGGGGGAACATCATGAGATGGAAGACAGTTGATGCGACCGCTCTCATGGCTTACATATAACTTCTTCCGAGGAGAAGGTTATAGTCCAGTTGAGATTTGACGACCTCTATGTCGATCGGTACTGTCTTCCTGGCTAATGTGATGGGGACATGGGTGAGGATTCCTTGGGCTTTACTGGGATTTCCATCATAAACCCGCAGAGTTGTGGAGGACGGTTGCAGAATTGGTGATCCAATTTTTTTCCAAACTAGGGTGGACATAATGCACATGGGTGCCCCCTCATCCCCTATGCACCGGTGCACAACTAGGTTCCGGGTAGACACCAGGATTTGGAAGGTGATGGTGGATGGCATGCATGGTTCTTCGTTCTCCATGTCAAATGTGATCAACTTGGATTCAGAGGGGTCTACTGCCCCAAGGGCGGCTAGTAAGGATTTCCACTGTGTTGGGCATGTTTTAAGTACCTCAAGAGCAGACACGGCGGTTGGTGTTTGGGCCAAATCATCCACAATGCTATAGCTAATTGCAACTCTAGCCGTGGTGTTATTGGAAATCCTGCGTACGGGGGGGCGCGGGAATGGGGGTAACTGAAGAGGTAGGTTGACTGTTTTGGACGTTGAGGTCGATGATGTGTCAACGGGTTCGGTGGTGGTACCGTACTAATTCCATCTAGTTTGTAAGTTGACCTCTTGAGTTGTCATGGCTAGCAGGTGGTGAACACCTGTTTCTGCTGTGGGAGGTGCCCCTGGAGCATTGGGATTGGCTTGGGGAGGGGTTGCGGTTGCCACCAATCCTTGGACCGATAGTGGGTTTTGAAGCACCATAGGAGGAGGTCCTTGTGGTGCTGGGTTGGGTTGGGCTTGATTTGCAATGTTGGCGGCCTGTTGAACCTTGTTCTGAATGGCCTACTTAGCTCGACCAATGAGGGGACACTCAAATGTGTAGTGCCCATAAACATCATAGAGTGTGCACGGTTGGTTTGTGAGCAATGGGGTGTTGCGTCTTAGTGCGTTTGGTCGTGGGGGGTTTTCAGCTGGCCGGTTTACCGCGACATTGTTGGGAGGGTTCGGTTGTTGACCGCCTCCCTATAGTTGGTTGTTGCCTTAGTTCCGAGGGCGATTATTTCTAGCTTGCCCTTTTTAGTTGTTGGGGGCAGGCTGGTTGGGACGATTTTGTTGTGCGAACACTTGTCCCAATGGAGTGGGTGGAGTGGGGGCGGGAGCTTGAACCGCTTGCACTGGCAGTGCATAGTAGATTTGAGTGGGAGGTGGTGCCACAAATGTGGGAATTTTCCCCATATACTACTGTGTAGGCCAAACCATGGCCTAAGCCTACTACGGTGGCGCAAGTTGTGCGTAGGAAGTTGTTGCTCTAGACTAGGACATCATTCTAGCGTAGTCCGGAGCTTGGTTTTGGTAAGAAACATTAGCAGTGTTGCTTGGTTGTGATGGAACTATAGGTGATGTCAGTCGGTGTTGTGGCTATTGGGAGACTGATCCTATGATGCCATCTATAGCATGGGATGCCCCCCGGTGCATCGTGGTAATAGGTGCCTACACGGGGAGCGTCTGGGATGACGGTGTACAAGTATCCAGACTGAGCATAGAAGAGATCAAACTGTTGAGCTTTCAGTATGGTCTCTTCTTCGGATTGAGGACGTTCGGATGCAACGTCCTTTGCTATGGGTGGGAGCAAGGTCTTAAGGAACCAATCCAAGAAGATCCTGTCGTCAAGTTGGATTTTGCATAGGCTACGGTGTTGCCGCCACTCATGGATAAGGTCAGTTATATGAGTGGCAGTGTTCTAATGACAAGATAGCAGGATCTCCACCCCTTCATCATATCTAACAGGGAGTTGGAAATACTGTAGGAACATGAAGGCTAGGGATTTGAAATTAGGGTACTTGGCTTGTGGCAGCTGAATGTACCTTTTGGCCGCATCACCTGTGAGGGTGCGTTGGAATAGCCTCAGTCTAATGGAATCATCTACGATGTTGTTTAACGAGCACCATAGATGGAATGTCATTATGTGGTTTTGGGGACATTCCCCTGCTTTGCCTTCAAACTTGGGAATGTCTAATGGCAGCTTGGTTGGCATGGGTGGGCAAAAAGTTTGGTGGTGAATGGGGTTGTTTGTTAACCAAGCCAAATCAGGCAGGTTAAGATGAGCCATGAAAAGCAGATTGGACCCCAGGTTGATGTCAGATGGGGCTGCGATGGTGGTGGGATTTGCAGGTGCATAATGCATCTGCACAACTGGGGGTACTTGCGGTGGCGCCATTGTTGATGGGCCAATGTGGTGGTGCCATTGTGGATGGCACCGTTGAGATTCATACAGGGTTTGGTATACATAGTACTTGGTCGAAGACCCCAGATGTCACCTAACTCTAGCACATGGATGAGTCTACTTGAGGGACCTAACCAGGTTATGTCCCCTGTGATTTCCAGGTTGCATTGGAGACAGTGTTCAGAAGCCCCAGCAGTGATTCAATATACCTTTACGATTGATGCAGCATACTTGTACCACAGAGACTCTAACTCTCAATCAGTGAGTCCATACAGCTATGTACCGTTCCAGATCCAGCACACCGTCAGTCATGAAGATATAGCATTCCATGAGAATTCCATGGGTCTAATGTACGAGATCAGTATTGTATTCAGCCTCACATTGAGGAAACCATTATTGTAACATCAGTTGTATATGATCACCTCTTGTATTTTAGAGCATAGATCAAATTATTCTTTTGACATTGTCACAAGCATGGGGATGCCCGCCTCGTCCATATACATGTCACACATTATTTGTATCTCACCCATTGATGGGAACCATATTAATACAAAAACCAAAAGCCACCATGCCCCAACCCCGGAAGCACCACCTCCACGCAGCAAATCCTATGATGTCCATCGGCCATATGATGAGCTCCTTCCCTCACACATCAGGGGGCAATCTGTTAACCCAAAAAATCCCTCACTAAGCTCTCCATGACCTACACCACCCAAGGACACCACTTCACGACCCTCCATTAGACCCCCACACCCTCAAAAATGCTTAAGGATGAAGAAAATGGCTTAAAAACCCCAAAAAGGAGCCTAAAATACTCTCCTAGGAGCTAAAGCCCCCAAAAAGGGGCTAAAACCCTAAAAGGAGCTAAAATTAGGACGAAAGGGGCTAAAAGCCCAAAAAAGGGGCTAAAGCCTGGACCAAGGGCTTAAAACCCTAAAACCCCAAAAAAGCTATAAAAGGAGGGTGGGGGTCACTCTCAAAACACTTCTCCCTTGCATACTGTTATGCTACCCGTGGATGCCTTGAGACCCTTTATCTCTCAAGCCACCCACACTCCCTCTCCTCCATCTCCATTGAGCCATAGCTCCCCCATCCAAGAGAGAGGTGCTTCTTCAAGCCAGGGCATGGTGGCCCAATTCCATCAAAGAGAAGGTATACCAATGTTGTTTCTTGCATTTGCTTTAGTGTTCTGTAGTTTTTTTCTAACTTATTTCTATTTGCAGGTTTATGTATAACATGTTTTTGCAGGTTTTTAGTTTCTAACAATTGTTTGTAGGTTATTGGAAGCAGAACCCTAACCTTTGTTTGCAGAGGGGTTCTCCATATTTCTCTTCCATCTTTGTTTTCATTACTATTCTTTACATTTTGCTTTTCCTTTCAGTCTTTTCCAAGCAGGAACCTACCCTTCTGTCCTATAGACAGAAGGAAGCCATTCCTACCCCTATAGCAAGGATAAATCCCTGGGTGGTAGGGACATTGCCCCCATGTATGATAGTAGGGGCAACGTAAGTGGAAGGTCCATTGCCCCCCTGCGTGGCAGGAGGGGCAGTGTAGGAGAAAGGGCCACTGCCCCCATGTGTTGCAGATGGGCCAACTTGGCTAGTCACTATGGGTGGTGGTAGCTCACTGATGATAGTTTTCATGACTGTGCTTGGGCCACCTGTAAAGTTGTTGGTGACAAGTTGTGGTGTGGACATGGGTCCACTTTCTATGGCTATTCCGAAAAATGAACCTGGGTTTGCGCTAGCCATGGGGCTTGATGGTGTAGTATGGAAGTCAGGTTCAAACTGATACGGGTCTGAATCTGAATCAGAGGCCATGTGGTCTTCTGATGGTGTGTGAGGTCATCGAGAATAGGCTTGACGGTGTCGGTTCAATGTTCCGAATGGTGGTGGTTCGCCTCTTAGGCGTGAGGAAGAGCGTGGGGGGTCAATTATGTTAGATGTTTATCAAACTGATGGGAATGATGTTTGGACCCCGGTTTTAGTGGCTTCCTATTGGCTATAGGTGGTCACTCAGCCACCATGACTACCAGAAGACAGCACTTGGCTTTTTCCTCATAGGTGTTTCTACTCAATCGGAAGGGGTCGTTGCCCATTTCGCTTGGCAATTCCTCTCAATAGCCAGCTACTTTGGGGTTCCTGTGGTACTCCTCACAATGAGTTTTTGGGCAGAGCCTAAGTACTTCCCAGAGTTGAAGTAGTCAGGGACTTATGTCCTCAAAGACTGCAAATTTGTTTGTACTTAGTGTAAATTGATAAATTTTAAGGCTCTCTCAGCGTCATGAACTGAGTTGGGTTGATTACTTGGTATGTTGTATTTGTTTGTCTGTCTTTCTGGTATTTGGTAGCTGCAAATGGTTTATGAATTCATCATATTGTTGTGCATGCAATGAATAATCAGAAATTTGTAAACAAATACAGTTCTTAACCCTGAATGTTTATGGCCTAACTAGATGACTACCTCACACTGATATTCCTCTTCAACCAAGAGAAGGTGTTGGGATCTCAACACAATGGGACTAATCCCATCCGTATATCCACAGGTCACCTCCCAGATGCAAGGTTGGTCAATAGGGAGGACGCTTAGTGCTGTGAGAAGCCCTCCTTCTCTACCCCCTCTACCTTCCAGGTCATCCGATTTTAATGGTTAAGAACAATTTTCAATGAAGGGCCTAGGACTATACGAGCTTTCCCTTTGTCGTATCCCAGAATACCCCGAAGGGTGATGACTAGGTAGAGAAGGAAGGGTCAGAAAGACTTGATTTTAAGTCAATTTTAGTTAAGCTATGTTCATTAATTAAGCCATTAAAATTTACTTTGAATTTACACTTTGTTTGTTGATGCCATTACAAGAAATTAAAACAACAACTGAAATTAAACTAGTATGCTGGATAGAGGCGACTGAGCTGCACTGACAGTCCCTATAAAACTGAAATTTAACCCCTATTAAACTGAAATTGAACCTCTGATTGACAGACCACACATTTCTAATCAAATTTGGCGAGGGGGTTGCAAATTTTTTTTCAGAAACAGGCGAGGGGGTCGCACAGATTTCAAACACAGTCACAGTTTGTGTTTCTGAGTGAAGTCGCACCTTTCGGGGGATTAAGTGTGCCCTGGGCATGCCTGTTAAGCCATTAAGTGCGCCCTCATCCCCTGTTCAGGACCAATAAGTGCGACCTGCCTCGGATTTGGGGTTTTTCTGATCCTGAGTTAGATCCGGCCGACCGTAACTTGTACTGTGGCCAAACTGACTCGGATTTGCCTAGCAAAGGCTTCGACAACACTAATAACTGGAAATAAACTAGATCTAAATTGAATTTGACATGAAATTTTAAAAACTAGGGAAAAACTTGAAATTTTAAAAATTTGGACCAGGGATCCTGTGGGATCAACTTGGTATGGTCGCCAGTTCTGTAGCAGGGATTTCTCCTTACTACAGGGGCAGGAATGGCTCCCTTCTATCTATAGGACAGAAGGGTAGGTTCGTGCTTGGAAAAGACTGAAAGAAAAAACGAAATGTAAAGAGTAGTAATGAAAACAAAGATGGAACAGAAATATGGAGAACCCCTCTGCAAACAAAGGTTAGGATTCTGCTTCCAATAACCTGCAAACAATCATTAAGCTACAGTAAACCGAAATACCTACAAAACAAGTTAGGAAATAAACCTGCAAATGAAACCATGGATTAGAAAGCAAAGAAAAAACTAAGCAAATACAACAAAGAACAAACTATACCTTCTCTTTGGGTGGAATGGACCACCATGCCCTAGCTTGAAGAAGCACCTCTCTTGGATGGGGGAGCTATCGCTCAATGGAGATGGAGGAGAGGGAGTGTGGGTGGCTTGAGAGACAAAGGGTCTCAAGGCATCCACGGGCAGCATAACAGTATGCAAGGGAGAAGTGTCTTGAGAGTGACCCCCCACCCTCCTTTTATAGATTTTTTTGGGGGTTTTAGGGTTTTAAGCCCTTGGTCCGAGATTTAGCCCCTTTTGCCCTAATTTTAGCTCCTTTTAGGGTTTTAGCCCCTTTTTGGGGGCTTTAGCTCCTAGGAGAGTATTTTAGGCTCCTTTTTGGGGTTTTTAAGCCCTTTTATTCATCCTTAAGCATTTTTGAGTGTGTGGGGGTCTAATGGAGGGTCGTGAAGTGGTTTCCTTGGGTGGTGTAGGTCATGGAGAGCTTAGTGAGGGATTTTTTGGGTTAAAAAGGATAACAAGCAGTTAACAACCCCCCCGAGAGCCTGTCAAAATACAAGGTGGTGAATGATCAACCTTTCATATAGGATTCAATCACAGAGTAAGCTCGTGAACCTGCAATCCTGGTTTCTTGAAGAAATAAATTTTCGACTAAAGGGCTCTCATGAGCCTTTTGAGGGAAATTATCTTGGAGACACCCCTGGAACCCCCTTGTAGTTGAAGGAGAGGAAAATCATGAGGATCCCTTAGAAAGGGATTTGGATCCAGATGGAAATCATGAGGATCCCTTAGAAAGGGATTTGGATCTAGAGGGAAATCATGAGGAAACCTTAGAAAGGGATTTGGCTCTAGAGGGAAATCATGAAGATCCCTTAGAAAAGGATTTGGCTCCAAGGGCCCTATGGATAGTACATTGGTTCTCTTTTTCAATATTGATGGCCGCCTTATTTTGTGCTATGGTTAAGTTTGACATCCTGTTATTTTGTGCTTTGGTTAAGTTTGACTTCCTGTCAACACCAGGTGGGGTGATGATAACCGGAGCCAGACCCTTGGATTTCACATCAACCTTCAAGATAATTTTAGATCTCAAATCATAACCTCCTTTCAAACAGGAAGAGGGTAAGGATTTGACTGAAGAGTGGGAAGGGGACTATTTTTGAACTTGGAGAGAGAGGGGGCCACATCTTAATTAGAGAGAGCATCGGCCACATCTTAATTAGAGAGAGCATCAAGGGTGAAAACTGATCTTGAGGTAAGTCTAGTAACAAGATAGCAAGGTAAAATTACTCAATAGGAGAAGAAGGTTGAGGGGACTAAGGAAAGGCTTCTTGACCGTCTTCATGACCAAAAACTGAAACCTCTATGTCTGACTTTTCTTTCACAAAGCCCCAAGAAATAATGGAAATGAGAACAACAGAACAAGGAACAAAAAAGTAGGCTTACTCGACGTAAGCACCTCCTCAACATGCATGTTGGAGGAAACATGTACACCCCGAGGGCTTTTAACCAAGGTGTCTTTTGGAGTGAAAGCAATCTTTGTAACATCCAACAAATTGGCATTTATGTGCAAAGGCAAGTTCACCACCTTTTTTCTCCATTCCGAGTCTTAGCTCTTTGATGATGCACCCACGACTTAGGGCATTCCTCTTGGGTATGTCCAAATTCATGGCATGAAACACAATGGAAAGAATATGCCAATAGTCCACTTTCTACATCCAAGTTCAATGCCCCAACACTAATTCAATTTTTTTGACCATCCCATCCCACGTGTCTAGTTGAATTTGAATCCATGCACAATGCATGTCTTCTTTTGTGTGCCACTAAATTTCAAGACCCACAAAGAGAGGCTTAGGGTCAAAGACGTCTGATACCAAACCCTAGAGCAAAACTACCCTCTCCCCGAAAACATACTTCACCTAAAAAGATTAGATCCAAACAAACGATATAAATTTACCATTTTTCACTTACTATTATAAATATAAATTTAAAATAACATTATTTTAATATAAATGAAGCTTAAATTATAAATTAGAATTTTTATATAAGATATTATGAGATGATCAATTTCTAATCTAGAAAAAGAAAAATTCCCTCTCTATTTTAATGTAAAGAAAGAAAATCAACATTCATAAAATAAGAAAGAAGGCATTGAACAATTCCTAAAACATCCTATTAAGAAAACAAGGTTTGAACACTTCCTAAAACATCCTTGGAATGAAAGAAGGTGAAAGATAAATATTGGTTTTTTTCATATAATGTTTTGATTACACCCACATTAAAAATGCAATTTCAAAATACAAACCTTTTTTGTTTCGACAAAAAAAAAAACTAATATGCTATTCAATTATTTTGAATCAAGATATAGTTAACATAAACAATCTCCGTGCAAAAATAAAAGGGAACATGCCCATATAAAAACTTAAAACAAAAAGGGCATTAATCACCTTCCTAATCCCACCCCCATGCCTTCAAAACGTAACAATGAGTATCAATTAATAACCTAACAAGGAAAATCCTACTTCCCATAATCCCCATGGGGCTAAAACACCAAAATATCAAAAAAGACCCCAACATTTCAACACAGTAACTAAATAGTATGTAGAGATCCTCTATGAATAATAGAGTGGAAGGACACTTCTTCAAAGAACATGAACCCTTCCTCTAGCCCCAAATATTCCTTGGAAGGCTTGTCAACAACAACATTGAATTCTCAAAATATATGATGGAAAAAGAGATACTAAAAGCCTTCATGTAGAAGCCTAACCCTCCTCTGCCAAACTCCAAGATTGAGCATTGAAAGAGAAGCCTTACCAAAGATCCACTCTATGATGGCCTTGGAATCTCTAACCACCTGTACGCTGGCAATATGTTTTTTGGAAGCAAATTTTAAAAGAGTGCAAAGGGCGAGCATCTCTACTCGGGTATTTGAACCACAATGCCCACCCAACTTGATCCTGAAAAAGTGAGACATGTTCAACTTTAAAACAAGCCCAATACCACACCTACTTGCTAACACCTAAAAAGCTCCATAAAAAAGACCAACATGTGCATCATAAAAAAACACCGGTTATGTTGGCACTCTAATAAAGGAAGTATTTTTTTCGAGCTGCCTCTAGAGAAGAAGACCCCAAACCTTTTTTGTAACTAGACTTACATTGGGCTTCAATCCTTTTATTAAATCGTTTTAAACACACACAAAAACAAAAAACAAAATAATTCCTAAATTCCATAGAAGTTGGTCTCATTAAACATCATCATTATTTTTCTCTATGGCTTCGGAATCTCCAACCGCCTTTGTTTCACAACTATGGGGAATGTTTCTATTAAATCTTTTTAAATACAAATAAAATTTAAAAAATAACTCATATAATTCCTTAACTGAAGAGAAGAAGACCTTGGAATCATTGAACATCATCATTTTTCTCTATGACCTTGGAATCTCCAACCACCTAGACCGGCCAATATGCCTTCCAAAAGCAAATTTTAAAAAAGTGCAAAGAACGAGTAGCTCAACTTTGGTATTTGAACCTAAGTGACCACCCAACTTGATCATAAAATAATGAAACCCATTCAACTCTAAAACAACCCCAATACCACACCTACCTACCAACACTTGAAAAGCACCATAAAAAAGACTAGCATGTACATCATCTAAAAAACATTAATTCTATTCACAATCTAATAGAAAGAGTATTTTTCCAAAGATTTTGAAAAACTATACTTACTTTGGGTTTCAAATCTCAATAAAAAACAACATTTTATTTCACAACTATGGGGAATGCTTGGCTTAAATCTTTTTAAACACCCAAATAATTCCCAAACTCCACAAAACAATTGGTCTCATCTGACATCATCATTTTTCATTATATTATTTTTAGTTTAAACATAAAATCAACATCTTCTTTAACCATATTTTTATATAATTTTTTAAATTAATTATATAAAAACAATAAATTTTTTTTACTAATTCAACATCTCCAAATCACATTAATGTGGCTGTTCGTATTCACTCGGATAGGCACTTTCAAATCACAAATTAATTATCGTTTCACGAGTGATAATTGTTAAAATGGATTGAAAATATGAATTAAACTTTTTTTCTTTTCAATTATATTTTTTTAATTATCGAAAATTAATTATAATTAATTTAATAATTATTAAAAATTAGAAAATAGTCATCATTATTATTAAAATTTTCAATTATTATAAAATAAAAATATTTAACAAATACTTCTTCAATTATAAATAACTTTTTAATAAAAAATATTATTTATATAAAAATATATATATAACACATTTGGAAGATGAAACTTTTAAGGCCGAACAAAAAAACAATTTTCATACAATAATTCTCTAAAGTAAAATTAAACTAAAATCAAAACATTTGAAAATTGATAATGTGACATCATTCGAAGACGATTACAGCCAAAGCCCACTTGAAAGCATATTTATATAAATGTTATTTGCACTTAGGGAATGTGATTTTCATTCTTATTTATGATTAAAATTTGCATTTTCCCACATAAATTAAATGTTGAAATAAATAATAAGAAAAATAATATTTTCATAGCCCATTGGGCATAGAATAGACATTGATTGGGTTTATTGTTAAGGCATTTTTGCATAAAGTCACTAGTTTGAAACTCTGTGGGTATGAGCCTATAAAACAATTAATATTTCATAACAAATATGATTAGTTAATCATTTAAATAAACCATTGTATGTCTAAGATCATACCTATTCTTTCATAATATCTTAAACCATACTAAATGGATAAAAACATTATCTTAGCTAATGCTTGGTTGATTTTTTTAAATTTGTCTATAGAACCATAATATGCTATAGTTGAATGTTAAGACTTTGAAATTCCATCATACTCTACTCACAAGTTCCCATTTTACACAACATCATTGATTTTTTGTTCACAAACTGGAACACCTAACACACCACAAAATTTTTTATGCTTCTAAAGAAAATGAGTAGTGCATAAAATCTATGACAAACATTAGAATACAAAACAAATCATCATTCTACTCATTTTGTTTCTACTACTACTATAATGACAAATATGTATATATATTTTAGTTGCATAATACATTAAATCCCTAAGAGTTCAGAATTATTTGATGGAGAAAATGAGCTCTTCAACATCCCATGGGTATCTTAATAGAATCAACAATAAAATTCCTTATTACAAAACCTTGCATAAGACAATGAGCTCTCAACATGGGTTGTGAATGGTCTTGCTTTTAGAATGTACTAATTGTATGTGGTTGCTCCTATTGGTTGAAGGAATGGACCAACCTAGAATGCCCAATGCTTCATACCAACCTTTCACGATGTCCCATGTCTCCTTGGAAGTTTTACCATCTCTTGTGCGGGATTATGTTGTCTTTGACAGACAGCCACAACAATACTTTTGCCTTCGTTTCTCATTTCTCCCAGTCTGCAAGAGTAGCACCTGTGGGCTTGGCTTCATCTCCTTTGACTATAGTCCAAACATTTAGTGCTTCAAGCATAGTTAATGTTTTTAGAGGTTTTTAAAATTATATGTTTTTAGAGGTTTTTAAAATTATATGTTTGAATTGAATGTTTAATATATTGATATAAAAATACTTTAAAAAAAATAAAGAAATGTTTTAAAAAAAAAGATATTTTAGTTAATAGTGACTACATGCTATTTAAACAAAAAAGATACAAGTAAAATATGTATTGTATTTAAAAATAATAATAATTAAAATAATGTAAAGATACAAGTAAAATATGTATTGTATTTAATAATAATAATAATTAAAATAATGTTGTTTTTGATAGGTTTCTATTACACTTGATTAATGAGATTGTAGAGACATTATGTGATCTTGAAATTACCAATTTTCCATGGTAAAAAAAAGTATTGTAGGACACTTTCCTTTCCTTGTGACGTTCAAAGATATTGCCTTCAAGTCTCTTTAACATTTGGTGCAAAAAGCATTACACATACCAAAATTACTTCAACATAATGTGTATTTCATTGTAATTTTCCAATATTAATGTTTGACAAAAGGTTGGAGTTTTGGTATTAAAATGAATATTAAAATCAACTTTTTAATTGTTATTTGATCAAGGGTTGGTCCTTCACATCCTAATGCATATTTCCTTTGCACTCTAATACACCTTTATATTGAAATTTTATAACATTACTCTCGTGGGATTTTAATTTAAAATGGAGTTATTTAAAGATTTTTACCATTATTATTGGTGGAATTGTTAATCTAATTTACCATTATTATTGGTGGAATTGTTATCTAATTTAATGTTTGACCATATCATAAATTTTATTATTTAAAATCTATTTTTTATTATAAAAATAGATTGCTCTAATTATCATTATTTTATTATAATTATACAATCTCAACCTATATTTAAGATTTAAATTTTTTATAATTTAAAACAAATCATCTCATCCTCTTACTATTACTTGATTTAAACATTAAATTATGGAATTTATGATTTTACCATCATCTCATCTTTATATTACTTGATTTAAACATTAAATTATGGAATTTATGATTTTACTCTCATTGCATTTCTATTCCATTCTAAAGTGTACCCAAATTAAAGTTACAGGTTGTGGGCCACTTACGAAAACGCGTGTTGATACATCAGCAGAAACGAGGAGTGTCATCTCTTTTGACGACGGCAGATGGGCTTGGTCGGCCACTTCAATTTTCCTTTAGCTGGACGCATGTCCACGTGGCTGTGCGCCGAAAGCTCTTTGGACTCGCTACGTTTTCCTTTTGACTCCGGATAGGCTTGCCGCGCTTCATGGTCGGCCACTACGAAAATGGGCGTTCAGACATCAGAAAAGGTTTGGCGTGTATTGCTATCTCTGCGAGTTTTCCATTTGCAGTTCTCCACAATTTCTGCAGGGCTAACTCATCCCCTCACCTGCAGTCTGAGTCCGATTCTAACTCATCGCAATTTATGTGTCTATTTATATCTCTGAATAGCATCGGATCACTCATCTCCTTCCCTGCAGTCTGACTCTTAACTCATCCCCAATTTTTCACATCTCCAATTGCCAATGGCTGCATCCTCCTCTACCGCTGCCTCCACCTCCTCTGATCCTAACAGCAACAACTCCTACTTTCATGTGTTTATTAGCCATCATGGTGGCGATACCAAGAAAACCTTGGCGAGCCATCTCTACCACCGCCTTCGTCCTTACGGACTCAAGGTCTTTCTGGATCAGCCGGAACTGCAAAGAGGAGACGATTTCGCCCCTCAAATAAGAGAGGCTATTCGAGCAGCCTCTGTCAACGTAGCTATTTTATCTCCGAGATACGCTGAGTCGGAGTGGTGCCTAAATGAGCTCGTATGGATGTGTACTGAGTCAAAGGCTCCCATAATTCCAGTGTTTTACCACGTGAAACCTGCTGAGCTTAGGTGGACACAAAGGGGCAAGGACGGAGTGTATGCTCAAGCTCTGTGTAAACTTGAACAAAAGACGACGGATGATCCTCAAACTCAGGGAGAGAATTGGAGAAACGCTCTTTCTATTCAATATTGGAGAAACGTTCTTTCTGTTGCATGGAGAAACGCTCTTTCTATTCAATATTGGAGAAACGCTCTTTCTATTCAGAAGACGTTGCGATACAACCCATCCACTGTTGAGCAGTGGAGAAACACTCTTAAGAAGGTTTCTCAAATAAGCGGCTTCGAGCTAAGTGAGTGTAACGGGTAAGTAGTCAAACTCCCCTTATTTGTATTACCTTGTGTTCAATAGATATACATAGGCTTCTGTTTCTAACTAGTTATATGTATTTCTATTTGAATAACCAGCGACGAGGGGATATTGCTAAACAAGGTAATTGAAAGTGTCTTGACATATGTGAAGAAACCATTGGATGTGGCCAAATATCCAACAGGTTTAGATGAAAAGATAGCAGAGTTTGAAAATAAAGTCTTATTGCCACATCTGCAGAGTGTAAGAAAACCTCATATCCTGGGGATTGTTGGGTTGGGTGGCGCTGGAAAGACAACACTGGCTAAAGAACTCTTCAATAGAAAGAGTTCACAATACAGTACATGTTGTTTTTTAGGTGATGTAAGAGAAAATGTAAATAAAGGCTCTTTACTTTCATTGCAGTGCAGTCTTCTTAAGCAGTTGAATGGAACAGATTTGCAATTATCCAGTGAGCATGAAGCTATAGCAATGCTTAAAAAGCATCTCCCCTCTCAGAAGATTTTATTAATTTTAGATGATGTAGATAAGCTTATTAATTTTAGATGATGTAGATAAGGTGGATCAGGTTGATGCACTTGTGCCAAATCAAAATTCCATCCACTCAAATAGCTTAATATTGATTACATCTCGAGATAGGGATGTTCTCACAAGATCAGGAGTAGAAGAATCATTCATTTATAAGTTAAACGGGCTTAATGAACAACACTCCCGGGAGCTCTTCTGCTGCCATGCCTTCAGGCGGTCCTATCCACCCCCAGAATTGGAAATTTTGAGTGAGAAGTTTGTGAACGCTTGTAATGGATTGCCTCTGTCTTTAAAAGTGTTCGGGGCACTTCTCTGTGGAAACATTGACATGTCTTTTTGGCATCAGCAATTGGACAAACTTCTCAAAACACTTCCCAGTGAGATACAAGAAAGGCTTAGAATTAGTTACGAAGCCCTCGAGAGCGACGAAAAACAGATGTTTTTAGATATTGCATGTTTTTTCTTAGGAGAAAATAGGGATACGGCCATCACAATATGGAATGGCTCAGGTTGGAAAGGCGAGCTGGGGTTTCAAACTCTACAAAACAAGTGTCTGGTCGAAGAGGTCGAAGAGGTGGAATGGCACCGATCATGGAGTAAAATACGTATGCATGACCATCTAAGAGACTTGGGAAGAGCTGAAGCCCGTGTCTCCCAGCCGCTTCGGTTTTGGCGTGTAGATGATTTGTTGCAGCAATCGTCTGTAAGTAGTCAATCATTCAGTAAATAGTCAATTTTGTGGTTCATTATTTTGTAATAATAAACATTTTTGGATGATGGACAGGTAATTACCGTGCGCGGATTTAGAATGGTTCTTGATAACGATAACGAGGAGGAATTTGATGATGAGGAATTTGACCGTATACAACTGAGGAGGTTGCAACTTGTAGATACCGAAGGTATTCTCTTGGAACGCATTCTCAAGAGC
>LPNX011003087.1:0-13628 GCA_001517045.1 Pseudotsuga menziesii
TGATAGGATTATTGTTCATAATTGATAAATTGAATTAGTGAATTTATAATTAAAGGGAATTTACATATTATAAATATTAGAAACCATTAATTAAAATGATTCGGTAAGTGTAATTAATCAATTGACAATTACTGTTAATTAAATTAAATTGGTGAAGCATGCAAGTTTAAACTATATAATATATATAACATTTATTATTTATTAATTAAATGGTCAAAATTGAAATATGAGTAAGGATATGTTTAAAATATTATATTAAATAAAAGGATTAAATTGAATTGAAATAAAAGTTATGGTTGAGAAGTGACCCCAACCAACACCTTTTAATAATTATTTAAATATTTAAATGAGTCCAAGTCCAAGTTGAGGGCTCAAGGACTTACATGGTAGATGGAAGGGGGTTGGATAAATTTATGATGAAGATAGGGGTAGTAATGGGGGAGGTTGGCAAACATGGGGATAAAAGCGAGAAAGGAGGGAGGAGAAGGGGATCATTCTTACCTTAGTTTTTTTGGAGAATTTTTGGGAGAAGAGGGCTGCAAGGAAGGGGTTTTGTTGGAGATTGTTATTTTTGAGGGGATACAACAGCTTAGGGCTTGTACTCGGTTTGGGCTCGGGGGTCCAAAGGGGTACCTTTGGAGCTGGGTGGTCGGCGAGACCTCGCCAGTTGGCAGGGTGGCAAGACTGGTTTGGACTGGTTGAGTTTCAGAACTTGGGAAGGACTTTTGGCTGCAGTGAAAAGCAAGGAAAAACGGCAAGCAAGGATAGCAACAAAGGTGGACCTACTAGCTACCTACAGGTATTTTCCAGCAGTATTATGGCCAATTCTGTTTATTTAAATTTTTAAAAGTTTATATGGCAAATTCTGTTTATTAAATTTTAAAAGTTTATATGCTGTGATCATCCTTGCTACCTGCACAGTTAACAGTAAATTGCTAGAAGTAGATAAAACAGAATTATAGATTTTCAAACTGTATATATATAAAGTGAATTTTCTGACTATAAATAAAAACTAAAGGAGACCCAGTAGGGGGCTCTACAAAAAAGCGAAGGAGTTCTAAAAACTAAGGTTGGGAGCATGAGAATGAAGGAACTCTGTAGTAAGTTCTTGAGCTTAATTCATTATGTCCCCTACATAATTGATGAAAAATAAAAAATACAGCAATTGCCCAATAGTTTTCCCCTCATGTTCAAAGAGCGGATTGAATATGTCAATCCCAAGACACTAGAGGAAGCGATGAGGAAGGAAAACATATGTTACGAAAAAAATAAGAATAAAAGAGAAAGTATCCCAGCTTGGAAGAATAAAAGACCCAATAATTATGATCCTAAGAAGAAACAAAATAAATTTCATAAGAATTTAGGGGATAATTACAGAGGGTATCAGGGAAATCATTATAAAAATTTTAAACCCCAAAACCCTGCTATAAAAGAACCTTCAAATATTCCTAATAAAAACTCTGCACAAAATGAATCTTTAAAGGGCTGGGAGTGTGGAGGGTTGCACTACTTTAAAGACTGTCAAGCAAGAGAAAATAATTTTAACCTGCATTCATTACAAGAACCAGTCACAGTTGCAGATATGGCACGGAGCATGCTTATAATTTGCGCTGCACTGGAAAATCGACAAGTAGAACATCAGATGTCGATGGTCGAAATTGAAGGTATGATAAACAATCAACCTATATCTGTTTTAATTGATCCGGGTGCAAGTCTGAGTTATGTTTCACCTAGAATCATTGATTTATGCAAGTTAGTACCTGAACATTTTGATAAATCTTGGCTAGTATAGTTAGCCACAGGTACGAAATGAAAAGTTACAAGCATTGTTAGAAGTTGTCAGATAACGTTGAATGATTTTCTTATGCATGTGAATGTAAATTTATTGCCTTTGGGATCCTATGATATTTTAATAGGAATGGATTGGCTAGAAGAGATTAAGGTTTTACTAAACTGTTTTGACAAAACATTTACCTGTATTGATGATAATGGAAATAATATAAAAATAAAAGGCATCCCTAGGAAGGTAACCATCAAAGAAATCTCTGCTTTGCAAATGAAAATATCAGTAATAAAAGGATGTAAGGTATTTGCAGTTTATATAATGAATGCACAGGAAAATGATATAAAACCTAAGCTGGAAGATATACCTTATCTAAAAGAGTTCGAAGATATCTTTCCAGAATAAGTCCCCGTACTTCCTCCTAAACGAGATATAGACTTCACCATCGACGTGATACCGGGGGCGGTACCAACATTAAAAGCCCCCTATCGAAAGAATATAATCGAAGTTACAGAATTAAAATCACAGCTATGGAAGTAATCGATAAGAAATACATTCGACCAAGTGTCTCTCCTTGGGGAGCACCGATTTTGTTTGTAAAGAAAAAGGACGTAACACTTAGACTATGTATTGATTACATACAATTAAATAAAATGACTATTAAAAATCGATACCCACTTCCTTGGAATAGATCAGCTATTCGATTAGTTCCGAGGGGAAACTATCTTTTCAAAGATAGATTTGAGGTCGGGTTATCATCAAGTATGAATAAAGGACAGAGACATATTTAACACAACGTTTAGGACCCGTTACGGTCACTATGAATTTGTCGTAATGCCCTTTGGGTTGACAAACACACCTGCTGCTTTCATGTGTTTAATGAACAATATTTTAAGTAATTATCTAGATAAGTTTGTGGTCGTCTTCATTGACGACATACTAATCTACTCTAAAAATGAGCAAGAACACGAAGAACATCTAAAAATAGTTATGCAAGTTTTAAGAGAACAACAACTTTATGCGAAGTTCAGTAAGTGTGACTTTTTCAAAGACGAGATTCAGTACCTCGAAAACATAGTGTACAAGGACAGAACCTTAGTCGATCCAGACAAGATAAAAGCCATCACGGAATGACCGGTTCCTAAGAACGTATCTAATATTAGATCATTCATGGAAATTACCGGATACTACTGGAAGTTCATCGAGGGTTTCTCCAAGATTGCTTACCCCATAAGCTCCTTGCAAAAGAAGGGAAAAAAGTTCGAGTAGACTAAAAAGTGTGAGGAGATTTTTAACAAGTCAAAACACTTATTAATGATCACCCCAATACTAAAAAATGCAGATCCATTTAAGGATTTCGTCGTGTGTACCGACGCTTGCACTGAGGGATTAGGTGGGGTCTTATTACAAGATAATTATGTGGTGGTTTATGAATCTAGAAAATTAAAAGATCACAAGAAAAATTATGCGACACGTGATTTAGAACTCGTTGTATTAATACATGCCCTAAAAATGTGGCAAAATTACTTAATTGGAAGGAAATTTTTACTTATGTCAGATAACATAAGCCTTAAATATCTGTTTGACCAATAGAATTTAAACGCAAGACAAGCAAGATGGTTATCTTTTCTAAGTGAATATGACTTTGAAATAAAACATGTTAACGGTAAACAAAATAAAGTGACCGACGCTTTAAGTTGACATGCAAATTTACTTTTCGCAAGCAGCAACTATGAAACTGATTTGGAAAACCAGATTCTAAACGTTGGAACTTATAATAAAGAGTATCAATTGCTAAAGGAGAAGACTGCTAAAAATGAACAAAATCAAATAGAAACAGATTTTAGCCTAAATCAATAAGGTTTATTGTTACATAAAAACAGGTTGTACATACCAAATATTACAGAAATTAAATTAACAGTCATGTATGAGTTACACAAAAGACCATACTCGAGGCATCTGAGTTATCAGAAAATGATTACCATGATCAGAAAAGATTTCTTCTCGCCAAATATGAAAAAAGAAGTGGCAGAGTACTTAGCTCATTGCTTGGAATGCCAGAAGGTTAAAGCACAACATCAACATCCCGTAGGATTGTTGCGGCCATTACCCATTCCATAATGGAAGTGGGAAACAACCAGCATGGATTTCATCACTAGATTTCCCAAAAACTTCAGAGAACATTACTCTATCGTGGTTTTTGTAGACAAATTAAGCAAGGCAATGCATTTCATACTTGTTAAATCTACCTATAAGACGATTAATATTGCAGACATATTTATGAAAGAAATATTCAGGTTACATGGAGTGCCAAAGGTAATAGTTTCTGACAGAGATGCAAAGTTTACAGGTAATTTCTGGAAGGATTTATTCAAAGGCTTGGGTACCCAATCAAACTTCAGTACTACATATCATCCACAAGCGGAGGGGAAGACTGAAAGAGTAAACCAGGTTCTGGAAGATATGATGAGGATGTATGTTATGGATAAACCAGGTAAGTGGAAAGACTACCTACACTTAGTTGAATTTTCCTATAATAATAATTTCCAAGTTTCTGCACGTATGAGTTCATTTGAAATCTTGTATGGGTGTAAGGGTAATACCCCAATATCATGGAGCAGTCCTGTTGATAGGTTAATGTTAGGTCTTGATTTGTTAAAGGAAATGGAGCTAACTGTGAAACATGTACAAGAGAACTTGAAAGTAGCCCAAGATAGGCAGAAAAAATATGCTGATCTAAAAAGAACTCCTAGATAGTTCCAAGTGGGTGATCATGTATATATAAAGGTAATTCCCAAGAAAAGATATTTAAGGTTGGGAAAGTATTCGAGGCTAGCACCCAGGTATTGTGGGCCATTTGAAATTTTAGCTCGAGTAGGGTCGGTCGCATACTAGTTAGCCCTACCACCAAATATTAAACTTCATAATGTATTTCATATTTCTATATTGAAAAGGTATATTCATGATAACTCTCATGTGATTGATTGGAATGCAATCTAGGTGGAACCTGAAGGAGAGTTCTAAGTGGGACTGGTGCACATTCTTGACGGGAGAGAGCTTATACTCCGAAGACGTACCATCGGACAAGTCAAGGTGTAATGGAAGCACCTTAGTCTGAGAGAGGCTACTTGGGAGCTGGAAAGCAATATGCGGGAGGCATATCCAAATTTATTCCAAGGAGATGAGATGGAAGAATAAACCAAGTCATCACACCGAGGACAATGTTATCTCCAAAGGGGAGGTGTATGTAACACACCCAAAAAAAATTTTTACTACTAATTCTGCTGAAAATAGTCTGTTATTATTTTTATTATTCTTTTATTATTTTTGAGAAGGAAAATGTCAAGAATAAAACAATATGTACAACCAAAAACAGATTTATTAAATAAAAAAATGCTGAAAGGAGGACAAGAGTTGGAAATAATTGTTAAAGAGGGCTTGTTGACCCACAAGAGGGAATGAACAAGTGGCAAATACCACTAAGTGGGAACTCAGGATGCAGGAGGCATCATCCCCTAAAATCAGGTCATCACTCCTAGTTGAGTGCTAAAGAGCAGGAGGATCATAAATGACCAAGACCTAGGCAAAATACGATAAAAGAGTATGTCCATGAGCAACAGGAGGTTGACATTGGAGTGGGGATTAATATCTGTAAAATAATGCTAGAGATGGTGCATTAATAATTCGCTCTTGTGGTTCAGCAAGCAGGATCGGGGGTTTTGGAGTAGATGATTTGAATGCTATGGGAGTTTGGTAGGGAGGAACAACATTTCCACTCTTGTTTTCCCAAAGCGTTGGTATCGGGTTATTCTCCACTTTTATTTCAGATCCTTAACTCTCTTTAAACCTCGTAGATCTGAAGTAGTGAATTATGAAATTCTCGACTATCTCAGTTTGGGTATGTAAATTATTTAGGTATAGTGCAACTATGACATGGAAATGATTATTGTTAGTCTATAAACTTTTTAATCATAGTATTATTAAATCTTCCACATCTGCAGTTGAATATCATGTTAATTATTTGGTTTTCAATATTTCCTAATATACAATTCCCTTAAAAATTTTACCGTTGCATCTCATATATTTAGCATCTGTTAGTTTCATTATTATTAGCTTTCGAATTTAAGAAATGAAATGCCTCTGATAATCCTTATTTTGCTTCGTAGAAATAATTGTATTCAACTAACTCTTATCGATTGTAACTTTGAGATCTACAATCATCGATGTAAGACCTAAGTTATAATTATGTGTAACTCAGAAAACCCTTAGTACGTGTTAGATATTAACAGTAAAGTAACCATAACGGTTAAACCTGGATCAACGCTATTTCTTTTGTAAAGCATTAATTGATTTAATAACATAACAAACGAGAAGGTAAGTTCTGATTTGTTTTACTCTGCAAAGAAAATAACTTTTGCTAGACTCAAACCCATAAAGCAAATTTTATACCTTTACTCGTTTTTAGAATCAATTTCTTTGGTATAGAGGAATATGGAGTATTCTTTTTATAACTTCACTATTGTATTATAGATCCTTTTCTTAGCTTCACGACCCTTGTCAAACCTTTAACAAACTCTCTGTTATAGATAATTGTTTCCTTACAATTAAGGAAACGTGTTACAGTATTTAACCAAGCAAATTAGTAGTGAATTGATTCTGATTACTACAATATCTAAAATTGATGTCGAATATGTAAGGTAATCACATCATTAATAGGTACATATCCATTCCTTAAATATTGCGATATGTCAAATCCTTAACTGAAATCGAGATCCTTTTTTTAGGAAAATGTTCTTAATAAAGAAAGTATATAAATCAACCAAGTAAATCAAGAATCAATCTCTGATTACAGTTGTTTTAAAAATCTACTACTAACTACACAATAACACCCAATGACGTCATTTAATTATCACATTTGCTGGATTACTCGACGAAGTTAGAATTATGTCAAACTGTCTTTGCCTACTATCAAAGCCCAGTAGTCAAGTCATGTTCTTTTACAATAGGGCCTTTAAATTTTCTTAAAAGAGAAACCATAATCACACCAGTCGTGGGGTCGAGCCCCAAGCTGGGTTAAAAGCGAAGTTAATCACTATAGCCTAAATCCACCTTAAATCTCTTTAAAAACTAGAAGTAACTTCCATAGGTTACAGGATCAAATCTTGTATCTTAAACTTAATGTCACAGTGGAAAAAACTTTACCCACGTTGTATCTAGTATTAAAATTACAAAATCGTCTATTTACAAGTTAAAAACCATAAGACGAAATTACTGCAGGCAGAAAGACCATCGGACAGTGGACTTTCCTATTGATAGATGAAAGAGTGTCGCAAAGTTTTGAACTTATCTCTTTTAAGTTCACGTAGGTGGGCATCCTACATTCCAATTGTAGGGATCCTGCAAAACTGTAAATCCCAGTAATTTAAATATTAAAGAATGAACATCAAAAGCTTGAGTGTCGAGTGAGAGAGTAGAGCTCTTACCTATCTTTTCAGACCACAATATGCTTCAAGCTGCGTAGGTTTGGCTTCATTGCGTTAAGCACATGAGAAGTAACACTGGAGCTTCCATCCACCCGAAGCACCCACAGAACCTGTAAAAACCATGAAGCAGCTTTGGAGGGTCTGAAAAACAGTTACAGAGTCGGCCCTCGACCAAAACTTCGACAGAGTAAGAAGTTCTAAAACGAAATAATGGCGCTTTGAACCAAATATTATCACCCTTCGAAACCCTACCAAGAAACGTATAATCAACCTCCAAGTGTGTGGTTGTATCAGGTTCTGTAACCTGTAGTGGACCTAGTTGTGCTTTCATCTCGCAGCTAGGTCACCCTGCCTTAATGTCAACCCAAAAGGTCGCCTTAATAGTGCACGAACAAATTTATGACCCTCATCAAGTGCATATCAGACCTTGGCTTCTGTGCGATCCTTCGTAAATTACACCATGACATAAATATTTTTATTGCCAAGACCTTAGCTTATACATGCCAAACTCTGGAGCCTTTGCCTTTTTACACCTTAGGATAAAGGTTTTGAAACTCTGCTTATTGTCCTGGTTATACTTGTTAACCAACACAAGGGGTGCACAAGAATTGGTTTAGATTAAATCGCGTGCAACCATAATATAACCATACCTTGGCATAAGGGAAACTTCATAAATCTAATGAGAATGATCGTGTGGAAAAGCATGGACCCCTTTGGGAAGCCACAAGCAAAACCTTTAAAACATTATGTTTTCATAAGTTGAGGATAAGAAACTTCTTTCCACAAAAATAAACTAGTTATGGTTCTCAAAAGCACTTAAAAACCACTTATACTTTCGAATAACTTACATGCTTTTACAAACCTAAGTCTCGAACTTAGGGGTAGGAGTAGGACCAACAGTATAAATATTGTTGTCTTTTTACTTAACAAGTAATGACAGGATGGGGTGTCTCTTGGCGTTGGTGAACCAGCCTTTGTACAAATTTAATTGAACAAGTTAATTAAGAACGTCACCTAAAGGAAACATGGCTGAATGTTCTTCGAAGAAGTGGTCTCTTTCTCTTTAACGAGGTTCGTGACACCAACAGCATAGAAACAACAGTTTATCTAAACTAAGAATGTGATTCTTGAATGAATGAAAATAATTACATGCAATTTTTTTTTGATATGTGAATTTTTAGGTACGTTACAAAAGATAAATCATCTTATGGAAGTAAAAGGTTGGTTGCAGGAACTCGGTCTAATACTTGGGCGGAACTTTTGGGAGTGCTGGGAATTTTCCTATTTGCTAAGCAATTTGATTTGGAGTTGATTCTCATAGTGGGAGACTCACAAGTTTTGATTAACTAGGTATTGAAAGAAAGGACTTTACTATCTCTTACTTTGTATCACTGGTTAGATAGGGTAAGATCTCTTATCAAAAGTCTACCCGATGTATCCTTTCAATATGTCTACATGGAATACAACACTATCACGTAAGTTCTTTCTCGAAGAGACTCTGCGAGACGGATGGACATCTCTTCTATGAAGTGTGGCTCGCTCTTACCGGAACTAATATGGTGTTGTTTTTTTAACCATGGGAATAGTAACCTCCAAGAGAATATCCAACTGCAAGCCATATATACCAATAACTTGTGACTTAGCAGGGGCCGAGACGTCCCGGTGGGGTCGCCTACCCTTCAAGCCTTGTCACAACAAGCCAAATGAGACTAATATGGACATCTGCGAGACGGATGGACATCTCTTCTATGAAGTGTGGCTCGCTCTTACCGGAACTAATATGGTGTTGTTTTTTTAACCATGGGAATAGTAACCTCCAAGAGAATATCCAACTGCAAGCCATATATACCAATAACTTGTGACTTAGCAGGGGCCGAGACGTCCCGGTGGGGTCGCCTACCCTTCAAGCCTTGTCACAACAAGCCAAATGAGCAACCCTACGCCCGTCGGTTTTGAACTTATGACCTCCAGAGAGATAATACATGTTCTTAACCATTAGACCCACTCAAGTGCTTTTCTAGTATGGTGTTATTTGGTGTATCTTCTTATACATCCTAAAGACTTTTATAGCCCTGAGAGAGTGTATAAGGATCACTTATGATCTGTTTATTTTTTTTTAGAAATAGTAGGTTTTGGCTAATTTCAGAGGACTGTAGGTTCATCTTCAGTTTTATTTGTGATGTCAGCATATGGTTTGAATTTGACAAGCAAAAGAGAAAAA
Source organism: Pseudotsuga menziesii (assembly GCA_001517045.1). Classification (NCBI taxonomy): domain Eukaryota; kingdom Viridiplantae; phylum Streptophyta; class Pinopsida; order Pinales; family Pinaceae; genus Pseudotsuga; species Pseudotsuga menziesii. The sequence continues at coordinate 9,488 of LPNX011003087.1, forward strand.
GACTACCATCTCTTTCCTTAAAAATATATATATTTTATTCACCAGTTAGTCAAGTACACGTGCTAAATTAAATTTTATTTACAAGTTAGTCAAGTACACGTGCTAAATTAAATTAAGAGACCAATTGGACAGTGGACTTCGAATACAGTACGTTACACCGAATTGCGTGCGGTGCGGGGCCATGGACGATGCGGTGGACTCTGGAGCACGGATGGAATTTGACAGTGGACTTCGAATACAATACGTTACACCGAATTGCGTGCGGTGCGGGGCCATGGACGATGCGTTGGACTCTGGAGTCTGGACTCTTGCTCTCCACTTTCATGTGATTTAAAACAAATTAATCATGGCTTCAGTACGAGCCCTAACCAAAACGCCCCTGACCCGCCGGAATCCGGTAGATCAATTATGGTTCAAATCTCAATTTATAGTGTTTAAAAATCTATCATTTAATCTAGCAAAATTGCCTGTGCTGAAATTGCAAAATTGGTTTACAAAACAATTTCCACAGACAATTTTGACATTTTTTTTTTCAAAAATTCACAGTAGAAGCCCAGAACAAATCTGACCTGTACTTGTCAAAAATTCACAGAGAACAATTGTGACCTATTTTTTTCAAAAATTCACAGTAAACGCGGGGCGTTTTAGTTGTCATTAATCCTACTCGATTTCCGTGGATATACAGTTGGACTGATCATGCCATTATCAACTTGCTCTAGTTTGACTGACTGGTGCAATAGCTTTTCAGAGTCGGCAAGTTCTTCCATCAGTGTTGCGATCCGTACAGAGCGAGCAGCCAACCGTACTAGAAATGGAGAAAATCGATTTCTCAGAAATCAATAAAGGAAGGCAACCATTGGAACTTGGAAGAAGGAAACTAGTTTCTCAGAAATCGATAAAGCCAAGCTCTGGTAAGAAACGTGGGCAGAAGAAAGTAGTAGCAGAGGTATAGTCCGATCCGATCAATGGAGCCTGAAAAATAAATTCCGTGCGCCGAAAGTTGTTTGACAGTTGTCGGCATGAATTTCGGAAATCTGGCTACAATTTTCTGTTTTCCATAATCCCGCAACCCAACTATTTCATTCGATCAGATGAAGAGCTGGAGAGGTAACCTCTACAGGTGTTGCAGATTTACTGTGCTTCGATCAGCGCAGATGAATGACAGAAAGCTCACTGATCAGTTTAAATGACACCATATAATGGCTGGACCTATTTGCCCGACGATATGCTTCGGTAGTCAACTCCCCATATAATCACAAAATGATTTTATGGCAGTTTATATCAATTTGAAATAAACAATTATAAAAAAAATATAAAAAATAACTTCAATAACTTGAACTGTGAAAAACATCAAAATTCATAAAATATCTAAATATGATGGTTCACATGATATTTAATTATGATTATTCTTTATTTTTATTATAATAATTATTGTTCTTGATTACAATAGGTATTCTGTTTTAGAATACAAATGACATCTAACAGATTATCTAATATTAGAGATTTTGAATCAAGATGTAAACATATTACATAATGTTTACATATTTTTTTCCACATAAAAAATTGTATTTTTATTCATGTTAAAATAACAAATATATTCATCATTTGAAAATTACAATTAACAGAATTTCAAACCCTAAGTACATCCACTTTTGCAAATAACTACCACTTGAGTGGTTGATCTTGTACTTGCTTCCAAAAATAGCTTCCTGCATCCCAAAGATAAAGATCACTTCCTATATCCTAAACATAAAGTTGCACTCATGATGTTCAACAAAATGCACTATTCAAAGGAATATAGATTAGGCCATGGCTTGCTCCTAGTGTTCAAGAAAATTTACTATTCAAAAGCACATAAAAGCACATAGATTGTTCGTTTAGGCCACCGCCTAACCATCTAACTTACATCAATTTACAAACAAAATTTTACCTAGTATATCATTCTTTATAAAAAAGGATTTCCTTAATAGAAAATTAGTTTTTAAATGCAAAAATAGATTCACAACATGGATCAGTACCTTGCATATTGTGAAGGTAGAGAAATCCAAGTTCATTTGACAATCCTAGCTTTGACAATCGGTCTGTATGTTGGTTCTACTACTTATGGACATGAGTAAATCATATATATTATAATAGATTTTCAGCTCATTTTTAAATAGATCAATTGAAGGTTTAGCTGCAGTTAAATTAAAGCCTCAATTGAGCTATTAGCTTGTTTGAGCCACCTCAATTTTATTTAATTTTATAAATGAAACTAACTCGATTGAGTTATTTAAAAAAAATCGATCAATTGAGGGTTAAGAAAACTCTCGATTGAGTTTTTTTAAATAGCTTGATCTAGCGCTTGATTAAGCCTTGAATCGAGGTTTTAAAAGCTCGATTGAGAGCTTAACAAAAGCTTGATCGAGCTCATTTATTTTCTATACTCATGGCCTCAGCTTGCCAAAAAATGTTACCCATCTTCACACGAACAGCCATTTGGGTGGAATTCCAATAACAATTACAAGCCAACAAAAGATTAAGAAGTTTAATAATTTCAATTTAGTGAAATTATTAATAGTAAATATCTCATTCTTAATTTCTGGTTGTATTGACAATCTTAATTTTCTATTTATTATTAATAGAATTGGTGTGTTATTTCATTGTTCAAAATCTATTTTTTATTTCAAAAATGGATTCTACACCCCCAAAAAAATTCCTATTACTCTTGGATTATACAATCTCAATATTTTATATCTCCATCTCGAATCTAAATATAATATCAATATCTTATAACTTCATCCCTAAACTAAACTATACAAATCTTAAAATAAGAATAATGAGTATCGACTATTATTAATTGATATTCATGCTATATGGTAAGTAATGGCAGATATATTTAGCATTAAAAATCTTAAAATAGCAAATGACATTAACGATATAAGTGTGTGGGAATTATGTTTTAAAGTAAAGAGGGATAGAATTATGTACGATGCCATGGGTGATTTTTTTTAATGGAGCTTATTAAAGGGATGAATTATGATGACTCGTGAAGAGGAATATGGGTTGTGATCTTTTTTAGGAAAAATAATCTCATTCAACTGTCGAGACAAGTGTGGGAGAATGAATATGGGTTGTGATCCATTTTGGGAAAAATAATTTCATTCAAATGTCGACAAGTGTGGGAGAATGATTGAACATTTTGGCTGAATTTATAGCTCTGTGAGTTGTTTTGCAGGTGGCATTTCATAGGAACCTGAGGTCTTTTCAGATATTGGGGGACTCCCTTTTGGTGATAAATTGTATGAACGACATATAAAATATTGGAGATCTAAACATTCAGAATCTAGCCAATGAGGTCAAATGAACGACAAATAGAAATCATTTACTAATGTCTATATGGAGCAAAACCAACATGTAGACCAAATGTCAAGGTCACTTCAGATATTGGGAGACTCCCTTTTGGTGATAAATTGGATGAATAACATACAAAACATTGGGTATCTAGACATTCAGAATCTAGCCAATGAGGTCAAATGCATGGCAATCCTATTCCAACATATATCATTTACTCATGTCTATAGGTAGTAAAACCAACATGTAGACCAGATGTTAAAGCAAGGACTGTCAAAGGAACTTGGATTTTTCTACCTTTAAGATATGGAAGGAAACCCATGCTCTGAATTGGTTTTTGCACTTTAAGAAAGCAATGGGAAAATTTTGGCAAAGCTATGGTAAATATGGAAATCAATGTCGTACATGCAAGCCATGTCTTAAAAACTAATATTTTGTTAAGGAAATGTTTCGTTTTTTTTTTTGTTTTTTAGTAGAGGGTGATATACTCTAGGTAAAATTTTGTTTATAAATTGATGTAAGCTAGATAGTTAGGCAGTGGCCTAAATTAACATTCTATGTGCTTTTGAATATTAATTTTCGTTGAAGGCAATCCATGCTCAAAGGAACTTGGATTGTCAAAGGAACTTGGATTTTTCTACCTTTAAGATATGGAAGGCAACCTATGCTCTGAATTGGTTTTTGCACCCTAAGAAATTAATGGGGAAATTTTGGCAAAGCTATGGTAGATATGGAAATCAATCTCGTACATGCAAGCCATGTCTTAAAAACTAATATTTTGTTAAGGAAATGTTTGGTTTTTTTTTTT
>LPNX011003094.1:0-54100 GCA_001517045.1 Pseudotsuga menziesii
GGACAATTTTGGAGATCAATAGAAAATTTTGTTTCTACTCTTCATTTTTCATGTATTCTTGGTCACTTGGATTTTGATTCTTTCTTTCCTTTCTTGGTATGCATTTGAGATTTGGTTCAAATTTGATGTAATATCTATGCTTTTATTTATTGTATGAAGCTAGAATTTACAATTACTAATGGTTTTATGGTAATAATTTTTCTTCAGTGATTTACTATTCTTCTTCTATTGCTGGGTTTTGTTCTCACTTTTTATACAATAGGTCTCTTAATATCTTTGTTGGTTTTTCTCAGGCATTCGTGACCTCATTGATTTGTATTTGTTAGGGATTGATTTAATAAGTTGTTTGGAAAGACTTGGTGAGGAAAAAATGGTGCCTTAAAGGAATCGATTTGTTCAATGCTCGAGGGCCTATATAAATCATGGATTTTAGTTGCATGTCAAGGCATTAGGAGGGGTGATTCGACTTCAAACCCAACATCAAGGCACTGACGACATTCCTTTTATTGTCTCTTCTTTTTCAATTCAAAACAGAAATATCTCTCTTTGAAATTTGTTTGGTAATAGAGGAAATCTCCATTTACTTAACTTGGTCTATTTTTGCACTCTAGGCATGGAAATCAAATCAACGGTTTACATGTGCAAATATGAAAATACATGCTTAGAAGGGTAGGGAATGCATTGGAAAATCTTTTACTTGCATATTCCATAGTTAGGTATTGTAGATTTTGCTCCAATGTAGTTTATTTGCTTGCTACTATATTTTTCCTAAATCTGATTTTGAAACCAGTAAGTTGTTGCTTTGCTGAGATACGATTTAAACTCATACCAATGACTTGATTACTCTCATAACCTTCAGATTTAAGCCCTAAAATTAATAGTAATTGAAATATAAACTTAAAACTAAGCTAGTAACCTTCAAATCAGCAATTAAGAATTCTATAGTGACAAATACTTCAATTTCTAGGAACACAATTAAACCCAACCATCCAAAAATCTCATTCTTGTCCATCTAAACCCCGAGACAACCATATACTTTGTTGACTATTCATTTGTAGGGTCACTGATTTAATCAAGTGTACTTTGCTATTTGATTCTAAATCCATTTAGTTTCTCTTCCTTGCTTAAAATCTCATTTTAAACCATTAACCTCAAATCCTTTAGCAATTCCTCAAAAGTGCCACATTTTCTCCTTTTTGATTGTCAAAGGCACCTTGTTCCTTGCAAATTGGTCTTGTGAGTACCGTGAAAACACTAGTTTCCACTGGAAAGTACCGAAAAAGATTGATTAGGACATGTCTCATGGTTAGTCTAGGTCTATGTTTGTGGATATGGGAAACCTAAAGAGAGAGGACCTTACCCACATGACACTTAGGGGTATTATTCTAAAGTTTTACCGGGTTAGTAGTCGATTAACCCTTGCAATCCTATGGATGCTAAGTTGTGTGGAAACACCTCCTTTGGATTATGTTAATGCAACTCAATTATAGGCGATTTGATTATAAGATAATTAATCGTATTAACCATACTTGAAAACATCGTCAGAAAAACGTTGATTTCCCAAAAAGGCAGGACTTTTTTGGCCTATTGATCTTTTCGGCCAAAAACATCAGACCCCATGGTTTAAAAAAAAAATCAAGTGATGACCCAAAAAATCATCAAGGAGGATGGGCGGCGGGATTTAACGACAATTTTGAATTTTTTTAGTCTTCTTCATAGTTTTAAAAACAGAGAAGTGTTGAAGGCCCAAAAAATGAATGCATTTAGAATTCTTACAAAAACTAGTTATAAACTATATAAAATTTTGGGGATTCTTTAATGGGGCTACCTAAAGAACATTAAGTTTGTGTGGAATGGGGACACAACTTTTTCTTAACCATGTCATTAATTTTCCCTCAAATATGATAGCTTTGTTAATGAAAAAAATGAATTGTTATGATAATTTATGTAACATAAAAAAAAAAATTAACATTATTTAATGTTCATATATTTTAATGCCTTTTTTATTTTATTTTTTAAACTAAAACAAATAGTTTCTTTTATTGATAAAGACTTTCACGGGCCTTCACCCAATTACATCTATTCCAAGATTTACAATTCCTTGTTTCCAAAACTTCTCGTTTCTAGATTATGGTATATGCTGCATCAAAATAGGGCCTTCATTCAAACTTATCATTCCTAGAGGAAGATGACAACCTTGATTTGCTTTGAAATCTTCCATCTTATTCAATTCATGGAGAATGTGATAAGAGATAACAAAGACACCAACCTATCAAGATAAAATGCAGCCTTTACATAGTCACGTTCAAGCTGAGATTGTTCAACTTTGTAGCAAAGTTTAAAATTTTTATTATAATTTCTGAATCTCCAAATATTTGAAGGTTGTCATGTCCAGCTTCCTTTGCGAGTTGACAGGATTTTAGAAGAGAAAATATTCCTGCTTGTTTATTTGTAAGTTGTCCTAATCCCCAACTGAAACTTGTTTCTATCCTTCCTCTCGGGTAGAAAATAAATCCCCATGCCTCAGCTTTCCCCGGATTTCCTTTTGACGCTCCATCGAAGAAGATTGAGACTTTGTTTTTCCTTTGCCACCATTCTGAAAATTATTTTTTCGAAAGTCTAATCTGCGAAAGTGGTTTAATAACAGGCTTACCAAAACCCAACTGAATTTTAACCGCCTGCAGGGATCCAAGCCACTTATGCTCAACTTTGAATTTAATGGCCTCAATTTGAGTATTTCCCACAACTTCCAATAGCAAAGTCTTAGCTTTTATTGCGGCAATCTCTGATTTCATGGCTTTACTGTTAAAAATCAAATAATTTCTTGCTAACCAGATTTTCCACCATATAATTTTTGGAATGGTTTGCCAAAGTTTCCTATGATTCATGACTGGTTGAAAGAATTCCTAAATACCTTGACTGTCAGTTTGCAAATAGACTAACAGGAAGAGTATTTGAAGGAGCTAAGACCGACAACCCACTCAAGATATGCGTCCATGCTTTCTGAGTTAAAACACAGCCAACAAAAATATGATCCAAAGTCTTTGCAGCTTGATAGCACAGATAACATCTAAAAAGTCCAAAAAATCCTCTTCTTGACAGGTTTTCACCTGTTAGAGATTTCTAATGCATAAGAATCCAAGTAAAAAAATTAACTTTTGGAATCCTGGGAGAATTCCAGACTGTTTTCCAAAACGATGCGTTGTGGGTTGAAACCATGGTTGTTTGAATTGCCTGAAAACCATGAACTGCTGAGTAATTTCCTAAAGTTCCCCATCTCCACACGTCCTTGCACGTAGAGTGTATTGGTGCCATTCTTGCCAATTTATCCATCAACGAATTTTGTTGAGCAATAAGATGGGAATGTCCACGTTCTGGCAGAGCTGGGAGTGCCCATGCTGTCCAATTTCCATTTCTATCCCAAGATGTAATATCAGTCAGTCTTAAAAAACCGTTGTTGACCAACCATAACTTGATCTCTCAAAGTGATGAATCTATGTTTAATAAAGCATTGCCTTTCAATTTATCATCCCACAATAGAGTTTTCTTGCCATTTCCTGGTATGCGGTAAAGATGTTGATTAAAGAATTCTAATCCTCTTCTGCATAAATTCCATGTTAAAGAACTTGTAGGTGTGTTTATCACCTGTAAATTTATTAGAGTTCCTCCTTTAAGATATTTTTTCCAAAAATTTGACTAACCAGGTGTTTGTCTCCCACCGCAAGATTATCCAATCCTAGGTCTCTAATTTGCAATCCACCTTCTAGAACAAATCTTTTAACAATATCCCATTTAACCAAATGCATGCGACTTTGATTTCCTTTTCCACCTCTCCAAAGGAAGTCTTTGATCAGCTTGGATATCTGATCCATAATCGCTTTTGGAGCCAGAAGAAGAGAGGATTGGTAAATTGGGAGCGCTGAGAGAATTGACTTAATCAATATAAGCTTCATTGGCTTTGTGAGCCATTGACCACTCCACGAGGCAATCTTTGCTCTTATCTTGCTAATAATTTTCAGCCAAAGAGAATGATTGTTTAGTCCCAGGGTTAATGGAAGACCCAAATATTTAACCTTGTCCCAAGTGTCATATCCATCAAAGCCTAAAATTTGTGATATGTTTGCAATTGTTAAATGATCCGCATTCCATCCATACACAACGCTCTTTTGGTTGTTAATAAGAGCCCCATTAAACTTTACACTTATACCCCTTTAACTTTCCCTTATTTTACTTAGGGTGGGCCCATTATGATGCGACTCAATTGACAGTATTTAAGTCCACCCAATATTTTATGATTAGCCCCAGCATGCTATTTAGGTTACGATTACACCCCAATTACCCTTTGTACATTTGATAGAGGCCGGGAGACAAATATAAGCTGATACCAGACGACAAATAAATAGATCGAGACCGTATGTCCCCATTATGAGTGATGAATAAGGAAGGTATCGCAGCAAAAGGATATAAGGGACCACAACGGGAAGTTTTTTGAAGGGCATTTTTCGGGGATAAATAAGGGGGGGGATAAATAAGGGGGCATTTTTGGGGGATAAAAAGGGGGCATTTTTTGGGGATAAAAAGGGCTTGTCAGATCAACTACTAAATCCAAGAGGTTTATGTATGCCGGTACTCCATACAGGTTTTGATCACTTGATGCCGGGAATCAATGCTGCTACTCATGGCTTTCGATACAAGAGTTGATGCATTCGAGGTATTCTCTGGTCAGTTTGTGAACTGATGTGGATCTTGTAATTTATTGCCTCCATGTTTCTTGCTGTTATGCCTTCTGTTAATTGATGTCTTCTTGTCTGTCTGTTAACCGATCGAGCGCCCATTCCCCACCAGTATATGCATTGATGCCGAGACTCCATCAGTCACAGGAGGTGTTGATTCCAGTTGATACAACCAATTGACAATTGAATAAGATTTATTATGTTTCCCATCGTTCCCACCAGATGTCTCCCACCGCAAGATTATCCAATCCCGGGTCTCTAATTTGCAATCCACCTTCTAGAACAGATCTTTTAACAATATCCCATTTAACCAAATGCATGCGACTTTGATTTCCTTTTCCACCTCTCCAGAGGAAGTCTCTGATCAGCTTGGATATCTGATCCATAATTGCTTTTGGAGCCATAAGAAGAGAGGATTGGTAAATTGGGAGCGCTGAGAGAATTGACTTAATCAATATAAGCTTCATTGGCTTCGTGAGCCATTGACCACTCCATGAGGCAATCTTTGCTCTTATCTTGCGAATAATTTTCAGCCAAAGAGAAGGATTGTTTAGTCCCAGGGTTAATGGAAGACCCAAATATTTAACCTTGTCCCAAGTGTCATATCCATCAAAGCCTAAAATTTGTGATATGTTTGTAATTGTTAAATGATCCGCATTCCATCGATACACAACACTCTTTTGGTTGTTAATAAGAGCCCCTGAAATAGTACAAGAGTGTTGCATAATTTCTTTAAAAACTCTTGCCATCCTTAGCGAAGCCCCTCTCAAAAGCAACATATCATCCACAAAGAGAGCATGGTTGATGGATTCTACTCCACTTGTTGACTTGATGCCCGAAATAATCCCATCATTTTTTCCTGTAGTTAATTTTCTACTCAAAGTATCAGCCATTAGAATATACAAAAACGACGAGAGCGGATAGCCCTGTTGAAGACCCCTGGTTGCTTGAAAGAAGTTTGTTGGTCTGTCATTTACTAATGGTGTTATCCAAGGTTTATCAGTACAAGCTTCTATCAATTTTATAAATGCAGAGCTGAATCCAAATGAACGAAGAACTTTGTAAAGAAATGATAGCTTTATCCTGTCAAAAGCATTTGCCATATCAAGTTTTAATAGCATGCCCTTCTCCTTTCTTTGAAAGCTGGAATGCATGGCTTCCTGAACTTGAATTACAATGTCCAGAATGTGTCTCCCTTTTACAAACCCACCTTGAAGAGGTGAGATCAACTTCCCAAGCAGAGGTTTGAGCTTGTTAGCTAAGAGTTTAGAGAAGATTTTATAATATGCATTACAAAGTGAAATAGGTCTGAATCGATCAAAAGTAGTTGGATTAACTTCTTTAGGAATTAATGCAAGGAAGATGGAATTGGTACATCCACCAATTTTGGCTTTCAACTGAAATGATTTGATCATCCCGAGTAATCTTTCCTGATTAATGTCCAACAAACTCCATAAAAATGAAAAGAGAATCCGTCTGGGCCTAAGGCTTTATCCGGTTCCATAGACCATATAACATCAATGATCTCTTCCTCTGTAAAAGGCTTCATTAACTCAACATTTTCCTCCTCACTCACCAAACAAGGAATGTTGGACAAAATTTCCGAGGTTAATTCTGATTCAATTGAGCCATCCTCTCTATACATGCTCTGAAAATGTGCTTCAGCTGCTTGTTTAATTTGAGAAATGGCTTTAAAAGTTTCACCAGTGAAAGAGGAGATTTCTGATATATGATTATTGGAGAGTCTGGCTCTATACTGTTTGTGGAAAAAAGAGGTATTTCGATCTCTCGATTTCAACCAAGTACTGCGAGACTTCAATCTCTAGTATTCTTCTTCTTGCCTAAACGCTCAAAAGGAATTAAATTGTGTTTTTTGCTCTTTTTCCAGCATGGCAGAGGTGATTTATGTTCCTTCCATTTCCAATTGAATCTCCTTCAATTTTGCTAGAGCCTCTTCTCTATTGTTGATTGGATTTTTAAGAGAATGCTTTACCCATTCCTTTAATGTTGATTTCGTATTTTTTAATTTTCTCTCCCACACATAATTCGGTGATCCAGTGACTGGGGGGATACTCCACGCCTTGGTTATTATGTTCAAAAAACCATCTCGTTCTATCCGAAGAGGACTGAACTGAAAGGGTATGTGGTCGAGGTCTTCTTCATCATATAACTGCAACATTATTGGTTTATGGTCTAAAGTAAGTTTAGGCAGGATACTTGAGGAAATAATCCTTTTTCCATAAAAAAAATAGCTCTGAACCAGGAATCGATCTAGCTTGGCTGAGATATTTGCTGCTCCTGTTCGATTATTAGTCTAGGTGTATCTGTCTTTTTTTGGTTTAAAATCTAACAGATCCCATAATAAAATGAGATTCTCCACCGATTTGTGCATGGGATCTCTCCTGCAGACTCCTCCTTTTTTCTCTTTTGGATCCAATGTGATGTTTAAATCACCAGCCACAATAATATTTGAGAGAGCATTTGCTACAAGAAAATCTCCCAGAGAATTCTAGCATTCTCTTTTTTCTTGGAAATTTACAAGTACGTATAAATTAAAAATAACCACGGATATCTTACTTGGAATGTGCCAGAGCTCAGTAAATATCCAATGCTGCATTTCATGTGAATTTTCCAATGAGAAAAGATCTTCATCCCACATGGTTGCAAGTCCACCAGATGAACCTCGTGCACTCATATCATTCCTTGCATTCTTTTTCCAATTATTTTTGCTTGAGGATAGAAGACTGTCCTCTTCTATTTTTGTCTCTTGGAGCAGAAGAACATCGGAAGAAGCCATTTTTAAGAGGTCTTTAACAACTTCAGCTTTCAAAGGATTTCCCAGCCCCCTACAATTCCAAGAGACAATGTTCATTATTTATTATTGACAGAAGGAAGAGGGCCTCCTTTTGTAGGTGTAGCCCGAGTATTCCTGCCAATTGACATCTCTATTGTAGCTTGACTTCCTTGCATCTTCAAATGTTCGACTTTTTCTTCCCGAACTTTCTTAAGAGACTTACGCCATTTTTTTGAAGACCTCTCAAGGGAGTCTTCTTCAGATGAACCACAGTTATCCATAGGTTTCTTTTTTGCCATTTCTACATATGTGGGGGAGGATCCACCAGCAGGAGAACCAACAACGGGCTCACATGATTCTTTATTTTCTTCTCTCGTATGCTCTTGAGATTATTGAACTTCTCCCTCTTCAAGCATTGAAAGCATTTGTTCTTCTGGATTGCTCAACACTTCAAAATTGTTTTGAGATGATATTTCCTTCGTAGTTGTTCCAATTCCATTATGTTTCTGTCTGGTGAGATTACTACCCGTCCCCATTTCTCCTCTTTATTCCTTTGATTTATTTCCTTGCTTTGCTGTACTTGTTTTTTGAACTTGTGTCCATCGTTCTCCCTTATCTTTAACAGTTTCTTCATCAGCTTTCTTCTTACATGATCTGGCAAATTGCCCATAGCCATGACAATATCTGCACTTAAAAAGGCAATTGCTTATAATCAAGCTCCTGCACATGTGACCAATTTGTTGCTCTCAATTTAATCGCTTCAGGAAGCCCTACCTCCAAATCCACTTCAACACATATTTTGGCACAAGTATATTGTTTTCTTCTTTCTACCTTATCTATATACTTCCCCAATTTGTTCTCTATAGCTTCTAGAGACTCCGAATTCCAACAATGAAGAGGAAGATGATGTAGCCTAACCCAAACAAGAACAACAGAAAGGACATCTTGATTTGGATCAAAATCTGGGGTCCATTTGTTCAGGTAGAGCCCTTGAGGGCCTATGAAACATGGCTCGTTTTAAAAATTAAATCTCTATCTTCTGAGTTTTCAAATAGAAATACGTACTATCCTTTACCTACCGGATTGTTGTGTATGCCTTCTGAGACAAGGGGCGTCCAATTCTCTAAACCCACCCATCGATTGCCTTGGGGGATGGCCAAAGGCCAGTAAACTGGCCAATGAAACCCTGATATGCAATATTCATGGTTGTTCGGCAAGGTTCTTCCGCATGTAAATCCATCGAAGGAATGTTGTCTAATTTCTTGACAAAATTCTGCTAATTCGGACCGAGCTTCCTCTTGCTACTACCAATCTCCTGAAGGCGGAGAGTTCAGGGGAAGGGGAGGAGCCCCCTCCGACGGACATGGAAGAAACGCTCAGAGCACTAGCAAAAAAACCAAACCCTGCAAAGATTTCCTGTTGTGCTTCTCAAAGAGGTATCACCAACCAAAACACACTGAGAGCGTGCAGCCTTTCAAAGATTTGTTGTTCTTCATGAGGAGGGTTGAGCTTCACCAGGCCAGAAAATCGAAATCTTCTTGGAGCGAGTTTTCCTCTTTCATATATTAAAAAAGGTTCAAATCTAAAAATCAATAATGAATACTTTTTTAAATATTAAATATGAAGGATTTAGCAAATAAAAAGAAAATTAACATATATTTCTAAATATGAAATGGAAAGGATTTAGTTATTCGATAGTTAATATTTTATATTTTTTTCAATATTTTATTATATAATATTTTTTCCTAAATTTATATAATATAACAATTTTAAATAAAATAAATTACATAAAATTATACATCATCAAATTAAAGCATTAACACTTCATATTCCTTTTCTTTGCATCCGATTATATCTTTGAAATTAAAAAAAATAAAAATAATAGTATATAAATTCCAAAAAAAAGTTATTATGGTGTTAACCATATTGACAACCACATAAACTCCATTTCATCCCCTCTTGTTGTTGGGTTTTTAATTTTGAAAACTCAACCAAATGAACCACATGTGATTTAAAACTGATTTAAAACAATGTATTCAAGAGCATGAAGAAATACAAGAACAAAAACCCATATTTTATGGAAAATTTTGGTAAATAAAATAAATTAATTATGTTTTTCTTTTTCATAAAAGTGAATATCATTGCATCTTAATTGATTAGCATCTTCTTTAACTATAAAGATTTTTATTTTCATATAATTTTTTTGCATTTATTTTTTACCTCAATGTTTAGTAATATTTTTTTTTCTCAAAAATAAAACAGTAACTTGATATTTAATGATCAATCAAAATTAAAAGGCAAATACAGTTTAAAGATTTATCAAGATTCACAAGGCCAAAACCATGACCCAAAGATCACCATCAAAAAATACTTACAAGACTACAAGACTGATATCTGCTTTGATAAAAAAAAAACCAATTCCATCATAACCCACACATTGCCTCTACATAGACTCTGAACTAAAGACTCAAAGAAAACACCCAGGAAAGACTTCCAATACATCAAAACATACTAAAGGAGCAACTGAATCCGGTAAAAATTGAAAAGACATAAACCCGAAACTCCTCCACCATTAACTCTCCATACTGCAACTCCCACTGCTTGTTTTGACAAACTATCTGTAAGAGAATTGAACTGCCTTAAAATGTGAAAAAATTTCGAAGGAGTCCACCAGTCTTACTTTTGATTATAGTTACTCCCACTGCTTGTTTTGACAAACTGTCTGTAAGAGAATTGAACTGCCACCAGTCTTACTTTTGATTGTAGTTATCCAATGATCTAACGACATCATACTTAGAGAGACCTTTCCTTTAGTCCAATTAACTATAACCTTGGAGTCACCATATGCGTGAAGACAACCCAGGTTTTTTATAATAACAAAGTCTAAAAAACCCCAAACAAAACCAAAAGTTCCACCTTGAGCGTGATCCGCACCCCAACTTGAGTAAAAAATAAATGCTGCTCAGAGATATATAAAATCATATTGACACTACAACCAACACTGGTGGCTGGTGGCTTCCCCATTTAAAAAACCACAGGGATAGACCGACTCCAAATTGGGAACTGTAGTAGTATGCTGTCTGAAAACTAGTGAAGGAATAAATTATTCGAAGAAAATACTAACTGCTTGAGAGCCAACTGAATCAGGGATGCTAGAGGTATTTTACCACTCTGTGCCTTCCATATACCCCGACACCAAAAAAGGAAGGGTTCTCCATTTCTTAAACTTGCTAATCCAGACTTGGAAATTAAGCTCCAAATTGGGAAACGTCGAATTGAAAGAAAACCCCAACTTATGAGTTACAAAATCCTAGACCTGCCGACCGAAAACACAACCCAGGAATAGAAATCAACACTTTACCTCGCGGATTTGCAGAGCATGCAAATATTCGGGCCATTAGAGCCACGCCTACATAAATTATCCCAAGAAAGGATACGGTTCTCCAAAACCAGCCATGAAAAACATTTAAGATTCATGGGAGCCTCCCACATTTAAGCTTCATAGGAGCCTGCCATTTCCATAGGCTGAAATACCAAGGATTAAGATCTGCTCCAAAAGAATCCTGGGAATGGTGTTGTAAGATTCTTTGGCTGAAATCTCCCCGGATCTTTTGTTCCTTTCCCAATCCAAAGAATCTTCATTGCTTCCCAACCGCACACTAAAGATGTCTCAACACTGCTGTGTAATTTGACCATTGAAGCTCGCCCGAAAGAGCTAGCTGCATATCCGATAACCAATAAGAGGCCAAAGAAGAAGAATTGAAATTCCTGTAGGAGGCCAATCTTCTAAGGCCCAAAACACCCAAACGAGCTACCAGGCTTTCCTGAAATCCTATAAAAACTTTCACCTCCAAGAAAGGGGTCCACGCCAACGATGACCTTACAGCCATCTCCAATCCGCCATGTTGCCCAACCAACAAAAAGCTTTTAAGAAACCGAGCCACATATTAGAAGCTTGAGACTCCTGCTTTCGGTTCAAATGAGAGCGATCTTAGGTATTTTGCCCTAAACAACCTTCTGCACAGCCCTGACCCGACCCTCGCCCTAAAGAACTATTACTTTATTTTATGACACATAGAATTGTCAATGACATACAAGTTTGTTTAGGCCACCCCTGGTATAAAGGTTCACAAAGCATCTCGGTTAGACATTTCGACCTTTACTAAGTCACAAGTTATTGGTATATCTAGCTTGCAGGTTGTTGGATATACTCTTGGGAGGTTGTTGTTCCCATGGTTAAAATGAAAATGACATATATATATTTTTTAAACAAATCAATAATATTTAGCATTTAAGTTTAGCTTGAATGGGTTGGAAATTTTTTTGATGACCATTAATGAACATTAATTTTTTTTTTTGTCACACATTATATTAAGCGCACTTACGGTTCTACCTTAGTTACCATGGATGCAACTTTTGTATTTCTTCCTCCCTCTAACAATATTTAGGCCTCATTATGGATTTTGCACCAAGATCTTTGCCCAAAGTTCCTCCCATGGCAGCCCTACATCCCTTACATAGTCAGTGTTATCACTCTATCCATTTAAAGGAGCATGACTTCTCTTTCCAAATGGTTCTATGAAGCTCACAACCCGCTACTCGTTTAAGGGAGTTATCCTCTTCCTATTCCTTAGAAATATGTGTACACTCTTCTGCTAGGGGCCAGATATACATAGATCTTGACAACCTAAGGTTTCTCCTCCTGAGATATTATTGTTGAGCATCCATAGTCTCTCGCAATGCTTCATGGTCTCTTTGTGAAAAATCCCATACAATTGTTTTTGTCAATTTCACTACTATAGTGTTTAATGTCAAAGAAGCAACTATTGCAACTCCCATTCGTTGAATTGTAGATTCAATGGTATTTGGCAAAAAGAAAAGAAAAGATCCCCTCTTTTGTATTTCAAACTCCAACCAACACTTTCTATAGGGGAGGTTATTAACTTTTAACAAGAATGCATATAATTTGTATTAAAGGGGATGCAATTGAATTGGATAGCCTTCTGAGGAAAAAATTGAATTGGATAGCATTATAATACAAAAGGAACGAAGTATCTAAAGAAAAACAATTCAATTAAGAAAAAAGGATCCAACAAGAAATGGGTATCCTTCACAGAGTATTCATAGGACTACTACAAGTATAAACTCAAAACAAAACAACTAAAATAAGTATTGTCTTGTAAAACATAAATACTAAAATTTAGTAAAAGATATGCTTGCTTTGAGCTTCATATTTTTTGGCATTAACATGCTTTGATCCTTAGTTTTCTAAGTCCATATCTTTGAGCAATTGATGAACAATTTCCCCCTCTTTTAACTTCCCAATTTCAAACCCCAAAGATATTATGAGATTAAAGGTTTCTAATTGAGAGTGCTTAGTGAGATTGCAAACCACATTCCAAAGCATAAGGCACTTTGCGTGCAATACTTGAATTTGTCATTTTTATTGCATGAGCATATCCATTATCACCATATTTTGAGAGATTAATTGATGTTCATTACAATGAAGCATGGTTGTCACTGAAAATATTGAATCCTTGTTGTCATTGATCTAGTCTCCGTGCCTACTGAGAATCCTTTGAATTTAATAGATATCTCTTTGGAATTTCCCATGGCACCTTGGACAATCCATGGGATTAAACCTCCGGTGCACCAAAAGCAACATATTGCAAGCATTATCTTGTGTACGAGAGGCACCCCAAATTGTACCAACCATAGTCTCCAAATAAACTCTCAACATCCCATGCATCTTCTCTAGGGACTCAAACTGCACAACATCGATCATGGAGAGTATTAGCAACCATTGTGGGCCTCCAAAGGTAACCAAATTAGCCTTGGTGATCATGTGGATATTCCTATAAGTGAAATAATTGCACATCTTTTCAACTAGTAGAACACTAACTTGACCCTCTCTCTAGGAATGATTCGAACTCCATATGCATAGCAAACTCATTCAATGGATGGCACAATGCCTACATTATTCTCACAAATGCTCCTCTACCCCCACCTTGTCCCTTGAATCAAATATGGAAATTTTGATAGAGGCATGTGCAATATATTAAGCTTGTTATATGTATATGAGGAAATATTGTATCCCTAGGAACAACATCTACTTCCTTTTAGGTACTAAAATGCAAGCCCATATTCCAACACATATTAATGAACTTGGAGACCCATTGAACATTTCCACTTGCCTTAGTAACTTTGCAACAATCATATGAGATAGATAATATGCCATGGTTAAAGTGCCAACGACCTAGATAATTCCATTTCCAAAGTGACTTTAAAACCAAAGCGAGATTATATAGGGTAGAATGTCCTAATAAAATCTTGGGATGTCTTACTAAATTCTATACACTTATTAAGTGAAAATGTGACATGTTATCACATATATGGGTAAGTCTTGTGTTATCATATATCGACTTCAAATTAAATATAATAGAGTTGTGGATAATAAGGCCAATTATAGATGTGATGCTCATGTAATCAAAATGAAACCACTATTATTGCAATTATTGAAAAATAAAAGTTTTTTTTCCACGGAAAAAAAACAAAAAAACAAAAAAACAAAAAACAAAAAAAACACATTCTATTTCACATATTCATAATTTAGAACACATACATCAGGTGTTGTTTCGCTTAGAATATCATACTGAATTAAAAGTCTATCTTCTAGTGCCTTCACGTTAGGATAGATATTCAAAAACTATATAATCTGCCACCAAAATTGTATATTGCTTACAAGATTTTTCATATTTGTAGTATTTAGAAAGAAAGAAAAAAACCATCTTCACATGTTTTCCAAACTGGTTGTATTGATTGCAATGTCTCCATTCTTTCCAATGGTAGAATTGAATCCTCATAGACAGACTCAAGAGTAGCAACAACTTGATCCCTCGTCTCATACTTAAAAAAAGCACCTCCAGTTGTTGTTGGGAGCCTCACAAATTTGCAATTCTTTAAAAGTTAGAGTTGGCAAAAGCTGGATTCACTTCATCATCTATAACAATCTGCATCCCAATAAAACGTATATGCTCTATACCTGCCAATTCACCATCTTCATATTGCATTGGACTAGAGCCCCTGGCAAAGTTTGCAATAAAGAGATGGCATGGTCCGTTGCTTGTCTTGCTAGGTAAAGCACCATCAATTTATATATTTTTTTCATCTTCACATGAACTCCAATATGGTTGTATTGATTGCAATGTCTCCATTCTTTTTTCTTGTATATGTAATTGATCTTGTAGCAAGTAGAAGACCCTCTTTTGATAATGCATCTGCATAGTCATTTTTCTCTCTAAAAATATGGAAAATCTAAAAAGTATTGAAAGCTCTTGCTAAATGTTTCAGATTAGCTCCAATGCCATGAAGATTACTATTCAAAAATTGTTTTCTCCCATTCATAAAATCAACCCAAAATTATGAATCTACATAAACCTTCAAATCCTCCACCTTTTCCTCCCAAAATAATTTAATCAAGATTCTTAAAGCCAAACTTTATGCTCTATTGTTAGTCTCCTTTCGCAATTTACCTTAAACGGTATACGATAGGAATTTAAAAGAATATGTTTGCCACCCATAAAAATTAATAAATAGAAAATTAAAACAAAAAAAAGCTATATAGAAAATAGAGATTAATAAAAACAAATGGAGAGGCTCTTCCACACCACGCACATGCAAAACCTAAATGTGTAAAGACATCTTTATGAAAAAAATACGTAACAAGATTTGATTCACAATAAAGAATTCATTACAATAGAAAGAGGGGAAAGATCCATATTTAACAATAATTAGACTATTATTTAACTATTTTCATCATAAAATCATTAATTATGCTTTGAGGCTTTATTTAATATAAATAACATTTTATCTATATTAAATGACAAATGATCAAATGACTAAAACATTGCTACAAATCCATGAACTAGAATATACCAATATAGATCTATCTTAATTAAGTGTCTATAAGGTTTGCACTTCAAAGAATTTAATCACTCTCTATGCTTCATAGATTAAGATGAAGCTATGCTCATTTATTTTCTAGTTGTGATCTTCTCATTTTTTTTTAATTTTTATTATTATTGTTAAAATAATCATAGACAAAAAAAAGGATAAACACCAATTCTTAAATATGTGGTAAAACACCATAAGAGGAAACATCTACGTAGGTAAAGTATCGATTCTCATTAATTAAGAACAAGGAGATTACAAGATGGGCCATTTCTACCATTCAACCTACCACTCATTCAATACATATCCAAACCATGCACTATATACTTCATAAAATAAGTTACATGTGTAAAACTGATGTCGGTTATGCCAGTTACACAAACTTCCCATAAAAAATATAGTTTTGTGTTAGTTGTCAATATTAACAATCTCCACCTTGAAAACAAAATTTTCTAATACTTTTCCCAAGACTATTTATCACTTTTTTTTCAAACCAAGGGAATCTACACATGATTGTAGCTTCTCTAATAACAATGGTTTCATAAACATATATGCACATTTTTCTTGAGTATGAACCTCTTTCAGATCTACTCTACCTTCACCAATGGTTTGTCTTACAAAATGATACTTTACATCATTGTGTTTAGTCTTACTATGATAAACAAGATTTGTAGCCAAATGTATAGCACTTTGACTGTCACAGAAAACATGCACATTGTTCTGCAACCTTCCAATTTCTCTAAGTAAACCTTTCATCCAAACCACCTCTTTGCAAGAACGTGAGGTAGCAATGTATTCAGCCTCTGTAGTGGATAAAGTAATTGTTTCATGAAGCTTTGACATCCAACTTATAACTCCATCTGCAAGAGTAAATACATGACCTAAAGTAGACCTTCTCTTGTCCAAATCACCTGGGAAATATGAATCAACAAAACCGCATACATAATCACTATTATTGTTAAAGGTGATACAACAGTCACTTGTGCCTCTTCGGTACCGAAGCACCCATTTCACTACATTCCAATGTTCTTTTCCAATATTTGTTGTGTATTTACTAACAACGCCTACTACATGTGAAATATCAGGTCTAGTACACACCATTGCATGCATTAAACATCCTACTGCATTGGCATATGGTACACGAGACATATAATCCTTTTCTTCAACACTACTAGGGCATAAACCTAAAGAAAGATTAAAATGGGAAGCCAAAAGAACATTTATAGGTTTTTCCTTATTCATTTCGAATCTTACAAGTATTTTCTCAACATACTTCTCCTATGAAAAACTAAGCTTACCATTTCTTCTGTCTCTGTTTATTTCAATACCCAATATTTGTTTTGCAACTCTAAGATCCTTCATATCAAATGTCCTAGCTATCTAAGCCTTCAACCTGTTAATCACGTCCATGCTTTTACTCACAATAAGTATATCATCAATATACAACACTAAGATAATGAATATGGCATTCAACCTTTTGAAGTATAAACAATGATCATATTCACTTCTAGTATAACCTTGGCTCACCATGAAAGAATCAAACTTCGTGTACCATTGCTTGGGTGACTATTTCGGGCCATACAATGATTTCTTGAGCTTACAAACTAATCTTCCTTTATGATATTGCACAAAACTTTCTGGTAGTTCCATAAAAATCTCCTCATCTAAATCTCGATATAAGAATATTGTTTTAACATCTAGTTGCTCTAACTCCAAATCAAGCAATGCAACTAGTTCTAACACAATATGAATAGACACAAGCTTGACAACTGGTGAAAAAATCTCATGATAGTCAATACCTTCCATCTGAGAGTACTCTTTTGTGACCAATATGGCTTTATATCTTTCAACCTTACCATTGACGCCTTTCTTCAACATTAAGACCCACTTACATCCAACACTTTTTCTATCTTTGGGGAGTTCAACCAATTCCCATGTCTTGTTTTTCTCCAGAGAATCCATTTCTTCTTTCGTTTCCATCTTCCACTTGGCATTGTCAACACAATCAATGGCTTCCTAAAAAACAAGAAGGTTCTCCATCGTTAGTAAATAAAGCAATAGACGAAACAAAATCGGTATACCTCTTAGGAGGGTTTCTCTCCCTTGTTGACCTTCTTAATGTAGGTAGTGGGATTTCCACATTTTCTTGACTTTCTTCATCTTCTATGACTTATTTATCACTAGAAACTTCTTCTTGTTTCTTTGCGTCATAAGAAGATTGGGTCTCCAGCTGAACTTGTTGTTTTGACAATACGTGTTCCTGTTCCACATCAACTTTTACATTTTATAATTTAATCAAAAGAGATTCATAAAAAAATACATCTAAGTTAATGACAATCTTGCGGGTAGTAGGATCCCACAACCTAGATCTTTTTGTTACATCATCATATCCAACAAAGATGCATTTCTTTGACCTAGGGCCTAACTTAGAACGTTGATTTTTAGGAGTAAGTGCATAAGTTTCACAACCAAATATTTTCAAATTCAAATAATCACAGGGGTGACCAGTGCATACCTCTTCCAGAGTTTTACAATTTATTGCCATTGATGGTGATCGATTCATTAGATAACCAGCAGTGGAAATTGCTTCTTCCCACAACTATTTCCCCATATTAGCATTGCTAAGCATGCTTCTTGTTCTTTCTAGAAGAGTTATATTGATGCGTTCTGCAACACCGTTCTGCTGAGGAGTGTATACATTTGTTTTATGCCTTATGATCCCTTGGTCTTTTCATTATTTGTCAAATTCTAAAGAAGTAAACTCACCTCCATTATCCATCCTTAAACATCTGATTTTATTGTCAGTTCTTTTTTCACCATAACCATAAATTGTTTAAATGCGTTAAGCACATCAGCTTTCCTTTTTAAGACATAGACCCAAATTTTTCTTGAAAATCATCTATAAATAATACATAATATGCTGCTCTCCCATAGGAAATAGTAGGAGATGAACCCCACAAATAAGAATGAATGTAATCGAGAACACCTTTACTAACATGACTACCTGCTTTGATTTTTTGTCTACACTGCTTTCCAAATATACAATGTCTACAAAACATCAAATCCAAAGATTTCAGATTTGGAAGCAATTTGCAATTCATTAATACCTGAAGTCCTCTCTCACTCATATGACCAAGACACTGATGCCATAATTGAGTGGATCTTGACACCTCTTCAGATACTAATGTTGTATCATTAACTTGAGTTCTTCCAACCAATTTGTAAATATTTCCTGTTTTTAGGGCCTTCATGACCACTAAAGCAGCATTAAATGCTTTTAGTACTCCACTTAAACCTGTAAAATTATGACCACAAGAATCCAACACTGCCAAAGACATTAAATTTTTCTTTAATTCAGGGACATGTATAACAACTGCTAGTGTTCCTATAACTCCATCAAACATTTTAATTCTAACATTTCCAAACCCAAAAATCTTACATGAATGATTATCTCCCAAAATAACTACAACATCATTAACTGTTTGATAAGAAGCAAACTAATCTTTGTGAGGACATACATGGTGCGAAGCACCAAAATCTAATAGCCATTCTTCGTTATATTCAGAAACACTACAAATGGACAAAACCTCATCGATCATACCTTAATCAAACTTAACCAAATTTGCCCCAGATTTGGAGTCATCTTTCTTGGATTCTTGTCTTTTCCAACAATCCTTCTTGAGATGAACAGTCTTGTTACAGTATCAGCATTTTAATTTTCTCTTTCTGCCCTTTGATTAGACCTGGAAGTACCTCTTGACTTTTCTCCTCTTTCTTTGGATCGACCTCGAATAACCAAACCTTTAGGTGTAAAGGTTTCAAAACTAGATTTCATTCTCAATTCCTTAGACAACAATGCTCTAACCACAGTGTCAAGTTCCAGGGTATCATTTGTACTAAGGCTAATGGAAGCAACTACTTGACCCCAAGATTTAGGTAAGGTACATACAAGATTGGCTGCATTATCTTCATCATCAATTTTAACATCTATACTAGTCAACTAGCAAATAAGAGTATTAAAAAACATTCAAATAATCTACTATCTCCGTACTTTCTTTCTTTTCATGCCGTAAAACTATCTCTTCAAGTAAATTTTGTTTGTCAAATATTTCGTCATATACAGACTTTCTAACTTGCTGCTGACTTTTCTTCAACAATATTAAACAATACATCATCCACAAGACATAATTGAATTGTGCTAAGTGCTCTAGCATATAATTCATCTCATTCATCATATGTCATAGTTATGGGTTTATTTCTCTTACCATCCAAGTATTTTTGCAACCCTTGTTGTACTAACAGATCCCACATCTTTAATTTCCACAATTCAAAGTTATTTTTACCACTAAATTTCTCAATTTCAAATTTCATACTAGACATTGTTGTGATTTTTTTTTATAACAAATAGTTGTACCTTATCTACTCTTTAAATTCTCTTGTGCCATCCTTCTGTATGCTTAGTGGAGACACTTATGAAGACAGGCATGCCATCCTCTTCACAAATCCAATGAACATATTTTTTATGATCTTCTCCCTGACGGACTCTCCGCAAACATGCTCCTCCTCTCTACGCTTTTTTTATTTTCCTAAAGTGCAGGCCTTCCTCAGTGTCAACACTAAGAGCTGTAAGTCTCCTTCACTCCTCTTTGCAGACATACGACTTCTCCACGTCTAGGAGCAACTCTCCTCCTCTTCACGCAACCCTCTTCACCATGGTCCAACAACATGTCCAACACTCTTCTCCACGATTCAACGACGACTCTTCTCTACAGTCGTAGGATTTCTTCACAGTTTTGCTGATGGAGTTTTTCTTCATGGCCCAGAATTTTCCTCTATTGACTCTTCTCCATGATCCAACTGCAATGGTGGCAACATCCTTCTCACCAACGACTCTCTTCAGGCAGTGATTATTCTCCTCTTCTTCACATGGGTATCTTCAAACGGGATGCAGACGAGCTCTCCTCTTCACCTCTTCTCCTTGATAGCAATGATCCTCCCATACTGCGACCCTTATGTCTCTCTTTTAGATCTGATACCACTTGTTAAAATAATCAGAGACAAAAAACAAGGATAAACACCAATTCTTAATGTGGCAAAACCCACCACGCATACAAACTATTGATTCTCATTAATCAAGAACAAGGAGATTACAAGACGGGACATTTCTACCATTCATCCTACCATTCATTTAATACGTATCCAAGCCATGCACTATATACTTCATAAAATAAGTTACATGTGTAAAACTATTGTTGGTTATGCCAGTTACACAAACTTCTCATAAACAAATCTAGTTTTGTGGTAGTTGTCAATATTAACAATTATGGTACTCATTTTACTGAGGTTATATATATATATATATATATACCCTCTACTAGAGTTATGGTGGTTAACTTTTTAGTTATGTTTATTATTATTATTATTATTATGGTTAACTTTCTTTATATATATAAACAAAGAAACAAAGACGACAATTAACAATGAAATTTTCCATAGTGATACATTAAAGCATTAACAATGAGATTTTTCCATGGTAATCTTAGTTATGCTCTTGAACCTTGAAACTTGATCAAGATTTAAAATAATGCAAGTTAAATAACTTGTTCAAATTCATTAAATTGAGCCCATTTGATGATTCCATGAGCTTCCATCTTCCAATAAATTGCTTGACAGAATTGGGAGACAAAACCACACTCAATTCCGTGAAACCTTATTTAAAAAAAAATTGGAATAATGCACACTATACCAACAAAATTACTTTGAGACTTCGAAACTCTCTCTAGATAACTATAACATCTTTTCACGAGATACGGTATACAAATCTAATGATATGGAGATACCCGAGTGATGTTTATCCAAGTGATATTAAAAAAAAAAATTCCACAATTTTTTTTTTGCAATTCATTCATTAATGAATCACATTGTACACATTGGTCGTAGCCTTTCATTACATAGCCTTCATGAGAGGATTTTGAAAATAAGAGGGGGATCTATAAAACTTAAAAAAAAAACTGCATAAAATAGAAGAAATCTCTATCGATTATATGTATGTTCCCCCCCAAAAGTTCATAATCAGGAAATCTTAAAATGAGATATCTGCAGCAGCAAATTCATTCTCAATGCCATTCAATCCAGGCCAAATTATCCACTTGTTCTCATCAACCATGATGCCCAATTTGGATAGTGCATCGACTGTTGAATTCCTTTCCCTAAAACATGGGTAAAGATATGTCCTGAAACAAACCAATGTATCTAAGGGTGTCCTAAAAAAGGGGCTCGAGAAAGATGTTTTTAGGGGTCTTCTTGAATCTGAACTAGTCGATCATAAGTTTGGAGTCGCTGAAAATATGGAGCTAACGAATACATTTTTGATGGTCAAAATATGAATGAACTTGACTGCTTTCATCTCAGCCATATTGTTGGTGGCTCTTCCTGTACCAGTGGTGAGTTTATACCATCCATCTAATGCTAAATGAAGGATGTCACTTGCTCCTCCATCACCATTACGAGAAGCACCATTGAAGTAGCCCCAACAACATGATTTGCCAATTATCTCTTCAATAACAACTTTATGATGGGGCTGATCCAAATGTTGGGGGAAAGAACCCATTATGGACAGGTTCTTGCTTGCTTATCTATAAGAAGGAATGGCAATATCATGAAAAATAGCTTGATTGTGTGCAATCCAAACACCCCAAACCATAAGTGATATTTAAATATGTTTGTATGTGTGATCTTTTTCTTTTGTCGAATATCTAATAAATATTAAATCACATATTTTAATTTATGTCTTTGAACCTTAATAACACTTCACAATAAGTAATTTATTTCCATTTGAATATGACAAGAATTTAGTAAAATACAAAACTAAAAGTAAAGTAATCCATTAAAGTTGTAGAAGAGTAAAATGTTTGTTATGATAATAGATGAATAAACAGTGAGATTTTTTTGACAAAAATTTAGTAAAAAATGCAAAACTACAAGTAAAATAATCAATTAAAGTTGTAGAGGAGTAAAACGTTTGTTATGATAACAGATGAATAAGTAGAGATATTTCTTTGGAAGGTGACAAAATTTATCATAACTCACTTGTCAATGGAGGGTGAGGTTGCTATTGAGAAATGTGGGTTGACTCATTATAGTTATTGAAGGAAAATCAAGCCCCTTGAAATGACCAGCTGATGGTTTATAAGGGGCAAACTTTCATTAATGACCTGTGACCTGTTTTGTTACTTTTAAAAATAATAAACTCTCAACCAATAAAAAATAGTTAAGTTCCTACTCTAAATCCAAAATATAGTTTCAACTTAAATAATATCTATATAAAACCCATTTCTTTTTAATATACAAAAACTACCTCCAATAAAATTATGTACATTTTATTAACATTTCACTTTAATTCCGTATATAAAACAAATACTCGTAATTGTACTTGGAATTTAACCTCATTTCTAACAAAATAAAACATTGCTATTAAACAAAATAATCTATTAAAATTATATTGTGGGATACTTTTATTTAATAACATGCGAGTGTTGTCTATTGAGTATGTAACTGGTGAATAAAACAGCTCATTAAAGTTGTAATAGCCTTTTTTGTTTTGAGTGGGCATGGAACATCATCATACTGTTTAAAAGAACCCAACAACTGTAATGAGATAAACTTTATAGTATAATAATGAATGGATATATAATACTAGTATAATAATGAATGGATATACAATACTGTGTGCGCTCACGGGAAATCTCATACCGCCAGTAAAATAATTTAATTTTTATAATAAAGATAAACTCCATAGAAAAGAAAAGCATATAGTGGTTGAGTGGTCAATTAGTGTTGTCAATGGAATAAACCTTTCTGTGAAATAATGATCACATATTTCAACATCTCAACCCCTGCAATCCAGCCCCTCTTACCACTTCCACTAGGCATCCATATCCCTGTATCTGCCTCTTCTGGGCTTTGTTTCCTGCTTGTGTAATTCATATTCTGCTCTATTGGTTGCTTTTATAGCCATTTTCTGCTGCTTTTATATTCATGTTCCCTCCATATTCTGCTATGATCTACTCTACTCCAGGCATTTGATACTGTGACTGGAATCGCAATTTACGATGTTTAGCAGCATAGCTATAAATAAGTGGAAGCTTTCTTTAAGTCCGATGAAAACAGTGAATCCAAATTTTCCAGGTAGTCATGCTCCTGTTGGTCAGGATTTGTATCAGCGATTGAAATGGAGGTATGATAGTTTGAGAGATGGTATTCTGGAAAACGGTTTTCAATACTGTGGAATGTTTTGTGCATATTGGATTGCAGAAGATCTGGTTAAGAACAAAGAGGAGCACCATTTATTGGACACAGGACATAGCTTTGTAAAATTACTTGTAGATCGTTGTTTCTTACAGTTCATGAGAGGTGTATTCCAACTCTAAAGCGTGATTCAAGTTCACGATGTAGTCCGTGATATGGCAATTTATATTGGAGAGATCGAAGATCACTGTGCAGTGTGTATTTAGGGCAGGTCAAATGCTTCAACATTTTGCAGTGTGTATTTAGGGCAGATCAAATGCTTCAACATTTTCCATGGAGTCCTATCAAGTTCATCACGAAGAATATCAATTTGAGGCAATAATATGATGCCTGTTCCTACAAGGAAATAAAGGATTGGAAGAGATTCCTGAGTTTTATTCCGAGATCAAATCATTGCATGACTAAAATTGAATATGTGGCTCTAAATATAGGTAACATTTATTGCTTTTTTGGATATTGAAAGATGCAGTGTGTTAAATATTTGAAGTATCTCAATCTTTTTCAATGTATTAATTTAAAAGTGATCTTGTATGAGAGGAAATCAAAAGTGAATTTAGAGGAAATAGATGGATACCATCGATGTTTTAATTGAAATGCCCAAGGTCTACAGTGTGTTTGTATGTTACAGAGTAAATAATATTTTACATGGTAAATTGCGTACATTATGATGCTAAATGCAGTTCATATAAAATCATTTTAATAGTATTCACTAAAAACACCCCCAATTATTTTGCATTTTATCGTAGTATTTTCAATTTGTTGAACATGGTAGCTAGCCTAGAATGTTATTCCTGGTTACTTATCTTAAATTTCTTTTATTTATTTTTTATAACTTTGTGTAGATGTTATTGGTCCTTACCCTGTTGCAGTCTCATCATCCTTATCACTGATGTTCTCAGCAACTCCAAATTTCTTCACTAGTTCATTGCATGTTTTTTTGTCTTTGCCTTCTGTGTTCAAATTTTTAATCTTATTGATGGAGAATTTTTTTTTGTCTTTGCCTCTGCACGTTATTGATGGAGAATATTAGTACACCGCTACATCTATATATCTACGATGGACAGATCTTGATCAACAAAACATCAAATATGAAATAACCCATCATTTCCAAATGCAAACAAGACTAATCATATGTACACCAATTTAACACAATAATCTTGGAAAATGAAATTTCCAGTAATAATTTGATAAGTTGGTCAGGAGTCGGTCATCAGAGTCATCTTCCATCCTTGTTGCAGGCTAATCATCATTATCATTGACATGATCAGCAGCTCCCTATTTCTTGGCAGTTTCATTGCACGTTTCTATTGTCTTTGCCTTCTATCATTAAGCACATGACGAAAAAGCATCCTTAGCAGAGACAGCTATTTTGCACACACTTAGGTTTTTGCAACTAAATAAATTTGTTTGTGTATATAATCATTTTTCATGGTTCAAGTAAATTAGAAGGTACAATTCATCTATATGCATCAGAACTCTCCCAACATACAAAATTTTATTCTGGTATGCATTTCTCTAAAATTATAAAGTGTAAAACACTGGAACTTGTCTTTTTTTTGAGCTTATAACTTCTACCTGACAATAGATTGATGCCATATGAAAATTTGGAATTGAATCTTACCTATTATAATCTATCAGTGTATAGATTGATGCCATATGAAGATTTGGAATTGAATCTTACCTATTATAATCTATCAGTGTACCTGTGGTTTTTCAAAAAAATCATTTTGATATGCTTTGCTTGCATTACACAACACCGTATTGGGGATAATTGGCATGAAGAGAGCAGATTTTTCATGTTTTGCTACAGCAACATCTGGATGCAAATTATAATCATACGAAGAGGTTGATTATGTAATTGGAAACACTAATCAACTTGAAAATCTAAATTTGATTTTAATTTTTTTTTTAATTGGATGCAAATTATAATCATATGAATAGGTTAATTATGTAATTGGAAACACTAATCAACTTGAAAATCCAAATTTGAATTTGTCACTAAGCTTGGGTATCCTTTTTTAGTAAAACTTGTCAAACTTATGAAAATAGAAGAAGTGTTGATTTTGTGGATTAATTGCCAACTGAATAATAATTTGGAAATTACAAGGCATGAACTTTGTGGGTATGTTTTTGAATTCAACCATATACACTAGGACTCTATGTGGCCTACTCATGTACAAATTGGTATGCATTTCATTTCCGTGAGCCACTTCAAGCTGATTTGCACTCTATTTTTAATGCTTAGAATTCATTTTTTTCAATTTTACATATATTTGAGTTATAAGAATTTTATAATTATTTTGAGAAACATATTATTTTGTAGATCCAATAAAGACCTTGTTTCATACTCATTAATAATCCATTGGAATATGAAAGGAATAAGTTCCCATTTAACAAACCAGCTTAGAATTAATTTGTTTTAATATGTTGACAACCAAAAGAAATGGGCTTTTGGTCCTGAGTGTGGAAGTGTAAAGAGGCCTTTCCCCATGACTGTGGATGCCTATGCGAGTGGAATAGTTCAGGTTCGATATCTACTATGAGATTTAATAAGTTTCAGACGTTTCCAAATCCTACATGTTTACAATAAAAAAATGCAGAATTGTGGTTGTGAATTTGTCATTTGAAGTACTATGAGATTTAATAAGTTTCAGAGGTTTTCAAATTCTATATGTTTACAATAAAAATTGCAGAATTTTGGTTGTGAATTTCTGTGATTTGAAGTTTAATTGCAGTGGTTGTGAGTATTTGTTCTATTATGCAACTTTGAGTTGAAATCCATAGGTTCTAGATCAAGTGATATGATAGCAAGTAGCACTATGAGGCCTGTTGGGGAAATTCCAATGAAAGAGGGGAGTTGCACTGAGAAGAAATGAAAAATGTAGATAAGTCCAAGAAGGGGTTGATGCTATGTAGATTTACTTGACTGAGTGACTGGAGCATGCCTCCAATGGTAGGATATGGATAGAAGTTGTAAGAAAAGAGACAGCTCCAAACTTGAAGAGCATTGAGTAGAGGTTGTGGAGGATCACGTGTTGAAGAATCTGCATGAGCAAGTTGCAGAGATGTTGTGCAAAAGGGATAAATGTAGAAGAACAAAAGAAATTTGTGAAGAGGATTGCAGAAAAAGAGTACAGGCCACATTGAAAATTGTAGCATGGCAAGGAGAGGAATTCCTGTGCTGAGAAGAAGAACAAAAGAGAGAATGTTGGTTCAGAGCCAAGGCTTCTACTGTGAAGAGGACGATGTGCAACAACACCAAATGAAGATGGAGATGCCAAAGTTTTATGGAAGTTTAGAACAAGGAGAATTGATGAAGTGGATTAAAGACATGCAGTAGTGTTTTGAGTGCAATGAGATTAAAAAAGTTAGAAAGTGAAAATTTTCCATGGAAAAATGAGGAGCTATGCATATAACTGGTGGCAACAGCTAAAGAGGGACAGAAAATGGAGAGCCAAAGACAAGGTCCAAAATTGAGGGTAGGTGGTCACCAAATTTAGAGGTAAGTTTGTAAATTATAATTATATTTTGAAAATGAAGAGAAGATTGGAAAAATTGTAGAAAGATAAATGTGTGGAATAATATTTTAATGAATTTTGTTGGGTGACCATGAGAATTGGTTTTGTATGAGATAGTGGAGAAAATATCATATAATTTATGGATTGATTGCAGCTATCCATTAAAAGGAAGTTAGTTGTGGAGAAGATGCAGTCATTACAAGAGGCTTATTGGCCTTGAAAATTATGAGTTGTAGATGAAGAGAAAATGTGAGAGCAAATAACAAGATGAGAAAGATAAATGAATTCTTCTTGTTGTGGTTGAAGATAATGTTGATTGAGAAAGTGGGGTGCATGTTGATGAGGAAATTCACGAGGAAAGTGTGTAAAGTGCATGCACGTGCCAAAGAAAAATGTGCCACAAAAGACTATAGGGCAGCTATTGATGTAAAGGATTGTGTAAGAAGAAGTAGATTATAATTTATAAATATTCACCCAAAAGAGTATGTGTATACCAAAGATATTGTTGCAGCAGTGAGTGGTGTTGCGGCAAAAGATAGTGTTGTAGAAGAAACTGATATCACAGTAGTGGAGTGACAGGGAGATAATGTTGCCACAATTGTAATAGTGGAAAAGATGCAGATGGGATTCTAGATTCTCATAATGTTCTACTTAAGGACTTTGCTGCGGGTAAAGTTACCTGCAACTGTGCAATAAAGGAAAAGGAAAAGAGAGTGGAGCAACCCAAAGAAAAGATGTAACAGTTATGGCATAATGTTCTACTTAAGGACTTTGCTGCAGGTAAAGTTACCTACAACTGTGCAATAAAGGAAAAAGGAAAAGAGAGTGGAGCAACCCAAAGAAAAGATGCAACAGTTATGGTTAGTGGACTTTGCTGCATGTAAAGTTACCTACAACTGTGCAATAAAGGAAAAGGAAAAGAGAGTGGAGCAACCCAAAGAAAAGATGCAACAGTTATGATGAAAGTGAACCAAATAAAAAAATAAAATGTGAAGAGTTGCTTATGGTTGTTGGATTGCCTAGATGTGGATTACAAAGAAGAAGAAGGCGGCTGTCAAATGGAGGAGGGATGAGTGGTAAAGAGTGCTGCTCAGAAGAAAGAATAAAAGAATGAAAAGATATAGATATCTAGTGGTTTTTTATTTATCAACAACCTCCTAAGAAAGATGCGTCCTTCACCGAGAAAACTATAATGGGCAAACCTTGAATTTTGTAATTAAATAATTTTTTAAAATTTAATCATTCCCTAGTATTTTGAGGGAAATTATGAAGTACAAGGATCATTTATATGCCTCAAAACTCACCCAACCTCCAACCTGCAAACTTTTATTTTGATGTGCATTTCTTCAAAATGGTCAAAAGTTTCAAAAAAGTGAAAAATGTCATTTTTGGAAGATTATAACTTTATTTTTGGAATAGATTGATGCCCTATCAAGATTTGAAATTGAATTATACCTCTTATACTCTCTAGTATGGTATCCTTGGTTTTAATCAAGAAAGCATTTTGACATGACTTGCTTACATTAGGAAAGGTGATATTAGGGTAATTGGCAATTCTGTGACAAGAGAATAGTGTTTTCATGTTTTGCTACATATATAACTTTTTTTAATTAAATGGAAAACACAACCATACGAGAAGTTCAATTGTGTCATGGGAAACACTTAACAACTTGAAAACCCAAATCTTGACTTGTAACGAAGCTTGGGCATTTTAGTAAAACTGGTTCAATTGGTGAAAAGAGAGAAAGTATTGATTCGTTGATTGGTTGTGTACAACTAAAGAATAGTTTGGAGGTTCTAAGACATGTATTTCTTAGTAGAATTGTTTACTTTAATCATATATACTTGGACTCTTTGTGTTGTGTTTATGTACATATTGGCATGCATTTTTTATAGCCACTTTAGGTTGATTTACACTTTGTTTTTTATGTTTAGAATTTTTTTTTAAATTTGGATATATTTCAGTTATAAAAGTTTTATGATTATTTCGAGTCAAATATCATTTTGAAATGCCAATAAAAGCTTAAGTTTATATTTACACTTAATATTCCATTGAAAAATGAAAGGATTGGATTCCCATCTAATGAACCAATTTCCAATTCATTTGTTTTAAATATGTTGAGAACTAAGATAAAAGGGATTTTGATCCTCTGAGTGTGGAAGTGTAAAGATGCCTTTATCCATGGTTGTAGATGCATGTGATAGTGGAGAAGTGCAAATTCAAACCTTGCTATAAGAGGTATTACCCCCCATTTTTCCATGGGTGTCCACAAGCGATTTTTATCACACTTCCAATAGGGGGTTACAATGATGATGATGATTCATGCTTTGGGTTCTTGATGATAGAATTTTGCTTTAGTTTTTAGCATATGGATGGTTGATAAATATTCATTTAATGGGTTGTGGTTGGTATTGATATGCTCTCATATGGATGATTTTTTATGAAGATGACGTGTTTCATTCACATGTCACTTGATCATGTTTCTTTCGTGAAGTGCTCTAACATCTATGCCTTGATATATCAACTTTATCACATGAAGTATCTTTTCATGGGAGTGCTCTAGCTTATAGGAGGTGATTTGGCATTAGAGCAAATTTGGGGTCTAACATGGGCTTTATAATAAAACAAGCCATTAATGTGTTGGAATTCGAGAACCAATATAATTCGAAGAAAATGAGTCAACCATAATGGGTGGCTTGGCATATTTGTCATAAAAAAACTACTTTTTAAATTTGTATACTCAACTTATATCCTTGTGATTTTCCTCAAATATTGAGTGGGAGCACTCGTTGGATGTGGAATTGAATTCTGCATCCAATGAGTTCCCACATTGCACACTTCTGATAGACCCCACCCCACGAAAAACAAGAAATACATAAAAAACACGTGTTACTTCAATACGCGTTGGATGTGGAATTCACGTGGAATTGAATTCCACATCCAACGAGTGCCCACAGTGCATACTTTTGATGGACCCCACCCCACGAAAGATGAGAAATAACACATTTTTTTAATGTATTTTTCATTTTTTTTAAATGTTGACACATTTTTTTAATGTATTTCTCATTTTTTGTGGGATGGTGTGTCACATCCCTAGCGGACAAGCCCAATTTTTTTCCTTCCACTAAGCCATGTGGCACTACCCAGAGTCCACCCAAGGGCATGACCATATCGGGAGCTCTCCAACAGACTATGCCTAACCCTACAGAACTCCTAACACTCATCTCTAACCAACTCCATACTAAGCCATATTTTTCATCACATGCACCTCAACAGTACAAGAGATAAGTATAAGTCTAGGTGGCACTACAAACTCAGATGTTCCTAACACCCATTTTACATAAGAGAACTTGTTACAACGATGGAGGATGCCACAACCCTAGCAACTCATATGAGAGTATGCCCAACTAGAAACACTCAAGACATAATCAAGCCACAACTCTGACTGTCTCCGTCGCATCCGCATGTCTGCCGACAGCCAATGCCAAGTCTCTCTGCAAGTTGTTGTTTGTCGCAATCTTGTTGAAGCCTACACCGTCATGTCTTCATCTGCACTACGCTCAAGAACTTACCCAACTACTTGTGTCAAGCGTTATTGCCCAACTATGACCTGTGCCAAGTGTCTGCTTGACTTGCCAAAGTATGCCTACTCACAACCCTTTTCATTTACCAGAATGGCTAACTACCTGGGAGACTATCACTTGGATGCCGCTCTGTCGGTCAACACCCACCTTGGGCACACTTCTGTCGACGCACCCTTCTCGATGGTTGAGTGTAAGTCAACACTCACCTTAGGCGCTCAACTATTGGTGCGCTCTTCTGGTTGTCACTCTGTCAGGAGACACCCAAATTGGGGACCCATCTGTCGGCGTGCCTCCTTGAATGTCACGTAGTTGATCTACCTGTTGTCGACACCCACACTTGGGCGCTCCTCAAACACACATGGTATCTCACCGCTCTACCATGCCCTGGGAGTTCTCTGCACTAAGCCTGCACTTCGGGAGCTCATTCACACAACCCACTTGGAAGCTCGCTTGCCCGAACTTCTTCAGAAGCTTCTATGCCCAATGCCCCTTAGGAGCTCCGGTGCACTTTCCTAGGCACACCTTGGGAGCCTCCTAAGCTCGGGCTTCAGGTACTCTCATGAGCTCCCACTTCGGAAGAGGAAGCACGTCTACTACGAACCTACTGAAATGCACTTTCCTAGAGTCTACTAGAACTCGCTTTCCTAGAGCCTACTGGAACGCGCCTTCCAAGAGCCTATTGAAGCTTGCCTCTGAGAGCTCGCCCACCCAAGTCCGCCAGTTGTATTACTTGTGAGCTTTCCCAACTTTAGAGGCTCATCAAGGGAGATCGCTCAACCTGGAAGCTTTCCTTGGGAGCTTAGCGCTCCTATGCATCCTGCTGCCCCAGAAGCTCTCCTCCTACGAAGCGCCTCCCAAAGGGAGTGTTCCTCCTATAGGAGCCAACCAAAATCTAAGTGTGGAATATGTCCGAGTGTCGATTCCTCCTCCTTTTCTAAGTGTCAATCTTGCCCATATATACTAGCACATTCGCCCAACACACTTCCACACATAGGGGAGCCAACATACCCACTTTTTGGAGCTTTTCACACATGGAAGCCCCTTGACCACAAAGTCTATCTAAGTGTGGGAATTTTCCCCCACACTGTCTGCACTTTTATCCCACATCGATCGTCAACCGTTTCGTTGTGGGATTCTTTCCCATTCTGCACACCACACTTTGCTAGAAGAGCCCATGGGCATGGGCACACTTACCAAATTTTTGGAAAGCGTCCCACCCATCACATGGACCAACCACTCGCAAGTCTACTTGTCGGTTGATGCACCCCTCAACTCATTGGCAGTCGGTTTCCAACTCATCCGATGGGCTTCCACCATGAGTACCGGGGAACCCCAACATTTTTCCCACTTTATAAGGCCTTTACAGTCTCCCCCACTCAAACTTGTTGTCGTCTTGACAACATCTCCATGAACACTGTGTTGCTCATGAATTCTATGTCATTGCTTCCACCTACAACTGCAATTGAGTCTTCCATAGAAGCCTCTCAAATAGCTCAACCATCGCACTGTCAACCTACTACTTGCTTTTGTCATCAGTCGTCTAGTTTTCCATTGCTATCTCTCATGTGTTGAACTAGTTGGGTAGCTAGTCCAATCGTCGCGTCCAGCCTGCACTGCTTTCCTTGCACTTGTGTTGAGCATGGGATCCACCCCACCTCTCTGTATTACATGTGCATCCGCGAACACACCCACAACCCAAAGTCCAACTCCGTTGCACATCTTATAGTGCTGACAACCTTTTCCATGCGATAAGAACCCTCTTCCCAACATTGTTGCGATGACCATTTTGTCATCCTTACAAGCCTACTACCATTCGCACCCTTCTTGGGAAATTCCATTGTCACATATTTTGCATGGTGGTCATCCAAGATAATTTGGGTGCACTTCTACTCAGTACACCTCCCAACTCCAACTAGACTCTTACACACTTAGATTTTCAACCGCAACACCTCTTAGCAACGTGTGTGCGTCTCGATGACGATCCTCATCTGCAACTACAACCACAACTATAGTTGTCATACCATCTCTATGCCAGATTAGACATGAAGATATTTTCTTAAGCTAGCCTACTCTAACACCATCTCTTCACTAGAAGAGTGGTGAAGAGCTCATGTTCGTTTGCTTTTATACCATATGTCACAGCCCTAGAGGACAAGCCCAATTTTTCACCTTACACTAGGCCAAACGACATTGCCCAGAAGCCACCCGAGGGAATGACCATCTCGGAAGCTCTCCAATAGACTACTCCTAACCCTACATAATTCCTAACACTCATCTCTAACCGACTCAATGCTTAGGAAAAAATTTCATCACATGCACCTCCAACGGTACAATAAACCAAATATGATACAAGAGATAAGTACAAGTGTGGGCAGCACTACAAACTCGGACATTCCTAACACCCATTTTACATAAGAGAACTTGTTACAACGACGAAGGATTCCACAACCCCGACAACTCATCCAAGAGTGTGCCTAATCGACAACACTCAAGACACAATCGAGCCACAACTATGACTATCTCCATCACATGAAAGTGAAATGATGATATCGTTAAATCCTTTGGAAGCCTCAACCCATTTAAGCATTGTACGAATTAATGAGCTGGCTAGCAATCAAGACTTAAACTGTAAGTGAAGTTACAACTCGCAGATTGAGAATTAATGGGGTTTGTGAGAGCTCAATATGTCAATAATCTACATCAACAAGTTCCATGCTTAAAGTGCCATGCTTCGAGATCTGTAACATTAAGTTTATGGTGGTCGGTGGTGGCCGCCCATAATATAAATCTTCGATATATACAATTACAAATGATGGAACGTCCTTTCACAATCAAACATATGTATAAATAAGTCCAAAAACCAGATTATTGTGGTACGTAGAGCAAGCCGAGCTTTAAATACGACTTACATCAGTTGCGTCGCCAACGCCTGAGACACAGTTAACAATGAATATGTCATCATGTAATCGACCAATAAAACCAGAGATAAATCTATAATTTAAGAAATATTTTAATCTTTTTATGAAGATGAAACAAGTGTATTGTAGAGATTGATTTTATGACAGTGGTTCAAAATTTGAAATAAACAATTATATTAAAAAAAAATATAAACATAACTAGTAGCTGATTAATGGATTACTGGTAGCCATGGATGGATAATTCATAGTTGATTAATGGATATGCCAGAGTTCATGATAACTAGAAGAATGTGAGATAAAAAAAAGAACTAATAGTTGATAAATGGATAACATGAAGAATGTTGGTGATAACATGTACCTGGCCATGGATAACTTAGAGTTGAACCCGTTTAACTAAAAGAATATGAGGAATAAAAAAATTCCAAATTGTCTTTCTTTCCACGGTTTTCTCTCAACCATTTGATCTCTATCCACGTGATCCAGCAACAAACTATGTGGGTGTGTTAGTTTATGTAAGTTCATCATTTAATTAAAAAAATTAAGTTACTTATAAAATAAAAAAGTCATTAAAAAAATTATTTCTAAAAATTTAAGTTAACTGATAAAATAAAATGTAATTAAAAAAAATCATTTATAAACAAAGTGTAATTTTTTTCTTAATCGGTAAAAATTTAAGTTTAAAAAAAATGGATCTCTATGTACTTAATAGATCCAAGTTTAAGATCTTCTTCATTAAGAATATGTCATTATAAATTTTAACCAAATAAACTAAACATTGGTGTAGTTATATTAATTTATTTATTATTATATTTTTATAATTTATTATTATATAGTTAATATTTTTATAATAATAATCAAGCATAGAGAATGTGTAAACACTTTAGAAAAAAATTGTAGTTTGAATCCTTCTCAACATTTGGCATGTCTAAGGTAAGGATGGATCTAGGTTGACATGTGCATATTATGTCAACATCAGTTCTCTATAGATAGAGAGTGAGGGGGGAGGTGGTGAGGGCGATCTAACAAGTAAACCTAACGAGATGCTTCTCGATATTCATTTTAGAAAAAAATTGTAGTTTGAATCCTTCTCAACATTTGGCATGTCTAAGGTAAGGATGGATCTAGGTTGACATATGCATATTATGTCAACATCAGTTTTCTATAAATAGAGAGTGACGGGGGAGGTGGTGAGGCCGATCTAATAAGTAAACCTGACGAGATGCTTCTCGATATTCATGGATGACATCCCTTGTAAATTCGTGAGCATAAAACCTTATATATAGATATATATATACCAATATAGATAATGGCATATGTGACACTTCTATTTTGTACTTGATTATAAAAATTGTGCCTCTCAACACAATCTTTCAATTTTTTGACAAATTTGTAATCCCCCTTGCAATTGTTATAGGAAGCACAACAATATAAGGGAGATCATGGAGGGAAATAGTGACAACCCATTGGATAAATCAAAGACTTTATGGTTTACTTCCCATCGAGAAGAGGGAGGCAAGATTATCAAGTTAGGTTGGATTTTAATTCGGTCGAAAGTGCAAGACAAAATTTGGGTAGAATCAAAGGTGGTCGTTAGGTTACTACTACATGAAAGAGTAATAGTGTTAGGAGACTGAGAAATCAAAATGAGCATCGAAGCCCTTTTGGTAGCAACAAACAAAATCAGTGAAAGCAAAGGCTACCAAAGTGACTAGGAAGCTTGCTTTGCCAAAATCATATGGAGGTGTTGTCTTCCATACTAAAATGTGGGTCCTAGCATGATAAGATATTGTTATATTTCTCATAACTATGTGCCCATCCCAGCCTAGTTGCTTCAATAGGAATTTGATTGCTATATATTATTGATATCGGGTGCAACCTGTTAGTGCCAAAAATTGTTCTCAGACTACTAAAGCACAAGCCAACACAATCTCATAAAACAAAATACAAAATTAAATAAAACGGGTTTCTTTTAGGGTTTCGGTTGTACAGTTTGTAAACAAGAGGGTAAAAACTTCACAAGGCTAAGACAAACACTAAATCATGCACAATGAAGGACTAAGATGCATAATATATAAAACATAAACTAGAATCAATAAGCACAACACTAAATTTCATCCACAGTTAACAAGCATTTCATGAATAATAACCTCAAAAAAAGAAATGAATATATCAACTGAGTGATTAAACCAATCAGAAATGAAACCAACAGATAAGATAAATAGGGCTTATAGTTTGCAAATATTCTATAATCAGTCATTCAAAAAACATAAGAGTTTTTGACACTTAGCTCCATAAACAGTAACTTGATAGCCTCCCCTTGTACAAAAATTCAAACCCTCAGTCTTTTTCCAGCCTTACTTTTATCTTGGTTTCCCAAAGACAGTTACATAATTGAAAAAACTACTTTTTAGGTCATACTACCGAATTACTCAATAAAAATATAGTCATACAAACTAAACTAACTTTTTCAAAGACTAACTAATAACCACTATTTTTAAAGCACTTTACAAATCCTTAGCAGCCTTTGCCAAAAGAGCTATCCCTTCTAAAGCTTGAGTCTTCTTTCTTGTTTTCTGATGATCAGGTTCCAGGTCTTTGACTCTTTTTGAAAGCTCATGATTTTGCTTTGTTAGGTCTTGAATGGTTTGCTTCAATTATGCATACAGACTTTGTGTCTATCTTTTCCTTTTCAAAACCTACTTAGAAACTGCAATTAACTCTTGATAGTGGCTATTTACCTCCTCTAAATCCTCTCTCAATCTTCTGTTAGCAGTCACTAACCCCTCATTTGTTTCATGCAGGTATTCTATTTGATATTTGTACTATTTAATACTTCTCGACAAATTCTCATTCTCCGAATCAATGCACTTCCCTTCTGAAACTGGATGCATTTCTTCTGGCATCCAAGGGATTTTCAATTTCTTAAAAATATCTTCATCTTCCTCTAGCTGCTCTGTCACAGCCACAGAAACCCCTAAAGATTCATTGACTTCAACACTGCATTGGGTTGATGGCTTTGCAACCTTTTCTTTCTCTGCACAAAACTTTTGATATGTCTGAATGCTACTTCTTTGAATAATCTTGATGATGGTTTAGGATTACCTTCTTTCGAACTTCCTTAAATATTTCTGAAATTTTGGTTTCAGTGAAAGCTAACTTATCTTCTGAAATAATCTGTTTCTTACCCTTCATCTCCTTTACATTTAAATCTTCATTCTCTTCTAACTCTTCTTGAGATGAAGAATCTTCAATCACTGTAATTTTCTTTTGAGCTAGTTTAGGGTTTAACAATTTTTTCATATTCAATCTGAGTTTATTCTTGGGTCTGGTCTTAGGCCTCCAACCTGCCCCAATTTCCCCTAACATGCTCAAAGTTTTTCCTTGATGTTTGATTGAGGCTAGCTGAACTACCTTTCTTTTTATCCATCGTGACATTACCCCTTCCACAGACTGTTTCTGTTCATCATGTTCAGTGTCAACCCTAGCTTCATCAAACAATAAATTTTCCTTATCTTCTGACTGTACTCCCACAGGGACTTGTTCCTGTTCTGTAAAACTTTCATTTATTTCCTAGTTTACTTCTTCATGAAGGCTATCTTCTACATGCTCCAAATCCTTCATTTCTGCCTTTGATATTTCATCTTCCTCAATATTAGTTTGTTGTTCATCTTCAACATTTTCATCTCTATGGGTCACAGAATTTCTTGGTACATTATGTTCTTCTATCTCGACTATGACCTTCTCCTTTAGCTTCTTGACCAAATTATGTCCTTAATTCAACTTCCTTTTATGAGCTTGGTCTTCTTTCTCAGATTGAAACCTAGACCAAAATAGAAAATAATCCCATGTTTTTCCCTTCTTTTGAAGCACAGTACTTATGATTAGCTTTATTAGACCATGATTAAATATAGACTGCTTAGTATGGTCTTTATGCTCCTTTATCCTGCTAGACATTTTTTGCAGACTTTTAAGAAAAAAAAAGGAAGGTTCATCTTTGCTTCATGATTAAGATGTTGCAAAAACCTGAAATGATACTTAAAAACGAATGCATATCTTCCTTCACAAGTTACATAACTTTGCAAAATTTTATTGGTTCTCTCCATTCTGGTTTGAATTTCTGGATATGTACTCCTTTACCCCAGTCTACAACCACATTTGGAAGCAAGTATGTTAATCAAAGGTAAAAGGTACCTTCTTGAACCAATATTCACCTTCATCGGGAATCCTTGTAGCCTCTGCTATTAGTTCTCCGGTCAGCTCAATCTTTAGGGTGTCAAAGGTAACAATATATTTATCTAATCCCTAAGCAAACTTATATGAAACCTCTGTGTGATGTCCATCAATCTTCTCAAAATAGTTTAACCATCCTGCTTATGAAAATAACATTGCACAGTCAGGGAATGCTTGAACCCAGGACATATCTGAGGGTTCAACTCTGCTTGTTTTCCCACTCCTCTTCATTCTGGATAATTGAACTTAAAAATTGCTTTCTTCAGTAAAGAATTTAATTCTATTCAAATCTTGGCAATTTTAAATAGTGAATCATGTGTTGAGAAAACTAAAACCCTTGAGCTGAATTCTATGTATGAAACTGATAAGTCTTTTAACTCTATTGACAGAGAAAATTCGACATTGAGCAAAAATTTAGTTTATATACAAGCATCCTCAGTTATACTCCATAACTAAACTTATATCAATGTGAACGCGAATACATGGAATATGATAGTAGTTTGCCTCATACCTGTCTGAATAATGAATTTAGTTGCTAGAAATATGCTTCCCTGTCTTCCCAGGTGTCCAATTTTATTCTTAATTCTTTCTGTGACTACCACGATAGTGCTAAAACAGTTACCCTAAAAAGGCCTAAATTTCCGACCTTCTTTAATCTTCGATCAAAACTACCAGAACTTTGCCACGACTTCTATGGTCTTCATGCATTTTAGGAGATGCGTAGCTAGTGGCAAATTGCCCTCATCGTGCATGATTATTAAGGTTCCACTACTCCGTATCTCATAATTTCCAAACCACTGCAACTCAACCAAATGATTCCTTGCTTGAACTCAACACTTGTCACAATGATTACGCTGGCCGAAAAACACGTATCAAACTCATTGACAGGGGTGAAATACCTCTCCTATGCACAAATTTTGAAAATTTCAAGCCAAAATCATGATTTTTCAGATTACACGATTTTCTTGTAGCGCGCACGTGTTTAACTTTTCTAAGCTTACGCAACAAGAATACATGTTTTAATGATTTTCAAATCAACACTCACAGCAAAGGGTTAAAATTTGGTTTGATGGCTTTAAATAAAATCTTATGATATTTTTTAGAACCTTTGATTCATATAAACATCCTACAAGCCCCTAAAAACTATAAATTTCGCTAAGTAAAACCAAAATTGGAAAAACCTATGAAGTCAACTTGTACCTTTCCTTATCCCTGCACTTGTGGCTTGGATCCCATGCTTCTTTGCAGTCGTATCAAATATTCTTCCTCCTCAACCCCCTTCAAGTCTCCTAGTCCATCCTATCCTTCCCAAACTCTAGCCTATGGGGAGGGTTCACCTCCTTATCCTTCTACGTGACAATGAGTTTTGTTTATTCCTTTTGGGATACAACACCCTCCATGGCCTAGACCTTCAAAATGTCCTCATGTAGTGTTTTAAGCCTAAATGAACTCACCCACCCTTTTAGTGGCTCGGCTACCCACTTTGTGAACATCACCATTCCCCTCTTAGAAATATCAGTCAACATGACTGCAACTCTATGAAACTCGATGATGTAGGCCCTTTTGGTGTACTTGTTTGCCTCAACTATGCCAACTCCTTGAAATGGATCCTAGGATCTTTCATGTCGAACCTGTTCGTCAATCTCTAGGTAAACTCAGTGGAAGATGTGATATCTGCATGCCCAAGTGTCGATTACCCATGGTACCGTCACTTATGGACATCTCCCTCCAAGTGTAGGGTGGAAAATTTAATTGCATA
The DNA here is from genome assembly GCA_001517045.1 of Pseudotsuga menziesii. Taxonomy (NCBI): domain Eukaryota; kingdom Viridiplantae; phylum Streptophyta; class Pinopsida; order Pinales; family Pinaceae; genus Pseudotsuga; species Pseudotsuga menziesii. The sequence goes on from LPNX011003094.1 coordinate 39,795, forward strand.
TACCTCTATAATTGGGTTAAGGTGGAAATCGGTGTCCAACTTATTCACCCAAGGTCTAGCTATACTCGAGGAAGAGCCATCAAAAGTTGGGACACTCAATCGTCCTACTCTTTACATTAGATCATAGTTATATTGGTATTTAGGTGTTATAGACCTACTCCCTATCTTTGCATTGAGGTAATCGTTAAATGAGACAATTGCACGAGCCTCTGGACCTAGTGCCCGATAGTCCATGATGCACGTGTCTATGTCAACTTGTTGCTCCTATAATTATTGAGGTTTTTCCTCTAGGAAATTTGAGAATAGTGACCTTGGATTCCTATTTCTCCCACTATGTGTGGTCATGTGAGTATTGTTGTCCACTCAGTGTGATCTCTAATAGATTCAATATGCCTTGCATCAGACCGATTTTCTCGTATGACTAAACAATTTTTTTAATACCCCAATCAATTCTTATTGCTTTTGATTTTCCTATTCCTATCCCCTAACTAGTTGATCAAGTTTCTAATATACCCTAACCTCAGGGGAATCACTTTCATCATCCATCCTCCCTTTTGGTGAATTAGTAAGGGGTGCTTTGTCCCTTCCCCACACCATCAATGTGATGTACCCACACCCACACAAATGGTTTGATGTACCCACACAAATGGTTTGGTACTACTACTGACTTGTGTGTAAATAGAACACTTTAGTCAAACAGTTCACCACTTATTTATAACTTTCTTAAGCAACATTCATTCCCATTATCATTTCATCAAACATTTTGCAGTCATTCACAATTGAAAGAGAACAACAATGATTATGGGTATTACAACAATTAACACAAATAAAACATAGTAACAATGATGGCATCGTCTTCAACATATGTCTTTTCTCTTCAAGGGATATTTATGTCCACAAAATTGTATTCGACTCCTTCCTTTAATAGGTTCAGGTTCCTCAAAGGGCGTTCATTTTCCACTCTTGAACTTCGACTCCAGCTTCCTTTGTAGTCCTCATCAACTCGTACTGCTTCATGACCCCATGAATGGGTCACGTTTTATCCGAAAGGTTAGACGACTTCATCAGGCCCCCACAACTCCTCACGACCAAATTCAGAGGTTGGGTCTCCTCTTGAGCTGACGGTCCCTCCACCACAACTCGTTTTTACTGAGCAACGAGTACTCTCCACATCCCCGAATCTGTGTAGATGCGGTTGAACCCTTCGTTTTCTTTCTACGTCAAGGGGGATTCGATTCCTCTTCTCTTTTTCATGGATGTAGCTTGCATGGGGTTGGTGGTTCCAATTGGTCTCACGAACCCTTATAGCTTTACGATTGAGTGTGAGAGGGGTTGGGCCCCTATACGACTGTCTCCAAGTATCGTAAGTGAAGTTCAGGCCTCTGCACGCTCTCCTCTATCTCCTCACTTATTCAATGATGATGCTCACCCGACCCGTCTGTAGATGTAGACAATACTCCAGAAGACTCTTGCGGCCTGAAAAAAGGGACTTCGACCTACAAACGTGCCGAACTCTTGTCTCCTCTACAACCTATTGAACTACCGTAGAAACTGTGGCTTCTTTCAATCCCTCACGGACCACTATTCTGCCAGAAGAGGGCTCGGCTCCTGGTGCCACGGCTGCTATAAAGATGAACTCAACCATCCTTCAATTGAACTCGCCCAATTGGAAACCCTTGTAAAGTTCCCTACTGAATTTTCCTAGAGGTTGGCAGGAAAACCAACTCTAATACCACTATGATGTCCCTGACACAAACAATTTGCAAACAATTCATAGATTCATTCTAGCGAAGACATTTCATCAAATATTTTGCAAGCATACCAGAAATGGAGAGACAATATGAGCATTTTTATTATTATTAAGAAAGAACAAAAATTACAAGCTTTATAGAGATTACAAGCTCTATGGCTATTATGGTAAACACATAATAGGCCAATCAAACACCGGGAATATGCCATGACTCTTCTACTACTAATTGGATACTCAAAATGATGCCAACCCAAATGATGAAGCTCATGTAAAGATTCTGGATGGATCCTCCTCCATGTCTAGTTAGGGTGAATATCTCACCACCAAAACTAAACATGTAGGGAAGGGTTTTGCCAAACCCTAACTAAAACTCTAGACAAAACCCTGAACGGTCATAAAACTCAATATCAATCAACATATCCAAAATGGATGAATTCTTCTCCTTTTATCTTCTTTTGGAACCCAATACCATGGGCCATCATATAGCACTCAACCATTGATCATACTCAAAACTCCTTTTCCAAGTTCAATGGCACCAAGGTAACTCCTAGATATGGTGACTCTAGCATATGGAAGTATAATAGGCTACTTAGATGTTCTTGTAGGTAGCTTCATGTGGAAGGGAACGTCACAAATTGCAAATCGATACTTTACTTATGTTGAAGAAAGAGCAAGAGCTTGTTATTTCTTACAAGCTCAAGTCTCAAGCTCGAAACCAAGACTGAAAACATAACTCGTAGTAGACTTCTGATTATAAGTGTTTCCATCCCAATCAAGATCAGTGAAACCAACCAACAAACGAGCCCCCCTTTAATTGTAATGAATATCAAACTAAAATGTACCTTGGATATTCTGAAATATCTATTTTGCTACTTTCCAATGACTTTCATGGGGTGTTTGGATGTACCAGGAAACAAGGCCGATAACAAAGGAGATATCAAGACAACTATGAGTAAAGTATAACAGACTACCAACTGACAAAACAAGAGGAGTAAGAAAAGGAAGAGGAAGAAGTGGAGAAAATGCAAGGAAATGGGGTGTAGATTTTTCAATTTTTCTAGGGTCACATGCTCATTCGTCTGCGATGACATAATCTTATCTTTTATTGGAGTCTTGAAGAAAGCTTCCTTGCCTTCCTTTGACAAGGGGAAGGAAATCAAACATAGAATGGCGAGAAAATGATGCATAATTGGATTTTTTTTGGGAAAGTAGTTAATGCTAGATTCTTCCCTATTTAAGGAGGGGATAATTGTCCACAATAGATAATTATGTTGTTTCTACAAAATTATGCAATTTGTTTCTACATAATTATGCAATTATGTATTGTTTCTACATAATTATGCAATTATGTATTGTTTCTACATAATTATGATAATTAGTTAGACGAAATTTGTTCTCTAAGTTATGAACATCTACAAAGTAATGGAAATATGTACTAAGGTTAAAAAACGAACTCAAAATATATTTATATCTAACCATGAAGTTATTACAACGATTATAAATATATATGTCTATTTTAACCATCAATTTTACAACGATTTTAAAGAAGTTGCATTTCAAAAGTGAACCAAGAACAATTGAAAGAAAGAATTCTTAGCATCAAACTAACTAACTAATTGGAAGAGTGTACTCTTCCTTGACCTTATTAGCATACATTACTTCTGAAAAACAAAGTATCCAACCTAACTAAAAGAAAGCCATTAGAAATAGCTTCTTCATTCAGAATATGACTATTTCGGGGGATCAATCGATTGTTATACTTACACTCTAACCATTCTTTCTACCATTCATGTAGTTGATTTTGCACAAGTAAATATCTAGAGAATTGTGGATCCCTTGTAGTGAAAACAAGAGCACCATTAGAAAGAAGGGAGCGCCATGTAATTGGGAGAATTCATTTATTTAAAGAAGCAACAGAGAGAGAATTTGAGAACAAATATAGATATTTATGAAAGAAGCGTAGGGTGGAGTAGCACCGAGGAATAGTAATACGAGGGAATAACTCAATTTTGAGTGTTGGGAAAAGAAAGCAATAGCTATATAAGAATATTGCCAACCACCATGCACTAGAGTAAGTAATAACTTCTTCATTTCTTAGAAGTGCTTTTCATTAAGCAAACATACAAATAGGCATGCAATCACTTATTTATCTTGATTTAATGAGCCTCAACAAGTTTTCCTCCTGATAAGACCATTCCAAAATACCCACTACATCAGCTCTATGCTAAAGATGAGAGCAACATGCAACACACATGCCTGGTGATATGTTTGCATAGCAATGGACTAACTAGTGTTAATCTTGAACTTGCTCGGGTAACTTCGAGGCGAACAAGAAAATAAGTGTGAGATAAAATACGACTCCTCAAATTTCAATTTAGGTTTATCTGAAATAGCAATGAGATAAGGGCTAGTGATTAAAATCATTGGTCTAGGGGGGTCTGGTTGGCTTGGGTTTTCAGTTTAGGTAGGGATCGCTTAATTCTTTTTTCAAAAAAAGTGTTAGGAGGCATCACGATAAGCCCAAGTATATTACTTTGCAATGAAGTAAACGAATAGGCGGACCAATTCAACATTCATGACCAATTATTCGTGGAGGTGTCTACCGAAGTGACGATAATTGTCGATGGCAGACGATCCTCCTCCGATAACCCTTCATTCATGTATGAAAGTTCCCCTCCTCATTCCTGCGTCTGTGCCAAGCCCCTCCTTGTCCGTGTGTCTGCGCCCATCCCCATCATTAGGGGAGTTTTGAGGTCTAAAATGGGCATCATAAGGGAAATAATAAAATAAGAGTTATAATAATAAAATAAAAGTTCTAAATTTTGGAGGGGAAAAAGAAAATCTATGTTTTCTTATCGTATTTTTTACATATCCCCTTATTGGTTCACCCAAATTTTGAGTTTGGGGGCTCGTTGGATGCTTAATTTAATTCAAAATCCAACCCATACTCACACTGGATACTTTTGAAGTACCCACGACACCTAAAAATGAAAATTTCAATAAAAATATATATTTTTATATTAAAGTGCGCTTTTGTATATAAATTCTCATTTTTGGGTGTCGTGGATATCTCATAAGTATGTGGTGTGGGTATGGGTTGGATGCAAAATTAAATTACGCATTCAATGAGTCCCCAAAATCAAAATTTGGGTGAACGAATAAGGAGATATGTCAAAAATATGATAAGAAAAAGTAGTTTATTTTTTTAATTTTTCCTTCCATTTTTTTTACAAAATTTACCTTATGGTTGACATCATTATGTTGAATCCTATTGGTTCTTCTAAAGTGAATTTTAATGGTACACTTTTTGTTTTGAGACCCATTTTTTTACCTCAAAAATCCCCTAATGCTTCTCGTCGCCAACGATCCTCTCTCCGGTAGTGTCCCATCATGGGAAAGACCTCCATCAGTCCTCCCCTTTCCACCACGATTGATTTTATCCACATTGGATGGAGTTTTAATGCAGGGTGGCTTAGCTCGTATGGGTTGGTGAATTCAAACTGAGCCAAGCCTTCCAGAGTCGTGAGCCTCTCCTCTTACATTAGAATGTCTGGAATACCAAAACCTGCAGACATTCTAATCTAAGACCAGACCATCTCAGATCTCAAATCCCTCTCTGTAACACCATAATGCAATGAAGGAAGTATCTTAGAGCAATCTTTGCAATTTTGATAGCAAGCATCATCAACTGCATATCTTCGATAGGAACCATCTCAGAGCACGAGGAACTAGAACCTTCACAGAACCTTCATTCTCCATCACCGTAAGTTGTCTAGTACTCATTCCTTAAATCTCCAGTATTTTTAAGTAAATGTTAACACAATGTTAAGTCTTGTAGTTGCAAGGGTTGTACTTGTCAACTGTTTTTCCATACTGATAGACATAGATGTAAAAAAGACCAATCTGTGAAGTTGGAAGCTTGTAAGAAAGATACTTATTGTTGTCATAGAAATGGAGATGTTGATACAATACTTCACTGCTAAACATAATCTTTTGTTGCGTCACAACTACCTGGGATAAACCAGATAAACAAAGTGCACAACATTGTAGAGTCTTCCAACATTAGGCTAACATCATATAACCTATTAAAATTATTCCCACATTATTCCATGCCTTTGAAGGGTTTGTTTGCTAAACTAGATGACATCATTTGACATATCTTATCAGTGGAATTCATAGATGACAAAGACGGTTTATCCTCTATGAACATAGGGACCCAACCTTGGGTCACGAAGTCAACCAGATATTTGAATGCTTTGATATTCCTCATTGAATGATTTGATATTTCTTCTACCAATCCTTTTCATGTCAAAGTCTGCTTTCAATGCCATTTTGCATCACCATGGCCTATGTTGTTTGCCTCGTCACCTTAGTAAGAACAAGTAAATATTTTATCATTTTGTTGTTGTAGAATTTGGTGAGGTCTGGCTCCTCTTCTTTGCTAGGATTCCTATCACTCGCAACCACTTCCATATTGCTTTAAATTGTTCCCTCAGTTCATTGTTTTGTTCTCCTTAATCTTTCTAAATCCACTACTCTTTTGCTTGGCCTCTTTGGTTGTCATACCTACCCTCTCATCTATCAACCTAACTTACCATAATTAAACCATTCATGTCAACATAAGACATAGTTGCAATTGAAATGACAACCACATTTTGGTCATTCATATCTAACATCAGTAAACACTAAACATTCATACCCTAAGTTGGTTTAGGTCCTCGACAATTCTCTGAATAGAGACAATAAGACCTTCTTAGGGTCAAGTCTTACCTTTTGGCTTAGTTGGGAATTAGCTAGCCTATTCTCTCATATTTCACTTATGAACAAAGTTAATGAACCCCCTTGCTTCATCGAATAAATGTTGGATTCTCCAGTTACTTGTAGGTTGACATTCAAAATCCATTTAGGTGTTGATTGTAAACAATAGTTTCCTAAAAATATATAGTTTCAAGTTTTTTTTATAAATAAATACACTAGACTAAATCCATGACTTTTGCCTCATTAGTAGCATCCTGACATAGGGTCAAAGAAAAGTATTTTAGTACATTCTCATCATCATGGTCAATAACAACACCCTCAGCTTCTCCCAGGTTCTCCTAGATTTCCTCATCAAGCATTATTACAGTCCAATCCTTGGGCATATAGTCACTCAGCAATTGCCTTCTGACAATAAAATTTGTGAGTTGTACTACAATACACAATTGTGCACATTTTATTTCAATGATTAGCTATAAATGAATTGAAGGTTGATATTTCTTATTTGTTGAGATTGGGTATTATTAATTGCGAATTTTCATTTTGTCTTTTGTCATAGGTTTATTTGATTACATTGCCTGCCTCAATACCAAATTAATTTTTCTCACGTAGATTTATTCGTTGATAGGCATGGTGCTTGTTTTGTCCTACAATTAAATCAAGTTACTCTTCTCGATTACCATATTTGTTGTTTGTTTTGTTTGTTCCAATTCATAAGATTAAAGAATTAACTATTCTTTTTCATCTAGAGCTCCATGACTATAAAAGAGCATGCTTTAGTTTTAGATTTATTTGCATAAGGCTGCTTTAGTATGTGCTTTTGGACTAACTCAATTGATCAACCCCGGGGAAAGATTCTATATGCTTCGTGCTCCACAACTTTCAAGGCTAACAACTTATATTTTTTTCCCTCGGAAAAATTCATAATTTTATTTCAAAGTAGAACAAAATTACATCTGCACATGTAATAGGATCACTAAGGATCCCTACATTGTCAAAAAATTTCAATCTCATATTATCAAAAAATTACATAACTGTCCCAGCCTATATCAGCTAGAAACGAACACAGCAAATATGAATATCATTCATAAATTTGCTGTCTCAGATTAACATAATCAGCTTGTCATATAAGCTCGATACATTATCAAACCCAAAATGTCAGGTCACAAAAACTGGAAAAACCCCGAATATTTATATTAATATGTAAAATAAAAACCTCCCTTGACCCCTTAATACAAGGAAATATATTTTTGAACTTTTTAGGAGTATTGAAACCCCCAATATGAATGGATGTGATATGATATTGGATTGCTAGTGAACCCCCCAGTGCTAGTGAGCCACTTCTTCATCATCAAATTTCACCTAATTTTCAATTTTTGCCTCTTTTGCCTCCTCATACACATGAATAATTTCTTCTTCAATTGTTATTTATATTCCAAAATATTCTTCTATTTCATATCCATCAACACCATTTACAACATCCTAAATGTTATCAAAAACATTTAAAACCTTCTAGAGGTTCATTATATTTTACCTCAAAATTAGCTACAATGGTGTCTTCTTCTTCACCAACGACACAAAGATGGCTATCTTCTTCAAATGTAGCTTATATGTATAGCTATAATTGTCTTCATCTTCACCATTCTTCTCAATCAAATTTCATATTATGCAGCATCTTTTCTCATACAGTTTTTCCACCTTCAATTTCAAAACTTTTGGATCCATTTCTAGTGTCTTCATCGTTGTGTGACATGCGGGAGGTAGAGCTGGAGGAACCCTTCTTGACTGGAAGCGGCTTTGTCTTTTGAATTCTGAGGCAATGGTGGTGGTCGCTTTACCGTGACGAGTTGTAGTGATTCTTGCCGAGGAGGGAGGGATCCCTTGTGCAGGATCAATTGGAGCGTTGGAAGGAACCAGGGTAGGTGTCAGGGGTTTTTCCTAGATGCCCGTAAGACGAAGGAAAATCCTATCCATAATATTTTTTACTACCCAAAAATTGCGTCTATGCGGGACTATTCTATCAACTAAAGAATGGGATCCTAAGAGTTCATCTTCCCATTCGTTCATGAATTGGCACAGTTGTTTGTGTATTTCCACATCAATGTTTTTGGTATTGACAATTGCCGAGAGAGTCCTAGAATGCTCATTGGCACTCCCTCTTCCCCCTCTCCCACGTCGTGGGGTGGCTCTAAATATACGAGACATGTTTGGATGTACAAAAGGCGTAGGAGAATTCGAACACCGGGATTTGAGAGAATTGCAGGGGACTTTGAGAGCCAAGACCTACTGCTTGCACGTAGCTCTGCAAACACTCACCGAGAATGCAAGGGTGCTAACAATTTTGACTGCACTTTCAGAAAGAATGGGGATGGAATGGAAAAAAAACTGTGTCACGACAACATTAACCTTCCTTTAACACATGAGCTGGACATTGGTTGCGTGCACTGCCATGATCCTGCACAAGAGAACCTGGGACGAAGTGACATCAGAGTTGTCACCTCTCATCGAAACCAAGGATGTAGATTTGAATGTTCCTACTAGTTGGTATTTGGGTTGTACCTTCTACATTCAAGGAGTGACAATGCGTCGTTGAAGGAGCCACGCCGGGAGACAGTTGTGTACTTGGTCTATGTGCACTAGACTTCCACCTGCATCTAGGTAATCACTTTAGTATATTATATTTATTTATGGTATGAATTATATGATGTATTGTTACACCTAATTCTCGTCAAGACCATGTTATGGGATAATTATCTCATTGATTGCATTAAATTCCTCGAAAATTGAAGTTAAAAATGAGTTGGAATGAGAAATTCATTATTTTGAGACACCGCCACACTTTCCCTATGTGCAACCCGCAGTACCTATCTTGGCAACGCCCTTTGTCCACTTGCAAGGAGCGATGCCACCGCTTGCTTCCCATTTACAAGAGGTGGTGCTCCCTTAACACCTCTTGTTTTCCTCATGAAAGGTGTTGTGCTCGACCTATGAAGGAAAAAAAGAGAGGTTTTGAGATGCTTCTCAGAGGTGGCCTTCGTAGAACCTCTTCCCAATGAACCAGGATAGGTGGAACTCGAGATCCCCTATCCGAGGATGATCCTTCCACATCTCCCATAGAATCCTCAACCTACTCTATCCTTTGAATCCTTTATATACTAGTTCGCACCTCATGGGAAAGGGGGGGAAGAATGTGTGATAGCATCTAAATTCTGGCCAAATTCTATGAGACTCTTGAGTGATTAGTAGGAAAGTTGAAGCTTTGAGGAAAGACCCCATTAAAAAGAGATCTCAACACCAAGGCATTGGTTGTATACTCTCCTTCTTTATATTTTAATGCAAATATAGTTTATTTACCATAAACATTGTATATTTAGTTTTAGGCTTTGTTTATTGTTTAACTCCTTGGTCTTTTGCATAGGATTATAAACTATCTAGTTGCGCCGAGAGGCGCTCTACATCCCAGTATGGGGATATCTTGTAACGTTACGTAACGTTACATAATAATGTTACGTAATGTTACATTTATGTCTAAAATTAAAAAAACGACTATATAAACATCAATGTTACTGTCTGCATTTTTATTTTTATACATATAGTTTGGAAATTTCTCTGAGTGATTATGTGGTAATGCCGGATTCCTACCATCTAAAATTCTATATATAATAACCATTGTGGAGTTGTGATTCGAACTTTTGATCCCTGAATTGTATCAAAACAAAACTATTTATGAGATCCCCTTTCTGGATATGAACAGTTGAGAAGTAATAGGGCCAATCAATACATTTGACGTCGAAGTTGAATACTTTCAAGTCTTCCACAGAAATCTTTCTCAATAGAGATTCAGTATTAGATATACCAAAACCTAGAAGATTCAACCACGGCAGCTATCATAACGCTATTGTAAGTTTAACGTGTTCTGATGCAATACAAGACTTTGCTCACTACACCCACTACCTACTTTTCAACCACAAAATACGTGAGTACGCTCTGAAATATTAGATCCATTTAACGACTGATTTATAAGATGTGAATTCTAAGAATTGAAACCTTGAGTAAAATCTAAAGACTATTTGGAAATTTACAAGCCTCAAAATCGGAAATTTGTCTCCAATCCTAAAAGTCTTAAAAGTAAGAATTTTATAATCCTGAGGCTTCAGCTCTTGTCACATTAATATTGCATGACAACCCAACATTTAATCCATTTGTAGTAAAAAATAATCTTTAAATAAAAATTCAATAATTTATATTTTTATTAATATTAATTGAATTTTAATATAAAATTATTTTAGTGGTAAGAAGGATATATATATATATATATATATATGAAGATTACCTTCAGAAATACTTTGTAACGTGGATGCATGTGTCCACCAAAGCTCCTCATGGTCTTTCTAAAGCTAGGTTTTTCAACCTTAACTATCTTTCCATTGTTGCCAACACATTTTATAAAAAACATAGAAATGCAATTCCGAGGGATGATGCATGCGGCGTGATAAATAAACAGACAATTCTCGCAAGATGAGCTATGGATCAGCCATGAAAGCTCGGATTCGTGCTCTTCCTTATCGTATTATGATAGTGTCCATCGTTTTGCATTGCATTTCAGAAATCATATCAGTATGAAAATTGATACGATACTAGTAATATTATTGTGATAGTTATGAATTCTCTCCCAAATAAATTTAAATGTAAGATGCTTATGAAATTAAGGTTTCTCTTATGTGATTAAAACAAAATCAGATTTGGGTTGTTATAAAGTTATGAAAGTTTAAAATCAAGAAATAAGATAACTTTCAAATGTAAAGCCGTTGTTTTATGATGTTATAAAAAATATATATGTTAAAATTCAACTAGTACAAATTGTTAAAATCAAAATTTATATTTCATTATATACAAGGGTTCTTAAGAAAGACTCCCAAAGAGCAAATGTCTATGGCGAGATTTGAACGCAACCAGATTTGAATGCAAGTGAAGAACGCAACAACCAAATCTCCAATGAACATATATATATATATATATATTAGAAATAATCAATAATTATATTAGTAAGATTAATATATTCCAAATAGGTCTAGAGGTANAGTGAAAAACGCAACAACCAAATCTCCAATGAACATATATATATATATATATATTAGAAATAATCAATAATTATATTAGTAAGATTAATATATTCCAAATAGGTCTAGAGGTATATATTTAAAACATTGATAATGTTTTTTTTTCCTAAAAAAATGTGTCAATTATTTGTATCTAATAGTTAATCTAATACAACAATTACTTAATTTATGGTTGTTAAGGTCATAGTTGAAGTTAAGCTAATAGTTGTATCTAATAGTTAATTTAAAAGCTAAAAGTTAATATTAATATAATATTAATATTGCATTAAAGAAAGTTTACATCTTTAGAGATTTGATCTCGGAAACTTGATAAAACTTAGGATTTGGATCTAAGCTAATTACTCTTACTTGATTTGTTTCTATTATATTTATCATATAAATAAGATCAAGATTAATAAAAACATGTAATTTATATTTTATATAAGCAACTTTGATTAATGTTTGGAGTTGCAGTTCAATTGCATGCGGTGGTGGCTCNTCATAATAAATAAGATCAAGATTAATAAAAACATGTAATTTATATTTTATATAAGCAACTTTGATTAATGTTTGGAGTTGCAGTTCAATTGCATGCGGTGGTGGCTCGGCCTCACATGATGATTATAATTATTACAGGTCACCCTTGATTTAAAAAAAAACAACTACTTTGATTAAATAGAGAACACACACGTCATGCATATTTTATCTTTACTTTATAAGGTATTTATCAATGTTTTATCATAATCCTAAAATGAATCCATTTTTCATTGACAAATCTTTAATATATATGGTTAAGGAATTTTGAATGGAATCATTGTCATTACAGTTTTAACATTTACTTCTTTATTTTTTTTAATTTATACGTAGATAATAAAAAATAAAAACTTCGAAAAGGTAATAAACTAAAAAACATAAAAAAAAAACCAAGATAAAAAGATTATAATCATTTCCCAATATGTAATGTAACTTCCAATATACCATGTATTATTATTCNTCTTTATTTTCTTTATTTTTTTTAATTTATACGTAGATAATAAAAAATAAAAACTTCCAAAAGGTAATAAACTAAAAAACATAAAAAAAAAACCAAGATAAAAAGATTATAATCATTTCCCAATATGTAATGTAACTTCCAATATACCATGTATTATTATTCTTAATCAAAGTTTTCTCTCTTTATTTGAGTTCAAACTTAATTTTTAACTTACATTTAGCTTTATTAAATTTACCATAAATTAATATTTCTATCTTATAAATATACTACACTTAAAATTTTCTATTTGTATGATAATGTAAAATGCAAGAATTAAAAACATAATTAAATAATTTATAAAAAAAATACAGTAATAAATATGAAAAAAAAGTGTCAANTACTAAACTTAAAATTTTCTATTTGTATGATAATGTAAAATGCAAGAATTAAAAACATAATTAAATAATTTATAAAAAAAATACAGTAATAAATATGAAAAAAAAGTGTCAAGCATATGCATTACTATGTATAAAAACAAAAATATTGTGTTATATTCAATTTTCTTTACCATATACAAATATAAATAAAAAACTATACAATTTCATTTTAGTTTAATTCTTAAAATCAATTTGATTATTTGAACAAAATTTATTGTATTATAATATTTTGCAAAATNATTTTATTTACCATATACAAATATAAATAAAAAACTATACAATTTCATTTTAGTTTAATTCTTAAAATCAATTTGATTATTTGAACAAAATTTATTGTATTATAATATTTTGCAAAATAAAATAATATTAGAGATTACTATACTTTATTATTATTTAAAAAAATCAAAATTATATTTTTGAAATTGTGAATTTTAAAACCAAATCAATTATAAAAATTATGTAATGTTTTATATTTATAACATGGAAAAGATACACATTTACATTTTGAATTTATTCTTAAAAAGATCCCAAAAAATAATATTCTCTTTTATTTTATCCCTTTAACAAAATATTATATTATTATATTTTCTAAAACAAAACTAATACACTAATAATTATATAAAACTTTAATAAAATATTATATTATCATATTTTCTTTGAATAATTATATAAAACTAATCAAAATTATATTTTTTATTTTACAAATAAAACATTATGTTTCTTTTCAAAATAATCGAAAATATTTATTCAACCGTGCATACCATCAACTAAACATTATACTACTATCACCAATTAAAAAACCCATTCTAAAGCAACTTTGATTATCCATATTTCATAATCCTATAATCAAAAAGATATTTAGTGTTTAATTAACGTTATGCCATTAAAACTTTACCATATAAACAATCTCTATCTTGCAAAAATAGAATTGCTAATTCCTCTGTGCTTTGAAAGATCAAAATTTTTCAACATTAAACATAAATTATATATAATAAGATAAATATTAATATTAATAAAAAAATATTAATTTTCAAATCAAAATAACATTGATTAAATATTAAGAAAATAAATTACATTATATTAAAAATATATATATAATTAAATATATCGCAAAAGCATATTAAATTAAGGTATGAATGATCTCAAACATATAATAGGAGCATTTTTGTGAATTTCATCATACAGTACAATTCATAACCTGATCTCAAGTAGGAAAAATTAACTAGTCTGTTAACACAGCATTTAATGTAGCGACCTGTAACATTAAATACTTGGCAAAAGGCTGGATATTA
>LPNX011003096.1:0-72874 GCA_001517045.1 Pseudotsuga menziesii
TTCAATTTTGTTGTCTTGCATTTCTAATTTGGTTAATAATTTCTTCTTGTCGAGCTAAAGCTTCCCAAGCTCTCTCAAACTCTTCCCTTGTTCTGGCTGTATTTAGTACTAAATTGAACAATTGGGAATATATGGAAATCTGAGTCCCAAAACAATTGGGCAAATTTGGTTGGATTCGTTGCGGTATTTTCATGCTTCTTTCAAAATGTAAAATCTGAGGTGCATGAACAACAAATTTTATTAGTTAAGGCAGTGCTTCATAGTTTAACTCTTTAGTATATTGATAATTCAAAGTTTAATACAGACACACCACTTATATAGTGACAGAGCAAGACAATAAAGATGAAAAGACTAAATTACTTAACTCATATAATTTCAAATGTTCAATTGGTTACAACTAAAATGTAATTTTTATAATTATGTATCTTATTACATAGTGTCGATAGTTTACAATGACGATGCCAATAGTAAAGGAAATTACTTAATTTGAAGCGTCATTTACATTTAGGGTGATACTTGTTGATTTTCAAGTGGGTGTAGTTGCAATGTGGCTTTTGAAAGTATAGTTTATATTTTATATTTTAAAGTTTTAAGTTTTCTTTCTATGATATGTTTTTATCAAAATTACATCAACAATTTAGATGGTGGTCTCTACAATATATTAATAGGATTGAGGCATACATGTCAACTTCAACAACTTTTCTAGTCTTTTTGTTGAATTATGTGATTCTATGTATAGAGATTGTTTATATTGACTTACACCTAAATAACCAGAAAGATATTTCCCATTATATCCCCGTAAATACTTGGAAATATAAGGAGGTCCAATAGAATAACAAAACTTCTAATTGTAACCAAGTTCATCGATGAATCCTTTGAGGTTAATGAGCTTTGTTGCTTGTGCTATAGAGTCTAGGGTTTTGTAGAATTGTACCTTTATGGTACTACTTGGTTCCTTGGTATCTGAGAATGATCTCCCCAAGTGTTGTGTCAAACATGTGTTATAGAAACAAAACAAATTGCATGTTTATATATGGATAGTTTCAAGTGATAATTACCTAATATATATGGTTAAGGTTGTTTTTAATATATTAAAACAATATGTTGTATTGTGGGGTTTAGAATTAGGTGTAAGCTAGAGGTTTGAATCTCATATTATGGCTTTTGAAATAGGTTTTGAGGAGGGGTGATAGGGATTTCAAAGGTTTTAAGAGGTTGTGTTTGGTGTATACTAATGTTTTGTGTTTTTTTTTTTTTGCATATGGGAATAAGCTTGAGAGAAACCGACCAATACTTCTTTATGTTTCATGGATAGTAATGCTGGTAAATGATGGACCTTTAGAGAGAATGATAGGGTTCAATCGTTGTATGAAGAGCATAAGTGAAAGATTTTCCATTATTTGGAAAATAGTTAAAGCTTGGAAGATTGGAGGAGCAACAAGTGTGATAATAGGAATGTATAGTATCAATATTTCCAATGGATTTGGTTGGGAAAAACATGACAAAAACAAAATCCAATAAATCAAGAAAAAGGCTTCCAAATAAATAAAAAAGAGAAAAAGAAAAAAGCTCCCATTAAAAAATAGTAAACTATGAAGGCATTATCTTCTCCTGTAATAAATTAATAAATACACTTTCATGTGGAAGTCTAATATGCCTAAAGGCACTTGGAAGTAAGATTTTGTGAAGGTGTTGTATGATGCAGTACTACTTGAAGGGGTACTAAAGGAATTACAATGGTGTCCAGCGACGGGACTTACCAAGGGTACACTATCACTAAGTACCAATTGTATTCATTATGTGTATGGTTCCCCAACCTCATGTTTACCTATTGAATGACATATCTCTATGATTATTTAAAGACATCAAAACATGCTTGTAGCCTAAAAAAATTCTATGAAATATCCAAGATTCCATAAATGTCATCTCTAATTCATTCACCATTCATCATGATCAAAATAATAGCGAAAAGAATGAAAATAATAGCCTGGAAATAAGTCATGCTGAGTATATTAGAAAGCAAAGCGAGCCATGCGCTTTTAACCTAGACGAAGGAGGTAATATCCAGGATTCCATAGAGGAAAAGTCTTACATCTTCAATGCACTGAATAATAAGGGTAATCATCAAATCGAGATAAAAGTAAAAAATAAAAAATAAAAAATCCTAACTATATAAAGATTAAGTACTGATATAATTCGGGCACAAATTTAAGTACGATTAAAGTTTTTCCATTAGTTTAGTTCATGCAGAAGCATAATTTTATGTTTTTCTATAAACCTAACCAAACTTAAGTCTTGTTCAAGTCTTCTTTAATCACACAAGTACAAATCCTCCAAGAAAACCCTATTGCTAGCCGTCGAAGCTTCTTGAACATCCTAGGAGTTGAGAATACTAAAACCCTGGTTCTTCTTCTCTCTTAAAACGAAAAACCAAATCGATGAAGTAATAAACTTAACTTTAATAATAAATGTAAAATTTTAAATTGATATTAACATATAACCATTCCAATTAATTGCAAAAGGCAATACCTTTTTTTATAATAAACACTCTCAATAACTTAATATGTTTAATATCGCAAAGCCTTCATTATACAATCAATTGCTATAAATATTGGTTATGTTTAAATTTTTTAATTTGTTTAGTAATTTTAATTATATTCAACTCTATATTAAATTTGGTAATAAACTATTTAGCATAAAAATTATATATATAATTTTTTTATATGATTTGTTTAATTTTTTATTAATATTATATACATATTTTAAATATCTTAAACTATTTTATATCTTTTTACATTAATTTTATGAATAAATACTCTTAATCTATCATTTAATATATATTAGTTTAATAAATATTGTTTTTATAGGAAGATACTTATAAGTAGTAATTATGGAGATCAGTTTTAGTTATTATCTTATATTTTGGACTTGTTTGAAGAGATAAATACGATTAACCCAAATGTAACACAAAGCAACAGGGAGCAAAACATATATTAACTACATTCGGAAAAATGGCATGCCTTTTTCGGCTAACGAATCCAACTTCGAATTTGGGTGGGACAATAAACAGGCAGGAGTAAATGTTTAATTAGCCAAGGTAATTAAATACATTAAGTTTTCTAGTTTTCTTCCAAGTATCTAGGGCTCCTTTTCCTTCAATAACTGGGGACTGCACGCATTTAATGCAGAAATTCTTGCTGGGGAATGTGTTGGATCTTTTTTGTTGTTGTTGTCAATTCCAATGTGTTAAGAAGTTAATCATGTATGAGTATGGTTTACAGGTGGATTGATCTACAAGCCAGGAGGAAGCAACATGCAGTGAGTTACAACCTTATCATTTCTACTTTTAGCCTATGCTAATTACTTGGGCCATTATTCTCAAGTTGTTAAATCTGGAACAATACAATTCACTCTTGCTAGCCTCAGAACAACTACCAAGTGCTAGGTATTGTCTATTGAAATGAAAATTTCATACCCTAATTCTTAAATTCTATGATGGTTCATACTAAACTGATATTATGGTTGATGGTATATACAGGTAGATTACATATTGGAAAATAATCCTTTGAATCTTTCGTATATGGTGGGATATGGTCCTCGCTTTCCTGCAATCAGGGTTCCACACTCTGCTTCAAAGGAGTCGGTAGAAGATAGAGTGCTAAAAACAATGTTTCAGAGTATGTTACCCCTCAAGTTGCATATGAAATTTGAGGCATTAGTTCCAGTAGAGCAATGATGAGGATTGCATCTTGGAAGTAGAAAGTAAGTTCTATACATTAATGCGAAGACATTAATTATTATTTAAAAAAGCATAATATTGGCATAGCCACTTTGGCCAGTGCTTCACTTTGATATCATAAAATAATTTCTTGAATTAAAATTTTCATTCACATATTAATATTTTCAAAAATAAGTTAACAAACATGATATTTATAAACCAAAACAGTCCAGTTTTCAATTTCTAGGTTGATGCTTAAAAGCCTGAATAAGAAGGGTTGAGCTAGAGAGATGATAAATAACTAATAATAAGAGCTTAACATCTACCCAAAACATGTTTAAGTTATCAGATATGTAACAACCTTCATGTATTCAAAAAGTAAAGTACTCACTGGATTGAATGACTTAGGAGATTTGAACACTCTACCTATCTGTGGGATGCGTTACCTGCTTCTTTCTTCACTTACAAATAGGAAATCCTCTTTACAAATAGGTTAAGGAGTCCATTTATACAGCAAAAAAAAAAGCCTCTTAAGGGAGAGCTGATATAAATAAACTGCTATTGCTACTTTAGACCGATTCCTTTAACCTTTTTGTACATGATAGTTACATAACTCATTTAATAATAACGCTATAAATTTTGGGCTAGACTATCATTTTACATGGACCATATTTTCGTATATAATACATAGATATAACTCCAGTTAATAATCATGTTCAAATAAAAAAACCATTACATAATAAAATAAGGTTAATCTAGTAGAGAGGGGGCTGAGTAATAATACTGACTACCAAAATTACAAAATGATTGTATGCATATTTATACACTAAACATAGGGCTGCTCCCTTCTTCTAGTACTCGAGTTCAAAGGTATATGCTCAAGAGAAATATAAGTTGGCTACGTTGAATTTATTTGTATAATGTAATCAAATCGTTGAAATAGTCAGTTTTCTGTATTGATTATTTGTAAAATGTAATCAAATCATTCAGATAGTCAGTTTTGTGCATTCATTAATACAAAAAAAGCTCAAACGGAACCCCTCTTCATTGAACCACATTAAAAGCACGTGTTATAATTGGTGGTGGGAGATTGTTCTCAACTTGAAACTCTTCGGCTACGAAAGATTCACGTAGGATGGGATAACTGGTAAAGCTGTTTTTCCCTCTTGGTTAAATGTAGATTCTCATGAGGAAACTATCCCTGAACCCTTGCTGGGCAAATGGAACTTCAAAAGAGCTTGTGATTATTATAAAATAGTGAGGTACGGTGACATGGAGCACTGTGTGTTAATGAATAACTATCTAAGTAAAAACTTAGCTTCAGAAACGGACACTGAACTGCAGACTCAGCCCTGCTAACATATGATAGGGATCTGCCATTAATTAATATTTCGAACACCATACAGGTTGAATATTAATATATCATATTAGTACAATACAAACAATCCTTGATGAAGGTCGCTGACACATTTCTGAGTAAAAAAAGACATCACCAAAAATTCATAGAGGCCATAGCTGGTCTGGAATGCCAACTTCCAGCGATCTCAGTGTTCAGGGTCCCTTTTTTTTGTATTTAGAGGCATGAAGGCGATGGAGAAGATCCTGTAATCAAGGAAACACATATCTAAGCTTGATCTGAGGGCTGTCTATATTTTCTCTTTTGGAGCATTTGGTAGGCCATTAACCCTAACCCACTCTTGGTGCTTGTCCTTCCAGATGCATGGTTGACAAATCCCTCTTTTGTTGTTCTGATGGTTCAGAATTTGATTCAATGTATACCGCCTAGCTTCAAATCCAAGAATCTAAGCATTCCCCATCTAACACACCCTAGAATTTATGTTGGTTTTATTTTAAAAGTTCTGGGGATTATGGCAGAAGTCTCAGCATTTTGAGCAATCTCTACTGGGCCATATTCTATAGTGGCTGTATGGGTGTTGGTGATTGTCTCCAATATAATGTTTCCATGACATTTTTCAATCTGTAATTGCTCGTAGAGCTTGCTTCAGGTTGAATTGCATGACATTTTTCAATCGGTAATTGTTAGTAGCGCTTGTTTTAGGTTGAATTGCATTGATAAAGAGTTATTTTTTTCATAAAACTACAACTTAAATTATGTTATCATAGTTATTTTTTTGTTGTAATATGATTTATTAAACCTCTCTGAAACCACCTTAGATTCATCTTAAACTCTGATCTATCAAACACCGTTTTTGAAATTACATAATTTATAACATCTATCTCTTATTAAATACTCTCTATGAGAGAAAACAATTTCACAAATACATTCTTGCTTCTTCATTTCTATACTATACATAAGTTTGTTTTACAAATACATTTTTTTTCTTCATTTCTAAACTAAACATAAATAAATATATTGCAAACATTCTTCTACCATTGTCATTAGGTTCTAGAAAGAACGCAAGGCACTACTCTAACCTGGAAACAGTACTCTATTGAAACATAAACAACTAATAGTTCTAACAATGCATCCAAACAATCTGAACGATACCTCATCCAGAGAGTCTCAACACTACCTTGTACGTTGATCCTAATATATTAGATATGGCGCTAGTTATTAAAAAAAACGACATTCATCCCAAATGACCAGCTAGGTCAAACAACAATCCTGACATAAAATGATTAAATATCTAAATACATAGCATATCCTATTTACATTCGAAATATTGTGCTTTCACATCAATATGTTCCTAATCATCCTTCATTACAGTGGTAACTTTATATTGCATTTGGTTCAACCTCAATACTCGTTCAGGTTCCCTTTCCCTGTCTTGTAGACTATGAAATATGGTTCTAGGTGTCTTAATGATATACATTTTGCATCTACTTTCATGATTATCAACTGAATAGTTCAGAAAATTAAACTTGAGAAACAAATAAACTCAGAAGCAATAAAAATTATATAAACTATAAAAAAAATTAAACTCTCTAAACAACTAAACTTAAAAGCAATAAAAACTAGACTATGCAATATGGTTCTAATTGTATTAATAATATACATTTTGCATCTACTTCCATGATTATCAACTGAACAGTTCAAAAAATTAAACTCTCTAAACAACTAAGCTCAAAAGCAACAAAACCATGATTATCAACTAAACAAAACCATGATTATCAACTGAACAGTTCAGAAAATTAAACTCGTCAAACAAATAAACTCAAAAGCAATAAAAATGATATAAAAACTAATCTCTCTAGACAACTAAGATCAGAAGCAATAAAAACCATGATTATCAACTGAATAGTTCAAAAAATTAAACTTGCCAAACAAATAAACCCTAAAGCAATAAAACTTACATAAACTATAGCAAAAAACTAAGTAACTCGTGAAACAAATAAGCTCAAAAGCAATAAAAATTACATCAACTATAGTGGACAACTATCCATGACTAAAAACAATTATGTCTGAAATACTTGCAGATATATCTAACAAGCCACTTCTCACTCTTCAAAATATTTAAGTAGAAATGAATCCATACCTATTTCCTTCATATAAAACTCATGAAAACTTCAAAGATGCCTTCAATTCGATACTTGAAATTACTATGTTGCATATCATTTTGCCATGCTAAATATTCACCATTGGAATTAAATACAGGTGACAGCATATATAGTTTTTTATTCTATGAGCGTTCAAGAATATGAGGCTTACCTCTACTGCACAGGAGAATCGGCGAATGGAAAAACGGCGAAACCGAAACAGTTTTCTTGCTCCAAGACGACACAGGAATGGCGAAATGGCGAAACTAAAAGCACAAGAAATTTTAACAAATCACCAAACATGAAATGTTAACAAATCTCTGAACAAGAAATTTTAACAAATCTTTGTGAGGCTTACCTCTAATGCACAAGTGAATCGGCGAATGGCGAAATGACGAAACTGAAAATTTTTTCTTGCTCCAAGACGGCAAGGAATGGCAAAATGAAGAAGCGGAAGAGTATGGAAACTGGGTTTTCGAAACTGTTTTGCTTGGTGTTTATGCCATGTATCTCCTCCAACACCACATCTCCTAACAAACTCCTCGGCGGCTAACAGACTCCTCGCGGGTGATCTGCTCTCCCAACAAACCACGTATCTCGTCCACGTCTCCTAACAGACTCCTCGCGGGCGATCTGATCTCCTAACAAACTCCTAACTCGATGGCTAGTTAACCTAGTTAAAAGATCAGACGATTCAAATCATCCGGGTCATACACTTGGCGTGTTTTGCTGGATCTTGATGATCCGCTCAAGCAAGTCCATCCCCAAAATATCACATATAAACGCCTATCGGCATAATTCATGATATTATGTTTTTGTAGGTTAATACTCTTACGATTATTATATTAGGCTCACAATTTCTTCTACTGTGGCAGTTTTCTATGTCACATAAGATAATGGAAACAAAGAACTACAGATGAGAGCATAATTGAATTGGGTACATGGAGAAGGTACTGTTGAAATACACAAATATTTATATTTGAATCTTATAAGAGGAAAGGTTGCATTTTTAGCTGATATCATTCTTTGTTTTGGAGACCTTGGCAACAATTACTTCAATTCTGCAGTTGATCAGTCTGACTCGGTTTACTATCTGAAATATTTGTTTAGAGACCTAAAATGTAATGTTGTGGAGGCGGAGGTATGGACTCACAACAGGAGGGGAGGGTTGCGGAGGTATGTTGTCTTTCATGCCACTATACACTCTCAGGGCCCACAAACTTCTCAGGTTTAATAGCTACAACAACCTCAAGGGACTTGGATTTTTGTTCAAATATGTCTTTCAATCTTTGGTTTTGATTTTGTCAAAACTAGTATTTATGCATAAATGATAAACGTCTAGATGTTGGTAGTTTCAGGGCACACCTCTAATTCTTAGGTTACTGAAGAGTTGTTGTATTTATTTCCGTTCTTCTCTTCTATGAAACTTTCTAATCCTTCTATGTTCATCTCAGAACGACGTCGGCTCTACGTTTCGATTTCACCCAAACTGGCGTTACGTTCACCGTCATCTTCGCTTTCCCCCACCCAAACCAGCGTTATTCACTATGACCGGCACAAAGCCATGATCAGAAAACCCCGTATGTTTCCACGTGGCACTATCAACCAAGTGGTGTATGGATAGCTTTGAATTTCCACCAATTGGTGTATGGATAGTTGCTGAGTGTCATACGGAAAGATTGGATTGAATGAATATGGGCGTACGGACATCCTTGGAGAGCAGTTGGATGGCTTCCAAGTGGCGTTATGAGGGCCCTCAGATCTGACCATTCAGTGCGTTCCAAGTGGCATTCTCTGGACCCTGCGATCTGGTTGTTCGATGGGTGCCAAGTGGCGCAGTGAGGGCCACTCATTCTGGCCAGTCGATGAGTACCAAGTTGTGTAGTAAGGGTCACTCATTCTTGCCAGTCGATGAGTGCCAAGTTGCGCAGTAAGGGCCACTCATTCTGGCTATTGGATGAGTGCCAAGTGGCGCTCCTTGGGCTCTACAGCCTCCATTCCTCCTTGGCATGGAAGAATACCTTCGGAAGGCTCGAACCATTGCTTGCTTGCTAGTGATGAACATTGAATAGATCAACAATCAGTCATCCTCCTAAGGCATACCAATCCCTTATGAGTGCTTGTATTTACAGACATTTCTCTCCATTAGATCATGGCATTTCTCTAGAGTCCAGCCAAGAACATATGTAAAATATAAATGAAGTTCAAATGATAGAAATTATAAATTTAAATACATTTTAAAAAGATGCATAACAAACAGTTTTGTCTGCGCACGCTTTTTTGGTAAAAGAAAAAAAACACAAAAATAAAAGTCTAAAGCAAAAATTAAGAAACGATTAAAAAAAACAAAGCAATCGTTTAAGGCATAGAAAAAAGTAGGCACCGATAAAAGCAAAAAAGCAGGCAACGACAAAAAGCAAAGCAAATAGCAAAAAGCAATGACAATAGAGAGCTCAGAGTATTTATAAGTCCTCTCTGCAAATCGAGAGTATTTATAAGTTCTCTCCAATATTGTTCGACCTTGTGCTGTTTGGATGTCTATGATGCAGAGCTTCATTCATCTGTTGGTTTGAAGTCATCCAGTGCATCCTACTTGGATGTCTGTGATGCAAAGCTTTTGGATGTCTGGGACGCAGTGCTTTTTTATCATTTGTTTTCTTATTTGATTCATGCTTATCTATTTCCATAAGTTTTGAGAATGTGATGCAAAGCTTTTGGATGTCTGGGACGCAGTGCTTTTTTATCATTTGTTTTCTTATTTGATTCATGCTTATCTATTTCCATAAGTTTTGAGAAATGGTTTGCTTTCTTGAGTGTAGGTTCCCAGATTCATTAAGGTGAATGCTTTGGAGTTTGTGCATGAGATGACGCTATAAGTTATCTTATATGCAGAAAAAACGTTATTGGCTTTGTGGATTCATGCAAGTCTTGGACATAGAAAGTGGCTATTTCATACTATACGTTGATATGTTTGAAATTGGAGAAGAGTTCCTTTAAATACTGTCAAGTGTGGTTGGAGGAAGCTGAGTTTTCCTTTTTGGTTTGTTTCTATTGAAATATCTTGCCTCCTTTTATGTTCTCCCTAAAGGGTTTGGTATCTTCTTGGAACATTAACAAGAACCAACAAAAGCAGAAGGAACTATTGCAGATTGAAGACCATATTAAAGACCTTTATACTCATTTAGCCATTGATTTTGTTGTTTACTAATCAAAAATCTTAGAGGCAGAATCTCCAGGACGAATGTTGGCAAAGTTATTTATTTCCTTTTTTCGTCTATTTGTATTTTCAAGTCTTGGACATAGAAAGTGGCTATTTCATAGCATACGTTGATATGTTTGAAATTGGAAAAGAGTTCCTTTAAATACTGTCAAGTGTGGTCGGAGGAAGCTGAGTTTTCCTTTTTGGTTCATTTTTATTGAAATATCTTGCCTCCTTTTATATTCTCCCTAAAGGGTTTGGTCTCTTCTTGGAACATTAACAAGAACCAACAAAAGCAGAAGGAACTATTGCAGATTGAAGACCATATTAAAGACCTTTATACTCATTTAGCCATTGATTTTGTTTTTTACTAATCAAAACTCTTAGAGGCAGAATCTCTAGGACGAATGTTGGCAAAGTTATTTATTTCTTTTTTTTGTCTATTTGTCTATTTTCAAGTCTTGGACATAGAAAGTGGCTATTTCATACCATACGTTGATATGTTTGAAATTAGAGAAGAGTTCCTTTAAATACTGTCAAGTGTGGTCGGAGGAAGCTGAGTTTTCCCTTTTGGTTCGTTCCTATTGAAATACCTTGCCTCCTTTTATGTTCTCCCTAAAGGGTTTGGTCTCTTCCAAGAACCAACAAAAGTAGAAGGAACTATTGCAGATTGAAGACCATATTAAAGAACTTTATACTCATTTAGCCATTGATTTTGTTGTTTACTAATAAAAACTCTTAGAGGCAGAATCTCCAGGACGAATGTTGGCAAAGTTATTTATTTCCTTTTTTTTGTCTATTTGTCTATTTTCAGCCATTGATTTTGTTGTTTATTAATCAAAACTCTTAGAGGCAGAATCTCCAGGAACTCTTATAGGCAGAATCTCTAGGACGAATGTTGGCAAAGTTATTTATTTCCTTTTTTTTGTCTATTTGTCTATTTTCATGTTAAAGTTATTTATTTCCCTTTTTAGTCTATTTGTCTATTTTCATGTTAATTCTGGTTATGCCTATTTTTATCTTTGTCTGTGCATTCCTTTTTGTTGAATATTTACTATGCCTTTGTCTCTGTATGATTTGATTAACCATCAGCTTGTTTGTTTGAACAACACTGATGGAAATAACTAACCCTGAATTTTTTGAATAAAATATTGGATAGTATCCTCATAGCTATCATAGTTGTTGTTAAAGTGTTCCATAGGTCATGTTGGTTGTTTGAACAATATTGATGGAAATAAATAACCCTGCATTTCTGGTTTTTTAATAGAATATTGGATTGTTCTATCCTCATAAATGTCATAGCTCTTGTTAAAGTGTTTCATATGTCATGCTCATCCACAGCTGTCATAGCTATTGTTAAAGTGTTTCATATAGCATGCTCATCAACAGAATAGGGACAAATTCATAAGTTGAAAGATTCAGTGTTGTATTGGTGGTCTTGGATGCCCTATGATTCAATTATTTTCTTACTTATGCAATATCTTCAAAATATCGAGTACTTCCAAAATGATGAGAAAAGCTATATGAATTCTTCCCCTTGTCTGTGTATTACTTTTTCTTGAAGATCTGTTTTGTAATTTTTCTAATCACATGTTACTATATATCTACATGTTACTATATATATCTGTGTGTATGGTTCAAGATTAATGTGTTCTCTATTTGAACCCCATTAATGCGCCCCATTAATCAGGACAATTTTTACCAATTTTCTGGTTTCTTTTTACTTCTTTTCTCAATAACCTTTACTTGCTTGGTTGCATATGCTTAGATATTTTGCAGGAATTTGAAATCTAATCAATTGGATTTTAGGAAATTTGTGTCATGATATGAGCTCTTCATTTCATTTTGTCTATTTTATTTTCTTATTCTTGCTAATTCTAATTAGCACAGTCTTTGCATTTCATTCTTTATTTTACTTCAATTATTTTACATTTTGATGTATAACTCTTTTTAACTCCCATTTTTTTGACAATTAAGAATATTCTCATTTTTTAACATTTTGATGTATAACTCTTTTCTACTATGAGTTTTTTTACAATAAGTTCTCTCAGTATTGTCTGTGATGCAAATCTTTATTCATTTGTTTCTTTATCAGAGCTTGTGCCTGCTTGGATGTAGAAGTTTCCCTTTTGGATGTCTGATGCAGTGTTTTTTTTTCATTTGTTTTTTTAGCCATCAGTGCAACCCTTGTTCTCTTGTGCCTGCTTGGATGTTTGTGATGCAGATCTTTTATCATTCAGGTATTGATTGAGCTTGTATCTGCTTAGATGTAGAAGTTTATCATTATGTTTTTTCTTCTAGTTTTAAGTTGTTAGTTTTAAGTGGGTAGAATGTTTTCTGTGTTCTTTTTTATTTTTATGTCAATGTCCACTATTCATGATCAACCTGCTATGTTTAAACAATGATAATGAAAGCTGCTTTGCTATTTTTTTGGTTTCTTTTTATAAATTCTTAATCTTTATAACCTTTAATTTCCATAATGTTTATGATCAAAAATATATATAGGAAATTAAATGCTTTATACTCTCATCAGTAGAGTATAGTCCAATAGAGTGCAGGATGTGAGTGTTGGCGGAAATCACGGTGTTTGGAAGATGGAGGAGTACGTGAGGGAGGTCGCGTGGAGCACTGGAGGGGTGCGTGTAGTGCATGTATTAGAGATGGCGTGAGGTAGCAGAGTGGTGTGTGGAGTGCATGTAGCAGAGGTTGGAGTGTGTGAAGGAGTAGAGGAAGTTGAGGCAGTAGGGATGAGACTTGGGAGGAGTGGGAGGAGACTCGGGGAAGAGTGGGAGGAGGCTTGGGGAAGAGTGCGCAGGGATGGTTGTGGAGAAAGAAATGGAGAAAAGTGTATGAGAGAAGGGAGGGCGTTGTGAGCCAAGGAGAGTGGGATGAATGGGTAGAAGGAATGCGATGGAATTATGATTGATTGATATTAAATTTGTTTTCTTATTTGATTCATGTCTATCTATTTTCATACGTTTTGAGAAAGGGTTTGCTTTCTTGTGTTTAGGTTTCAAGATTCATAAGAGAAATGCTTTGGAGTTTGTGTATGGGAGGAAGCTATAAGATAACCTATGGACACAAAAGGTTATTGTCTCTGTGGATTCATCCTCCAAGGGGTTTTCATATTCTATCCAAACTCAAGGTAATGAATGCAACTCAATCTCAGAGCAATCTCAGAGCTCGATGATTACATTGGAGAATTGACCTTGGACTTACCTCTCTACAGTAGTGTTCTTGGACAGGTCTCGTCAACCCTAACACTTGAGCAATCTAAGTAATTGAACAATGATTATTCTAGTGGCACTAACTCTTGCAATGTGCAATTGTTTTTTCATCTACACTTACAGGTAACTGCTTATCAACACTCAAATATGGCAAAGAATTTATGCCCCTTCTATTTTCCTAATAATAACTAATATTTACTCACATTGAAAATTTTCTTCTATTATACAGTGGCTCATCTATAGAATAGAGTGCTATTGAAAAGAAATAATTATAAAAATTTATGTGATTGAGTTTTGCATGGATTATTAAGAAATGATTATAAGAATTTTTGTGATCGAGTTTTGTATGGATTATTTTTGTGATCGAGTTTTGTATGGATTATTTTCTATTTTCCTTGATTTTCCTTTATGATTTTCCTTTGTTTTTATGCAGATCCCTTAGAGGTGAACCATTGCTAAGAAGACAAGAAGTGTTCTGTAGACTGGATTTTCATTTTGTCTATTTTCTCAGAAATTTTGTTTTTTTTCTTGCAAATTCATTGTAACCTTTTAGTTTCCTAAATGCATGTGATTCAAAATTTAGTAAAATATTAGAATGCTTAATATTATTCTCAAATTTCTTGTTTATTTGTTTATGGAATGCTTAGACTTATTCTCAAATTTCTTGTTTATTTGTTTATGGAATACTTACTCTTATTTTCAAATCTCTTGTTTATTTGTTTATGGAAGTTAAGTGTGATCTTCACAAATAGAAGGAAATGCTAATGTCGAAATGATGTTAATGATATGATGTATTTTTATTACCTCTATTTAGTATGTTCATTATTACCTGTGTTCTTTGCTTCAATTTTTTAACAACATCGACATTCTAGTCTGCGTCCTCTAAATATTTGGTTTCCTTTTACAACTTTTTTTTGTAATGTTTTAGTTTTTTGCCGCCAATGTGATTGAAATTTAGTATAATATTGGAATTCGTTTATTTCAATGCAATTGATTTTGAATTGATTTTTAAATGGGATGCTCATTTACAAACATAATACTTTTCTAATGACAAGCTATAATTTTAGGAAAGGGTGAAATAGAGTGTTTCGTAAGTTGTTTTTTAGATTTCCTGAGAAATAACTTCAATGATATGTTGGATTTGTATTGTCTCTATTTAGTATGGTTCATTGTCACTTGTTCTCTCCATTTCAGGTTTTCAACAACATTGATGGAGTATGCTTCCTCTAATTTTTTGGTTTTTTTTTTTACAAACTCTTTGGAATATTTTAGTTTCCTACAAGGATGTGATTAAAATTTAGCAAAATATTGGAATGGTTTATCTCAGTTCAATTGATTTTTAAATGGAATTTAAATGGGATGCTCATCTACAAACATATACGTTGCCAATGATATGCTACAATCTCAGGAAAATGTGAAATTTGTTTGGCATTAGTTGTTTTTTATTTCTTGAGATCTATGATCTGTTATAATTATCATTTTCCTATGTAGAGCCCTTAGTTGAAATGCAACCAAGTAAGACTTCAGAAATAGTTACACATTAGAAGTTGGAATGCAGAATGTAAATTACATTTTTCATGTGCATATTTCATTTACATATACCATGGGTACAAAAATTGTCCTAGAAAAGCATAAATACTTCAACATCATTTAAAAACTGGATACGAATTTTTTTTTTTGAAGTCCAAAATGAAAGGTGAAGGATTATGATTAATGAGGAAAATAATCCTTTATCTATCCTTTTTTTAAAACCTCAATTCATTTGTGAAAAGACTCCATAGGGATTAATTGTAAATTAGAATTCGTATTTCCAATTATTTATGACCCTGTATTTTTTTTTGGATGTCTATTTTCTATTTTGTTTTAATGATAACGTCTATTTTTATGCATGTGTTCTTATGTACAATGTGTTCTTTATTTGAAGACCCTTAATGGTTGTGTTTCCACTCATTTGTTGGATTCCTTTTACAATTTTTTGTTTGTTTGTAACCTTTAATTTCAAGGATGCACGCAATCAAAAAATTTATAGAATTTTGAAATGTATACTCTTGAAATCACTGTGCTATCCATAAATGACACTTTTAGGACAATAAACATAAAGGATACACTTATGATATTGACTGCGTTATGCATTGGTTGTTATCTATTTCCTTAAGTAGAAATAGAAATAATGTATTCTCTACATTGTTGTATTACTAGTCTTCAAATAAGATTTCATATCTATTTAGATGGAATTGAAATAATATAAATGACTATAACCTTCCTTATATCTCTGTTTATCTTTGCAAAGTTCCTTCCTTATACCCTTGTTTATCTTTCTTACAACTTTGCATTTTATGCTATCATACACGGTATAATTTGTTGTCAAATTAGTCCTAAACCTATAATAATTGCAAAGTTATGTCCTAATTTTGCTTGTGAATTAGTATGCCATTTTGTTTTGAATTTTAGTATTTCTTTCAAGCATATTCCTTTCACGGAAGGTGAATTTTTGGAGCACTTCTTAGAGTTTTGTAAGTATGAATCTGAGTTTGAGTTACAAGAAGGGAAAAGCCTATGAAAGGAAATTAATTTTGTCGGTGGTTCTCCATAGAATTGATGTGGAGGATGCCAACGTGGGAGAGGGATTAATAATGGAAGGTATAATGTCAGGGACTGATGGTATAGATCTATTAGCAAAGTTAATTAAACAATAATCTCTTGAGGTTGCGACTAAGATTGATGGCTCATGCTTCATGAGGAAGGACACTTGTCAAAGAGATTGAGCTTGAAGTGATACATGGAGAGACTTTCAATACAAGGACATAAATGGTAGTGACAATCTTAAAGAGTCGGATCTAGGAGATGAAAAGGGTAAACATATTCTATCTTCCTGAAGTTATCAGTTTGGGAGAGAAAAATACTTTGAGTTCTTAGAAGGATATTTCCTTGGAAATCTTAGAGGGAGGTTTGAGTGGGTCTAAAGGGCGAAAGGTAAGGGATGGAGAGAAACCTATTGTTGATTTTGATTTAAGAATCGATAGGTCTGGTGTTATGGATTGATGTACAAATGAATGAAGTTGTGGAATATGGGGAAATGGTTTTAGTGGGTCTAGTTTTGGGATTTAGAGCAAGTCAAAGAAATCTAAAAGATTGGGTAGACAAAGAATAGGGAGCTTTCTTGGGGTACAAATAATGGGGATATTTCTTGGGGTATAATCATGTATCTTTAATTTTCCCGAGGGGTTAGCTGGCATTCAGATTCCAATCTAGATTTGATACATCAAGAATCCTAAAGAAAGAATGGAGACGAAATTCTTGCTCAATCTTTCTTAAGCATTGGAATCCTTTATTTGATGTAAGAAAGGAAAAACTGGATTCCATGGAAATTTGGGTTAAGTGTTTAGTCTTCTGTTGGAATTTTGGTCTCCAAATTTTTTCAATGCTTTGGGTAATGTTTTGTGCTCCTATGTGGAAGCACATCTAGAATTGGGGGTGTATTGTGTGGCTCACATTATAGTAAATCTGGATCTCCAGGAGGAATTAGTGGAAAAAATCGAGTTAAAAGTGAGAGATAAAGTTCATGTTCAAGCTATAGACTATATAGGCATACCATTCAAGTGTAATAGATGATGTAAGTATAGTCATATAGAATAGGAGTGTACACTTCCTATCCGCAGGAAAATATATAAGGAAAAAGGAGCAGGACATGACAGTGGAAAGGATAATGTAGCTTGAAAAATATGTTGAATCACCTTCAAAGGATATATAAGTTCATCAACAAGGAAAGGTAAGTAATGTCTACATTGATAATATTCCAATAAGGTCAGATACGCCATATAATCTTATGAAGGAAGTGCATGATCACTTGTTTGTTGCAAAAGAGATGCAAAAGCATACTTCTGTCTTTTTCAATATAGAGGAGGTTAAGACAGACCCAAGTATGACTCTAAAAGATTTGGTCCATTTACAATTAGAGATGTCTGTAGGGAAGAATTTATCAATTGATATTCTTTCTTTAGAATATCCCTTTAATGAAAAGGATTCATTTGGGAAGTGCAAATTAGTCACTCTTTCAATATATTTTTAAGCAAACCTTTTGAAATTCTTATTAAAAAAGGGGTTAATTTTTAATATTCTCGAGTGGAGAATCAACCCCTAGGTTCTCCTAATGAAAAGGACATTGGAAGAGGAAGGGCCGTATTTCCTTCAGTCTTGAAAGGAAGGCTTTGAGGGGTTTTTTGGTGAAATCTCAAGAAGGTTGGGTAAGAATGTGGAAAAATATAAAATAGGTAAAAGAAGGAAATATTTTCGATTCCAGTTGACTCAAGAAAACGTTGTGTGGGTTGTAGCTTCAAGAAAACAAATATCTATGGGAGGGGTTCTTAGAGTAACAAAAGCCCTTGGAAGGGGTTCCTTATGATTTGTGTTTCCTTGAATTGTAGGGGGCTTGTTAGCACCTCAAAAATCTAGCACTTAGTAGATTGGTTAGTAACTTGAAGTCGAATGTGATCTTCTTGTAGGAAACAATGAGTGAGGGTGTGAAACTTCTGAAGGAGCTAGATGTTTTTCTCAATGGACGAGAATTTGGGTTTGTAGACACTAAAGGAAAATCTTGAGCTTTAATTTTGGGTTGGCGTAGTGAAAGTATGAAACTTATAAATTCTTGTACCTTTGAATTAGGACTATTAGTGACCTTGTATTCTCTTTAATTAAGGATGGAACTCATGTTTATGAATATATATGTGTCGAATTGTGATCAGATTTCTTTTGGGGATATGTGATGGCTAAGACCCGTTTTAAGGTGTGTAATCTTATTTTGGGAGGAGATTTAAATTTTTATGTGGAAGACTTGGGGGTAGAATGACGTCTTAATATTTTATTGAATTTTTTAATTAAGAATGATGAATGCAATGGGTTGAGTGATATAGAACCCATAAAATTAAAAATGACTTAGTCTAACTTAAGAGGAGGAAATGACTTCATAGTGAAGCTCCTGTATCGTTTTCTTGTTTCGGAGGGTATTTTAGAACTTCTAGTGCATATTCAATAGTGGATTGGGATGGGAGGGGATTCAAATCACCATCTAGTGGTGATCTAATTATTAGGATACTCAGAAAAATCTTCTTGTCCCTTCAAACTTAATCTATCATGGTTAGAATATGGGGATTGTATCCAGTTATTGAAAAATGTAGGCATAAATTTGAGGGAGTCGGTAGCTATACAATTCTCAAATAATTTGAAGATAGTGGGATCATGATAAGAAATTGAAAGAGGACAATGCTTTATTATTCATTGAGTCAAGAATGGTGATTCTATATGAGGCAAATGGATTAGGGTTCCTTGAGGAGGAGACAAGGAATGAAGTGAAAGACCTGGAACATAAAAGAAGGAAATCTCTAGAAAATAAAGAAGATGAATGGAGAGTAAAAAGTAGGGTTCTATGGCTGGCTAGGGGGACGAGAATACAAAATATTTCCATAATTTTTCCAATCATCGGAAATTTGTGAATATAATTTGGAAGTTAAGAATGAGGATAATGAGGTGGTCAGCAAGTTTGAAGATTTGGAAAAAATGGGTGTGGATCATTTCCATAAACTCTTCAAAGAGGATGAAAATGTTTCTAAGGAAAAGGCAGTGAAATTAGCCCAATTATATCCTAATATTGTGAAAGAAGTATCAAAGGAAGAATTAGAGAAGACTCTTCCTAGCCTTAAAAACGACAAATTCTTGGATATTGATGGCAAGTTGATTGAGTACTTCTTAGGAATTATATATACAGTGGAAAAGGTTCTATTAAGAGTAGTTGTGGTTTCTAGGAAACAAGGAAATATGTTAGGGGATTTCAATGAAACACTCATCTTTGCCATGCCAAAAAGGGATTCAATACAGATTGTCTAGATGACAACAAGCCAATTTCACTAAGTAATAACATTGACAAGATAGTTGCAAAGATAATAGCTAATAGGATAAAAGGATATTATCAACTAATTTTACTAATGAATAGTTTTGGTTTCTAGCAAGTAGATAGATCCATGAGGCTATAGGAATAGCCTAGGAAGGCCTTCATTCGATCTTTAAAAGGCATATGATCATGTAATTTGGGTGTTCCTTCGGATGCTTTTATCTTAAGTCGGGTTTTGTATTTCATTTATACAATGGATTATGCCATGCATGATGACGATATCCTTTTTGGTTATAATAAATGAAGTAGCATCCACCTTTTTTCAGACTTGGGAGAGGGGTAAGACATGAGTTCCCTTTGGCTCCCTTGTTATTTCTCAGTGTAACATAAGGGATTAATAGAGCGATCAAGGTAGCTAGATGACTGGAGGCATAAAAGGATTATGTACGAGGGGAAGTTTCAACTTACACATGTTTTTTTGTCGATGATATCTTGATCTTCTATGATGTAATCAAAAGGGAATTAGAGAAGCTATCAAGTATTCTTGATATTTTTTGTAATGCAACATGGATGATAGTAAATGTAGAAAAGTCTACAATATCAAGAGAAGGAGATGAGGAGGAGGATTTGTGGTGCTTCAGTATGCAATTGGGATTTAAGGTGATCAATCTTGATGAAGGCTTGAAATTTTGGGGTTTCATCTTAAACCCTCCTATCGTATTAGTGATTGGGAATGGTTGATCATTAAATGTGGAAAGAGACTAGAAAATGGGTGTGTATATTGGGTTTCTAAGGGAGTTAGAATGACATTGATAAAATCATTATTGACGGTCATACCAATGTATTATTGTTTATCTTGGATCCTAAACTACGTGCTAGACAAGATTGAAAAATTAAGTATGAGATTCTTTTGGTCCGGTACCTTCAAAAATAAAAGGAATGTTCGGATAAGTTGGAAGACGATCTCAACTCCAATCTTAATGGGAGGGTGGGGCATAAAGAACTTGATACCTTTCTCCAAGGATTTTGTGGTGAAAATCATTTGGAGGTTGTTAGGAGGCTCAAAATTTTGGTCTGCAATGGTGGAACAAAAATATATCAGCCCCATGTCTCTCATAGACTAGATTTGAAAGTTATTTAAATCAATGTGCAATCTTTAGGTCACGTGGAAAGCGGTTGTTTTGACTCTCTTTTTTATCGGGGATGGACTGAATTGGAAGATAGGTGATGGGATTAGTGTATACTTGGGGAGGATATGTGGGTGGAAAGTGATTTTTCTCATGCTAGGTTTATCTATTGGGAAAATAGGTAGAAATCCACACAAACACATAAGGATAGGCGTCACAGCACAAATTTTAATTAACAATGTACATATTAATACATGAGAATGCATCATCGGTTCAACTTCCCAATGAGGTCTTTTGGACTCCTGAATGACTCTTGTTATTCTACTTACGTGAATAGTGAACATTAATCCAAAAACTAAGGATTATGTTCCAACAATTCCTTCCTTAATCCAAAGGGTGTATATGAGTCCAAGAAAAAGAAAGTTGAATAAATAGAAGTGGACATCTACCACTTGCTAAATATTTCCATCTTGATAATCCAAATTGCCATGCAAGCTAGCTAGAAGCTTTCACTGTCTTCTGCTAATACAAGTGATCTATGAAGAGGTGGTTTTGGATGACCACCAACCAAAGTGGCTAGTAAAAGCTAAAATCTTCTACTATGTGTGTGGTTTAAGGCTGGCCACAAAATATGGAACTTTGTACGAAGGCTTAGAGGTTATGTCTAGAACTTGGTAGGAAGGCTTATAGGTTTTGTCTGGAAGTGGTGGTTGGGGGACCACCATTTCATGTCTAGAATAATTTGAATTCTTCTACTAAATGTGTGGTTTGACGATGACCACCAGCTTAGGATCTCATTCAAACATGGTGTTTTAGGATCGCTTGTTCTGGTTCACTTGCTCTCACTCGCTAGTTTATGATGATCTTCATTTCCCCCTGTCAAGAACAATGTGAGGAGAGGAGAGTCTCATGGTGTCAAAAATAGACACAAAACACATGAGTACTCTCATACATGGTTGTCTTCTATCTATGTGGCTACATCATTGAATTTGGCCTCCCAAACTGGTTGTGGCTCAGGATCGTTTGATCTGGATTACTTGAGGAAGGTCGTGGTTGATTGTTATCAAAAGGAGGCTTTGAAAATTGAAGTCTAGAATCATGTTCCCCCTTGTCGAGTACAAAGTAAGAAATAATACAATATTATGTTGCAAGTTTAACCCTTGCATGTTTCTTCAGCTTCACACACCAATCTGAATAATGGTTATTCTTTTCTCGTAATGCTAACAATGATGAATATCAAAACACTGATATTTCATATGGCCAACTCAGTCACAGTGATGGCATCTAGAAATATGAACATCTTCTGACATTATTTCACTATTTTCTTGAAGATTATAGGAATCATCTTTAAAGAGAGTTGTTTTGAACAAACACTAGTATTTAATGAGAATTCTTGCATTGAATTCTTTCTTACCAAAGCCAAGTGTTTGTTGTCACAATTGAGAGGTTGTCGGAAAACCAAAATAGATGAAGAATGCATTTTTCTAATTTTGTCAAAGTTGAATGGTCCTTTTAAGGGATTTACCTCTACCTTTTATTCTACTATGGATGTACTTGGGTCAGAGTTTAAAATGATATTGTTTGAGATTTTCTATGAGCGTCTTACCAAAGAACAATCTAATATTGTGCAATTAGATGTTCTTTCTAAATCTAAGAATTAAATTTTTTGTAGCTCAAACCTCCAAAGGTAAGCTTAAAACTTGGTGTAAACAAAATATTGATACTTCTTAAGCTAGTAATTAGTCTACCTCTAAACCTAAACATAATTCAAAATCCTATGCTTCTCCATCTTTATTATCCATTGAGTCTTCCTCCAAGACAGAATAAATCAAGTGTAAGTTGCATTTTTTGTGTCATAATTGGGCATGACGAATGCAATTGTTGGATCAAACTAGGACCATTGAATGAAGCCATGTAGTAGAACAAAAATTCAGTGTCAAAACCTTCTTCTGTTAAATTACATGCACTTTCTACTCGAGCCTTATATGCATCTTTAGACAAATAAACTCTTGATTCCGGCACCTCACACCATATGATTCACTCTCGTGAGATGCATCCTTCTACATCTAATATTAGCATTTTGCAGATTGTAGTTAGAGACTCTACACAACTTGGTGTTTTAGGATGACACATTGCAATTCGTTTATGGCTGCATCAATGTTGTTCCCCTTGTTCTTGAAATATTTTCTAATCTTCTATCTGTTTATCAAAATTTTCAATTTGGTTATGGGAAGACAACGAAATTTACACCTCATCATGTGGTCATTGGATATCTATATAATCCATAAATTGTTGTTGCTTCTGGAAGTACTCATCATAGTTATGGATTGGATAAGTACGTTTGGTGGTTTTAAGACTTTTTTTGGTTCCTCTTTCATAGTAGATGGTGGTTTTAAGACTTTTTTTGGTTCCTCTTTCATAGTAGATGGTGGTTTTAAGAATTTTTTTGGTTCCTCTTTCATAGTAGATGCTAATTCTTTGACAAGGATATGGCATTAAATATTTGGAAATTTGGACTATAAGTATTTGCAATAGTTGAGCAAACCTAATTTTGTGCTTGGTCCTCCTAAATGATCTTGCACTTATGGACCATGTATAGATTGTGTCCTCCTATAGATTGTGTTCTTGCATGATACCAAACCTACTGAGTTGGTACATAGTGATCTAATGTAATTTTCAACACATTCATTTTCCAGGGATATGTATGGACTTAGCTTTATTGATAACTTTTGACATTGCTCTTGGGTGTACTTTCATAAGTACAAGAATGAGGTCTTTGTTGCTCTTAAGGTCTTCAAATATATTTTTGAGAAGTAATCCTTTCTTTCTATAAATAAAATATGCATAGATAATGGGGTTCAATCAAGCATTCAAATATTTTGTAGAGAACTTGGCATTCAACATTAGCGCTTTGTTCCCTAGAAACCCCTTAACAAAAGGGTGTTGTTGAAAGAAAAAACCAAACATTGGAAGTGATGGTCGACTGCATGATTTAGTTTAATAACATGGCACCTTCATTTTGGGTTGACGCAATGAACTGTGTAAATTACATTTAGAACTATATGCCTTGTAGGGTAGTGTTGAATATGACTCCAGAGGAGGCTTGGGCCTATGCCAAGCCTAATGTTTCTTATTTTATGGTATTTTGTAGGAAAGCTTGAGCCTTAATTCTAGATAAAAAGTACAAAGCTATGGATAAGAAGGGTTAACCATTTATTTTTGTTGGTTACTATGAGGATATGAAGGCATACATTTATTTGATCTTATTTCTATAGATTCCTTGTTTAAAAGGGTAGTCCACATTGATGAGCACTTTTACCTAATCATTTCTCCTAATCCTCCCATAGTTTGTCTTCTAGACGATGGTGAAGATTGCATTGAAATTTTTGTTATTTCATAACAGAAGTTGATGGAAATATTGTTGCTACAAATCATACAATTGGCAATGAAAATCAACAAGTAGAAAATATGCATGAAGTTGCAAATCAGGTAGAAGAAAATATTCCATAAACACCACTTTATCAAGGACAAATTTTGAGAAAGATCCTTTTTGAACGAAAGAGACCTAAAATATATGGCTATGAGGAAACTAATTTTAGTTATTTAGTCATCAACCCTTTCCATACATCTTCACATGCAACTGGTAATTATCCTTTGAGTGACACCATTTCCACTAATCCACAACAATTTTTGATGTTGTCGGTATACCAAAATGGGATGTTTCTATGGCAAATGAGTATTCTTCCTTTTTGAAGAATAACACATGGAATCTAGTTCCTCTTCCTAAGGAACACATGCTTGATCATTGTCAATGGATTCATAAAACCAAATATGCAATAGATGGATTTGTTGACAAGCATAAGGCACGCCATGTAGTCAAGGGATTTTCACAAGTTAAAGGAATTGATTATTCTGAGACCTTTTCCCCTGTTTCCAAGAGTGTGTTTTTACATGGATATTTTTCACAAGTAGATTTACATGGAGAAATATTCTAGTTTTGTGTAGGGTCCTTCACATGTTTTCAAGCTCTGACGTTAATTATGTTGTCTCAAACAAGCTCCCCAAGCTTGGTGTGATAAGATGGATAATTTTCTTATTCTTTTAGATTTCAATTGTTGTCATTCCGGACCTACAATGTACACTAAGAGGTAGAGTGTTTTTCTCTTGATTTTGGTTATGTACAAGGATGATTTAAATCTCATTGGTAGGTTCTTCATCCATGATTCATGGCGCTTATCGGGAACCGATGGAGTGGTTTGATATGACGAACCTTGGTCCTTTGCATTATAATTTTATTGGCATACCGATCCTTCAATCTTCACAAGTGATTTCCATTTTTTAGTAAAAGTATGCCCTTGATTTACTTCATTTCTTTGGAATGGTTGATTGAAAGCTTCCACCCACTCCATTTTAGTTAAAGCATTCAAATCTTTGTGAGTTGTACTTCACCATGTGTTAATCCTTTTCTATATAGGAAATTGGTTGGGAGTCTATTGAATGTGACCCATACATGACCTATCATCTCATTTGCAGGTGTGTCTTTTAGTTCTCTTAGTTACTTCATTAGAGTCAGTAGAAGGTAGCCAAGCAAATTCCGAGGTACATTAAGGGCACTACCAATTTTGGCATTCGGTATACTTTAGGTTCTTCTCAACTTATGGGTTTCACTCATTGCGATTGGGCTAGTTTAGTTGATGATCCAATGTCCACATCTGGTTTTGTATATCACCTAGAATTTGCTCCTATTGCCTAGTATTGAAAAAAGAAATCATTGATTCCAGTATCTTATGTATAATAAGAGTATTGTGTTGTGATTCTCTGCTAGTCAAGATGTCATTTAGCTTTGACAACTAATGATGGAGTTTGGAATTAACCAAGATCACCCAACCACTCTTTAATTTGATTATCAAAGTGCCATACATATTTATCACAACCTAGTGGAGCATTAGAGGAAAAAATGCATAGAGATTCACATGTAATTCATTCAACAACTCATTTAGGATGGTGATTTTAGTTTAGAGTATTTGTCTATTCAAGATCAAGTTGCATACATCTTCATTAAACCTTTTACATTGCCTTGTCTTTGATAGTTGCGATCGATGCTTGGGGTGAAGGAAATTGTCCTTGGAGTGTCATTTTGAGTCCTCCTTCCTTCATACATTTTTATGTTGTTTACTCCTTTTTCTTTATGTATGAGAGTTTGTACATGGATTCCTTAACACACTTTGTTTTTGGGATCCATTTTTGTATTTATTTGATTACTCCTTGTGGTTTGCTTTTTTGGGGGAGCGAGGAAAAGGGGGGTGTTGTTGGCGTTCTTTTCCAAACAGCTATCCAATTCTATAGTTGTTGTAGTTGTAAGCCAACTCTTAGAAGTGGTGAGCTTGCATAGGTCAAATTTATCTGCTGGGTGGTAATATTTATCCATTGGGCCTCTTCATGTTGTCATAAATAACAAGTTTTCTCTTGTATTTTTCCAATACATCTAATAAATCATGTATTATCAACAACATAATTGATAAATGATCTAAAAGAATATAGTAGCAAATCTACTTCTTTTTTAAGTGCTCCTAAACCATTATGCATGTTTTAAGATACTCATATTATTAATATTTTTTTTTTTAAACAACCCATAGTATGTGGCATTTTTCCTTGAACAAGATTAAAATTAACAAGAACTCTGTAATGTCATGATCTTTTCCTTTCAAAATATGTTTGTATGTATTTTAATTCCACTGGAGCAATGTATAGGTGGAATCCAAAGATTCACAACTTTGTTCATAGTATTTAGTTGGATTCCCTAATCCACCATATGACATCATTTCACACAATGGTATAATTTTGATTAGCTTAGGCCATGTTTTATCTAATTGTTTGTTGGTTTCTAAATGCTTTGATTGATTAAATCAAGCCATATTTTTATCTAATTGTTTGTTGGTTTCTAAATGCTTTTATTGATTAAATCAAGTTTTGTATGGAAGATAAGTATATTGGATTGTTAGAGTTCTTAGGTTAAGCTTGGTCCAATTGTAACCTTGACAAAAGTTTTATTATACTTAATTATGGTGGAGCGCACACATTTTTTTAATATATTTGATTAGGGTCTATTCTTGATAGATGATGTACTTTTATATCTATTTCAAAATCTTTTAAGAGACTTTGAGTGATATTTATTCTTACCCAAATCCAATAGATATAAATCTTTAAATATTAAAGAATAAAAATAATAAGTATTATCATTTAAATTAAATATAATTAATTAATGTATGTATACATATTTAGTTGGATAACAAATATATACTTGATATAGTGTAAAAGTAGTTTTATGTTGAACCTCCACCCATATAAATGTTTTTAATTTTTTTATATTATCACATGGTAAACGGTGAGCACATCATAAATATTAAAAATTATAAATTTAAATACATTGGAAGTGGATGCATCCAAGAATGTAATAAATTGGATCAACCAGATTCAAGAATGCAGGCATCTGAGATTAGAACATACTCTTCATTCTATTAGACTGCTTCTTAGTCTTTTTAACTCTTTTTCCTGCCGGCATGTATACAGAGAAAAAAACAAGGAAGCGGACAAAGCTTCCAAGGAAGGGCTCCAGATGGCAACAGGAAATTGGATGATAAAAGAAACTCTTGAAGGAAGAACTTAGGATTACTATCATCAGCCATTTATAGAAATACTATGATACTAGACTTGTTTATATATTGTTATGGAACAGCTAACAGTTTGCAGCATATTACATGTTTCAAGACTAAATACAAATATTTTTGTATATTTTTGAGTCCTATGGACCGAATCTGTTCTCTGAAAAAAGCATCTGCGTATGCTCTCTTAAAATATTTGACTGAAGGCATTACAGCCTCTATATAGGTATCAGTTTTTGATCATCGAAATTCATGCTGAGTGAATCTACTAAATGTAATTTTGATCTCGAAAGATGAATGAAATTACACTTTTTTTTCTTGGAAAAAAAAATCCAAAACTGTTTTTGGACACTTGCTTTTCTGGAAAGAAAAATAAAATAAAAGTGAAAAAGAAAACAACCTCAATCGTTTAAGGTAATCTCGAGAATAAGAATAAGAAAATTGTCTAAGGAAATGTAGAGAGTATTTATAAGTTTTCCAGAGAATCCATGCTTTTACTGTTTTTGTCGTCCCAGCTTTTCCGGTAAAAAAAAAACAAAAAAGTATGTAATGGCGATCGTGGAAGGCAATAGAGAGTATTTATAAGTTCTCTCCGGTATTGATCAAGCTTGTGCCTACTTTGATGTCTGTGATGCAGAGCTTTTATCATTGGATTTTTTTATTCATTCGCTTTTTTTTTAATCTTGTAGAGGTTCTCTATCATTTGCTTTTTTTTATCATTAGCTTTATTTTTTTTAATCTTGTAGAAGTTCTCTTGTACCTACTTGGATGTAGAAGTTCTCTTGTACCTGCTTGGTTGTATATGTAGAAGTTTTCCTTTTTGATGGGATGTCTGTGATGCAGTGTTGGGATGCCATCAAAAAATTTAGCAGAATATTGAAATGTAGGTTTATTTAATGGAGTGTTTTACTATTTTTCTGGTCTCGTTTTACAAATTATTGATCTCTGTGAACTTTAATTTATAAGATGCACATTATCAAAAATATTTAGGGGATGTCTGTGATGCAGTGCTGAGATGTCAGAAATTTCTAGGATGCAAATGTGTGCCTGCTTGGATGTAGTAGATGTAGAAGTTGCCCTCTTTGCTTGGATGCCTGTGATGCAGTGCTAGGATGTCATCAAGTATGCAACGACAACAACAAATGTCTAAGGCATTGCGAGTATTTATAAGTTATTTAAGGCAATCGTCTAAGGCATTGAGAGGCTTATATGTCTAACGCATCTAGAGTCTTTATAAGTTCTCTTTGGTATTGATTGAGCTTGTGGTTGCTTGTAAGTTTGCAATGCAGATGACTCTAAGTCATCAAGTTTAGTTTGTGCCTACTTGGATGTCTGTGATTCACTGTTTTTTTTTTCATTTCATCAAGTGCATTTGAAGTATTTATAGGTTATCTCTTATATTAATTTATGTTTATGATGCAGTGACTTTTTGCTTGGATGTCTGTGATGCAGTGTTTTTTTCATTTGCTTCGTTTTTTATCTCATGATTTCAAGTCATTAAGTGCAGTCTCTGTTCTTTATTAATTTCTTTGGATCATAATTTTGTAATCTTTGGATCAAAATTTTGTATTATTTCTATTTTCCATGATTTGTATTGAGTATTTTTTCATTATGCAGAACCCTTCGAAGTAAAATGCAAACATGGTGATTAGGAATGCATTTGACTTATATTCACTTATTTGTGAGTCTTGTGGTGAATTTTCTTATTCATTTTAATCTGTGTTATCTCTGTTTACAGTCCCTGTTTTTGAATTTTCTTTCTCTGTTATCTCTGTAATCTTTTTATTTTGCAACCTATTTTGTCAGCCTATTCTATGTCTTCTTCTAGTTATGTATCTATGTTAATGTTTATGAATAATATTTATACAAAATTGATGCCATTGATTATGGGATTTCTAATTTGATTTTTCTTCTTTTGTGTGCTTTCTTCTAGTTATAAGTTGTTCGAATGTTTTTTTCTTTTTTTCTTCTTTTTTTCTATGTCAATT
The DNA here is from genome assembly GCA_001517045.1 of Pseudotsuga menziesii. Taxonomy (NCBI): domain Eukaryota; kingdom Viridiplantae; phylum Streptophyta; class Pinopsida; order Pinales; family Pinaceae; genus Pseudotsuga; species Pseudotsuga menziesii. The sequence continues at coordinate 29,304 of LPNX011003096.1, forward strand.
CTGTTTCTTCTTCTTCTAGTATGTGCTTTTTTTAGATATAAGTTGTTGAATGGTTTTTTAAATTTTTTAAATTTTTTTTTTTTTAATCTACATCAATGTCCACCGTTTATGATCAACTTATTATGTTTGAAAATTTATAATGAAGGTTGTTTCACTAATTTTTTGTTTAGTTTTACAAATTCTTGATTTATATAGGAATATAATTTATTGATCTAAATTAACTGTGTTGCTCTATCATCAATATAATAGAATCTAACAGTTTCAGTAAATTTTGTTGATTTAGTAAATTGAATGCTTGTTTTAACTTTTGCATTTCTTGTGATTTTGTTTACACTTTAGTTGTTTACTAATCAAAACTCTTAGAGGTGGAATCCGAAAGAGGACTGTTGGCAAAGTTATTTTATTTAAGTTATTTTGGTTTGTGTTATTAGTCTATCGTTCATACTAATTCTTGTTATCTGTGTTTGTGAGATCCTTCTGGTTGAATACTGCTTTGCATTCTCTTCTAATAATTCCCATGTCTTTATAAGATTGATGATTATCTTGTTTGTTTGTATTCTCTTCTAATAATGCCCATGTCTTTATATGATTAACGATCAGCTTGTTTGTTTGAAGTTTGAACAACATTAGTAGAGACAACTTACCCTAATTTTCTAAAATTTTAAATTATTCCTTGTACACGAGATTAGAAATTTAGTAGAAAATTGGAATGTTTTGTTCTCATAGCTCATCAACAGAATATGGGACAAATTCATAAACTCCAAAGATTCAATTTTGTATTGGTGGTGTTCTATTCCCTCTGAGTCAGTTCTTATCATTATTATGCAATAACCTTAAAGGTGGAGTACTTCCAAGATGATGAGAATGGCTACATTATAGAGTAAATCTTGAAAAGCAAGAAAAGGATTAATAAAGGCAAGAAAAGATCACTTTAAATCCAAAAGTTATAGATGGAAACTAGTGGAAGTTAAGGATAGTTTTTACACTTGTGAATATGGTTCGACCTGGGACAAAGAAGGAAGGATTTGTGCAGATTGATTGGTTACATGAGAGCATACACCTTTTAGGGATACTCCCTTTAGACCAAAAAAGCATTAGAGTGAACAATGAGGCATCTAGCGACTTGACAAGGCTAGGTGGCCTATAATTATTAGTCAGGTCTGCTGGTGCAAATTTGTGTAATAACGGTAAGCAAGATCCACTTTGATGGCACCAACAAGTGGAGGAAATGTTTATTTCATTAGGCTGGTTCTATTTGCAAGAGTTAGTGGTCATGTATGTTAATGTTTGGGTATTCCTTACAGTGTATAGTTAAGATAAAGTTTGTCACAAAACATTTAGGCACTAGAGGAAATTTGTTTTTTTCTGGTATTTAAAGTTAAATTGTTCTATTATTAGGCAATGAATATTTTGTTCTGTTAAATTCCAACTTATTCTATTAATATAATGTAGGGGAATGGTTTTTATTGGATTGAAACACTTCAAGAAATCCCTGGAGTTTTTTCAGTATGTGAGTGGGTAACATGCTCTTAAGTTGATTCTGCTGCTTGTTTCCTGTTTCACCACTTTTGACAGGATAACTAGATTTGCCAATTATGTTTTTTCGGTGCAAGCTGTAACACTTCAAGAAATCCCTAGAGTTTTTTCGGGATGTGAGTGGGTAACATGCTCTTAAGTTGATTTTGTTGCTTGTTTCCTATTTCACCACTTTTGATAGGATAACTAGCTTTGCTGATTATGTTTTTTTGGTGCAAGTTATTATAGCCCTAGTGACAAATTTAACAATATTAACTTTGGAAGCATACAAAAAGATTGTCCTAGTTTATGTCATTCACACTAGCTAGGCTAGTTCTTCTTTTGTTAGTTTGTCAATGCTAATATATAGCATGCTGCTAGAAAATACTTAGTTTACATTTAGAATTCTTTATTGAAGCGTGCTAAACAATAATGCTCCATTCAAACTAATGGAGATTTTATAAACATACAACATTCCATTCAAGTCAAACTAAGATTTTTGCCAGTGTGACAAATGGATGTCATCCAGTGTGACAAATAGGCTATCCATCTAATCTAGGTAAAGATGTAGTGAGCTTATGGAATGTGGTCAATTTCTGTCATGAGAGTAAAACTGGTTTATGCACAAATAATAATGAATGCTCGTAAATCATCTATAAGATGCTAGCTTTTGAAAATATGCTTGGAATATGGGTGCATATTGTCTTTATCTACTGATTCTTCATTCACTTAATTTCTCTTATAGTTAACGCTTTTTCAAAATTTATTATAGGTTTCATCATTTACAAGATATACACAATCACATGTTGTTGTCCAAAAATTTTTGAAATCTTGCACTCAGGTGATGCAGTCCCTTTGACCTACTAAATTGGCTCTAGAAACCTTGCCAATCTTGAATGTTCATTGTTCAACCTATGCAACTGAAAAGGATAAGCACCAAAACATTCCCTGCCTTCTAGAGGGTGCATTAATCTGATTGCCAGTTGTAGGGTATAAAAGATCGACTCCTTCAACCATCCTGTACTGTTATTAGCTTGATTTATAGTAGACATAAATATCTTGTACAAAGCTTAAACAAATGATATGCAAATTTACATGTTAGTCTGGAATGAAACAATTCCTAGTAGATATTTTTCAAGGAATTGATTTTATGCTAAGCAATTTCTTCAAATGAGGTTGTTAAAGACATGTTCAAGTACAAGGTTTGGTTGAATTTTATTTTATAATAACATTAGTGACATGCAAAAGTCTCTTGGTTGCCTAAATCCAGCCTTGATGGCTTGACCTGATGTTCTGAATCTTATTATCATTGATTTTTTGATAAATACGTGATCTTTTGTGTAGATGTTTTATGCAATTATATGAATGACACTCTATACATACATACAATCCTCCATCCACAATCACACAATTACCTTTGATTGGCATATGATAGACCATAGGATTTAAAGTTTTCATGATAGTGCTTAATCCACTAGGTTTGTAAAAAGGAACACACAAAAATAGTTAACAATATGCTTTTGACATAACTCTGAGTGGTTCTTTCTTTTTGCAAGAGCATCATATTTTTTAACTAGACTGTGCAGTATTGTTTATGTAGTATTAATGGCATTCTATACATACATACCTAAGATCTGGTCCTCCATCTGCAATCACCCAACATGTTATTGGCACCTAGGGTTTCAAGATTTCATGATATTACTTACAGGGGATTACATCATTGAGATGATGTAATTTTGAAATATTAAAAAACATCCATGGTTGTTGGTATTCCACAATTTTGTCACACAATTGGATTTTCCATGTAGATATTGAAGTCTTTGTCCTGTTATGTTTTCACTGAGGGAAGATGACTCATTTTTTCCTCTTATTTGATCTTAGCTTCATCTACATTCTGAGTATCCACTAATATAATTGTTTTTTTAGCTAATGCCTCTAAACATGGTTCACGTCTTCTTTTAGACATATCCATACATTTCAAAGAGAAAAATGAGAGCCAACCCTTCAAAAATCCTAAATGTTGGGGGTACATAGAGGGCTTGGTGTTCTTGATTAAATGTCTATATGATACCCTTGTTGAATTTTAGCATTAGCGTGAATACTTTTTAAAATTTGCAGACTAGCATAAACAAATGACAAGTGCAGTAAACAACATCAACACATCAACACACTGAACAGAAGAGTTTTTCACTAGGGAACCTTTAAAGGACAAATACCCCAAAAGAATTAGTAATTCATCTCGTAAATGAAATGACTGAGTTCTTCAAAAAATTCTCAAACCCTAATAGGTTTGTTCAATATATCCACAATTACATAGAAGATAATCCTTTTACAAAAAATGCCCAATTAGGGATTTTATCAGATTAGGGCTTGCTTCCCTAATCTTTCTCTCTCCTACCCAAAAAATGTAGGTTTCCCTTCTCTGTCTTCTTGGAGCATGTTTCACCCTACTCAATTTTTGTTGCACATGTGAGGACCTATTTTAGCTGCTACTCGAGAATGGATCTCTTGCCCGAAGGGAATATCTACTACACCTGTTTTGTCCGGCCCCTATATGGGCTGCCCGAACGGTTTCTAGATGGTCCTGTTGTTGGCTCGAGGTCTGGTGGCTTGCTTGAAAAGGTCTTCCAGGCCTTCCTGCTAATTGCCTGAGGCCTTCCGGGCCTGTTTGCTGGCTGCTCGAGCTGCTGTAGGAGCTTGTGGGTACTCTCGAGCCCTGTTGTAGGTCTAGAGTGACTCCTGAGTCTTGCTATAGGCAACCAGAGGGTTGGAAAGGCTTTCGATCAGGGAGGAAATGGCAGCCTGTGGAAGAGTAGGGCTGCTCGGAGGTGTTGCTGCTTCCAGGAAAGATTCTTGGAGGCAAACCCTAGCTTCCCGTGAATGTCTTGATACTGTTCGTGGAGGAGGGAGTTGTTAGAGTAAATTCCTAACCCTTCCTTAGTTGGTCTTTGTTGAAGTTAGTGCAGCTGCGAGACCCATTCTCAGAGAATGGTACCCTAGTCAGTTGACTAGGACAGAATAAGACCCTAGAAGGTACCCTAGGGCCCCCAGTAGTATCTTGGGGTTCTTGGTCTAGGACCAAGCAGGTTGATGCCATGGAAAAGCCCCTAGCATGTGACTAGGGCCCCTATGTTCCTCTAGGGTATTCTGGTCTAGGACCAGGGACACGATGTCCAAATAGATCCTATAGATAGAGGCAGAGTCGTATTTTGGTCTGGAACCAGGGACGTAATGTCCAAGAAAGTCCTGCAGGCAGTTGTTCAATTTTCAGTGTGAGACTGAAACTTATCTTAGTATTGAGAACCATTTTGTGAGAGAATGGAGGACCCGGTCAGGGTCTAGGGATTGATCAACTTGATTCAGTGTGAGACTGAAACTTGGCCTAAGACTGAAAGCCATTCATTAAGAATGGAAGATAATGATGTCCCCTCTCCTAATCGGTTATCTAGATTGCTTCTCAAGGGACTGGCCACCCCTTGACGATGTCCCTAGTACCTAACCCTTAGGATCAATGTTAAGGACAAAAGGATTGTACCATTCGTTTGGATCTTCCCCCTTATACAGTGATGACAAAATATTTATAAAACTATTTACCTTGAGAGAGAGAAAAGTCTTTGGTCTTGTTGGTCCTAATTAAATGATTGTCCACCTTTACGGTTAACCTTGATCTTGTGGTTGTTGAATCTTGGTCCTAGCACTCTCACTTGTGTGCACCTTTGACTATGATGACTTCTACTTTATGGAGTGTATTTACTTAATGGTTTATTAAATACCATTGGACGATGTATTGTTATGGTTACCTTATGTTTTGTTAAAGGACTTTTTAACCCACTTATAGTTTTGGACTACTTACCTTATGTTGGACGGACTACTTACCTTATGTTAGACCTTTGGACTTTCACTTTATTATAAATTCATTAAATAATTATTTTATAGTCTTATCAATAAAATCTTATGATTCTATTAATAGACTTTTTGACCATTTAGTCTTATGTGTAAAACCTTTTACTTTATAATTACATAAAATAAGTTTATGTTACTTTTGGCCCATTTACTTATTTTATGATGTTATTATAAAATCTTTTGGACTTTTTTTATTCCATTTTTATGATAGTTACTTTTGGACCACCTCATTTTTATTTTTATGATTTTTTATTTTGTGGACCACTTTACATTTTATCCTAAGTCAATATAAGTGTTATCACTCACCTACCCTAACCTATATAAGGAAAAATATTATATGTTTCCAATTAATGAGATTTTGCTTTGCAGCTTACCTCCAGGGGCTTGTTTTCACGTACTTACCTTTCATGGTTCTGTCACGGCCTGGTCTTCACCGATCTATCTTCACATATTTTATTTTCTGAGGGTTGACTGTGTTTTTCCTTTTTATGGTTGTTTGTGGGTTCCTTTGTCTTTCTTCGGCCGCTTACTTATTCCTCTGTGGTTGCCTGTGTTCTTCTAGTGCTGCTTGCATCGACTGCCTCCTCCACTGTTTCACTTCACCGAGATATCTGCACTCGCCAGTTACTTCATGTGCCTATCCCTGCGATTTCACTCCACGGGATATTTGCTCTTGCTTGGTCTTCACGTCACAAGTATTGCCTTAGCGTTTTTTGGTCACGGTTTTATCTTCCCTCTGTCACGGGTCTACCTTCATGATTGTGTATCTATCATGGGTTTACCCTCACGTTTTACCTCTGTGTTATTCTACATGGGGTTTACTGTGATCTCCTCTGCATGACTTGTTTTTCTGATTGATCCATTGTGACTGGTTTCGAGACTTTGTTGTGACTAGTGTGTAAGTCTTCCTCATCGTGACTTTGTTGGTAGACCCTTCTACAGTGCTTGTCTACACATCCTTCACCCTGACTGCATTTGCGTAAGCCATAGCATCTGTATGATTCTCCTTGATTGCGCTACTAAGTTAGTTGAATAAAATAAGGTCTGTTTACTTCCACCTGAACCCTCTCTCTCTCAAGGTAAGTATATGGTTTAACTAGTTTGACTTGTCCTTTCAGTGACAAGATCAAACTCAGAACTATATGAGTATAAGGCGGATCCAACTAATGGTTATGATCCTTTATCTTCTGTAGTTTATTTGAGATTTAATTTATTGCACATGTTATTTATTATTTTTTTGTACATGACATTTGATGAAACATCTCAATGATCAACTTTAACGCAGTGACCAACAGAGCGTTAAGTTGAAAGAGATGAAAGCCTATGTTGTTAAATTTTAGTACAGTTTAAATTTTACCTAAGTTTTTATATGTTAATGTATTGAAGTTTACTATTGGTATTAAAAATCATCTAACTTGTAAAATTCAATAGCTGTGAGAAGAGAAGAACATGAACCCTAGCTATAGGGTAAAACTGGAAAACAAGTAGGTGCCCTAGCTAGACTCATCCATGCTAGGGCATAGCCATAAAGACAACCTTCTCTTCAAAAAATGTGAGATATTTTGTTGGAGAAGCTGTACCTGTGAGAGCAAGAGTGCTTCTAAAAATGAAATGGATTGATCTTCTTTTATATCCTTTGAGTCACCTGTAAGTGGACCAAAATTATAAAGAACAAAAAATTATTATTTTATTCTTTTCTCACTTTGACTTTTACCTTTAGTGGTACTAAAGGTCTTTTTGCACATCCACTTTTACACCTTAGTGGTACTAAGGGTCCTTATGTATTTTTGACTTTTGCTTTAGCCTTCTTCAAGTACCCTATGGTCAATACAAGTGGTCAAGGTGATGTTTCATCCCCACTCAAAGTACATCATCATAAACAGAGAGAACTACTAATGCTTTTATCTCACACTCCATGTGATGCTAAGATCAGATACTAAGGTTTCTTAACCAAGGGTAGCTAAGGCTTGGAGAATATCACAAATCCTATTGATCGAGGGTCAGACTATCACACATTCCTAGACCTAGTCTATGGATTATAGTGTCTTATTGGTAACATACCAGGTGCCTCAGCCATAGGCTGTATAATTTGACACTAGGTCAAACACTTGGTAACAGACCAAGTGCTTCCATTCTCCAGGAGAATGGACCTCATCCCCTGGCTGATTCCATAGTCCTGGACTAGGTAAATTCCTGGTAACTGACTAGGTGCATCTATTCAAAGAATGGCTACTCAGCTCTAGGCTGAGTCCCCTAGTGCTAGACTCGTTACACATCCTAGTCCCGAACAAGATGTCACCATTCAACAGAATTGTCACTCAACTCAAGTTTGAGTCCCCTAGTGCTGGATTGGTTCCATATCGTGGTCTCAGACTAGATATCCCCATTCAATAGAATGATCACTCAACTCTAGGTTGAGTCCACACCCTGGTCCCGGACTAGGTGTCTCCATTCTCCTAAGAGAATGGCTCTCAATGCTGCTTAGAGAAATCGACACTCCCTCTTAGCGAGAGAGGCATTCTCTGCCATGCCAAACTTGTCACAAAATTATATGAACTTTGATGCTATCAGAGGCTTGGTTAAGAAATTTGCGATCTCTTCATTTGTACAAATGTACTGCAACTTCAGAGCACCTCTTTGCACTAGGTCTCTAAGGAAATGATACCTCATTTCAATGTGTTTCGATCTATCATGAAACATTGGGTTCTTCAAAATCTTAATGCAACTCCAATTATCACAATGGATGATCATTGAGTCAAGCTTTCCCTCAAACAGATCAAGTAGAAGTTTTCTAAGCCAAACTGCTTCCTTGCAGGCATCACTTGCAGCAATATACTCTGCCTTAGCTGTACTCTGAGCTATGGAACCCTGTTGCCTACTAAACTAAGAGATCATTGTAGATCCCATTCTACAATAGCAATGTTATAGCTCAAAATGAAACATCTCTTCCTGTGATCACTTTCCCATGATTCTATCGCATGTCGACACTTCATGAAAGTCACTGAAAAAAAACACCTAACTTAAAGGACCCATATACTTAGTTTTGTAAATCCGTTTGACCTCATTTCTACATCGTTGGAAATATATTTTAGTTAGCTAAAACTTTCCAGAAGATACCAAAGTATGAAAATGCCCAGAAATACCCTAAAAATGAGCTTTTTTAATGTGTACGTGAGTTGCTTTAAGGAAACCCGCATATGTACGCGAGTTGCAATATATAATACTCATGTACACCTTAAATACACGACTTTTTGCATTGCAACCCGCGTATACCTCCTGTATACACGACTGTTGTCTCTACAACCTGTGTACACCTCCTAAAAATGTCAAAAAAATACGTATTTTGAAATTCGGGTAGTTTGGGTAGTTATGTAACTGACTCCTTCAGTTGTAACTACTTTTTCTTCGACACTAACTCTTCATAAAGCATATAAATAGAGGTAGGGAGGTCCATGAGAGGGGACTATTGAAATATTGTAACTTCAAAGAATATTCTATATGTATCTTTTTGTGGTCCCCGATGGTCCTACCGGGAGAACCACTTGTATTACATTGTACCCTGATGCTCCTAATCGAAATAACTAATAAGTGTCATGAGGTAGTCCCCTCTAATTGTAAAGGTGGGTCATCAACACCCCAGTGTGGTTACTTGAGCCTACATGTGTAACTCGAGCCTACATGTCAAATGAGTTAACTTAAGTGAACGGATGAATATAAATAGAGGTGTAGTGCTCCTCATTTGAGACACATACACTCTCACTTGTAGCGCATTAGTGGAGAAGAGAAGTAACTGGAGAAGGAGGAGGATTAGGCTTTGATCTCCTTGCTGGTTTTATCTTTTATCTTTTTGGGGCATCTATATTGAGGAAGATTTTGCTAGGTTTTCCCCAGGATAGATCTTTGTGTTCATTTTTTATGGTTGTGCTTGTCTATCTTTCAGTGATCCTGTTTATATGCTTCTATCATGAAAATGAAATACTGATGTCTTAGCTAAGCATATGAAAATTTAACATGGTATCAGAGCCACCCTAAAAAGAAGACATTGTGCAGCTACAGAATCTAGGGCTTCTTAATTTTTGGTTCTCTCTCCACAATTGATAAGCAAAAGAAGGCTAGGCTGACTCTCCATTGAAGGGCGCATCTTTCTGTCGAAACAGAATTCGATTCCAAGCATTTTCAGTTTTCGGTGCGGGAAATTAGGGCTTCTTGCAGAAGAAGAATTTTCGAGTGAGCCTAGAATAGGATTTCTCTCCTCATCAAAATCAAAGTCTAGAGACCTGGATCAAGTTTTTTGGTTGGGTGAAACTCCGGGAAAGTCAAACCCTAGTTTGACCTCGAGCTAGAAAAAAACCCTAAATACTAAAACTGCTAAGTTTTGGTACATTCGCTATATCCCTAGATTGGAAAAGTTTCAGGAGCTAAAAATTGTAGAGGCCAAATATTAAATCCTGATGTACAATGTGTCAAAAATTTAGCCTCATATGCGCTACATTTTGGGAGATATGATCCCTCCAAGTCAGGGTTCTATCCTCTTCTAGAATTCATCCCTAAACAGGACACCTGGGGAACATTGATATAGATTGGGCTACAGAGGTCCAAATTGAATTCCTGAAGATGTTCCAGAAATATCACATAATGTACTTTCTGTGTTCCAAATTTCAGAACCAGAAGATGAAACAGTGACACATGGCAGTCCATACAACTTCATTGTTTTGAACAGTCCTGTAACAGGTCATAGTGGAAAAAGGATCATAAATACCAATTGGTGAAACCAATTCTTATTAAACCTATGGTTTTGGATCAGGGACATGCGAGGTTACCTTAGTGCAAAATTTCAGACACATAGGAGCATTAAGTTCGGAGATATCACAGAAACAGTGACATGCATTTCTGCAGAAGAAATTGGAAAACTAGGGCTTCATGTTCCGGGAGCTTCCCTCCACTGTTTTCAGAAAAGGAGTACATTAGAAAGCTCCATTTGAAGAGATATATCTTTCTATCCAATCAGATCTTAAATATTCCAATTTTTGAAAATTAGGATTTCTCTGACAAACCCTAAATCAGCTAGCTCTTGAAGCGAGACGGACACCTCAAATCGGCAAGATCTAATCTTTTGCTATTTGGATTTGAGGTTCTCATTTCAAAGTGATCTATCACATCAGCTTGATGATAAGCTTGGTAAAGTTGAAAAATTCCAAGCATGGAAGTATTTGACCTCTCTAAATAAAATGAATTGGACACCTACATAAGTAGAGAGGTTCCAAGTCCATACGGAGATGAGGCTCAAAGCCTTACACAAGAAGAACTTGATCAATGCCAAGAAGATCATTGTTGATTCAATCACGGATCAACTTGTACCACAAGTGTCTTCCCTAAAGGCACCAAATATATTTGATTCCTTGATCAAGATATTTGAAGATAAGAACTTAAATCAGAAGATGGCTTTGAGAAAACAGTTGAAGAATGTGAAGATCCAGAATGCATAACATCTTGAAGTGGTAGAAGAAGAAGCAGAGAATGGCCTCCCATGATCATGGGATTCATGCAAAGAATGTATGCTAGAAGGAAGTAATTTCTTTCAGCTCGACTCATAAGAAGAGAAGAAGAAGATGGGAGCAATTGAAGATCAAGCTCTCACCATTCAAAGGAGATCCCTCAAGCGATGAGGAATATGAAGAACTCAATTCTTGTCATTTGGATAAGAAATGATGATTTCATAAATGGAGAAGATGATAAAGCAAAATGATCAATATGGAGTCTACCCACAAAACAAATGAAAGATAAGTATTCAATTGTCATTTCATGATATTGTTTTGTTATACATTTGATTATATTCAGTTGATGTGTTATGCATGATAGATTGTTTGCATCAATGACTGTATACTACTAATATGCATGTGATGATGCTATACAACTCTCCATTGCTACTTATCAAACCTCTTTGCTAACATATTGGATTAGTGCACAATCTCAATAATGTCATGGTAGAGATGGAAGGCATCTAGAAAGTTTGTGTGAGATATGGATGAATGTTGTATTGACTAAACAGTTGCATGATGCATAAGAATTTGTCGTTATGCATATGTTTTATGAAATAGTTTTAACCATGCAACTGGTGCATTTGAATTGTAGGAAAGGTCCTGTACAAACTCCTACAAGAACATAAGGATGAGACTTGTTTCGAAGAACAAGTGATGACAATTCAATAAACATGAATCTGAAGCTCCCAGGGTCAGAGACACAGTGACGAAAGAAAGAGCTTCAGAAAGCGGTAGATCCACCTTAAAGGATGAATACCACCATGGGTACAAGAGATAACTCAAGATGAAGAAAAGAATGCTATGAAAGAAGCTATGATAAAAAAAAAAAATAACAGTTGATCATGGGGAATGATGTATACGATATGATTTCGAGACATAAAGGGAAGTACGTAGCATCTTCCATATGGATCTACAAGAACAAGTGTACAAAGCAAGGTTCGTGATTTTCCTCAGAAAGAATAGACTATGACATGACATACTCTATTGACCAGTATATATTAAGCATAGAACCACCTGTATAGAATGAAGAGGGAAGATGATAATCCTCTTCAAGGGGAGTGACTACAGAAAATTATATCTGAGTTCGACATGGTATGACATGATGGATAGCTTCGTGATGGATCGAGACTTTACCAAGAGTAAAGTGGGTTCCAACCTTCAAGGTTGAATGCAGAAGACTAGGATATGTTGATGACCTGAGAAGACAAACTCATAGAAGATGTTATGATACTAGAATGATGTTTGGGATATAGTACTCAAACCAGAAAGCAAGAATGTGGTATCTTCCAAATGGATTTGCAAGATAAGATATGTTGCTGATAGAAGTAAGGTAAGACTTGTGGCTAGAGGTTTCTATCAGAAAGAGGGAGTTAATTCTGAATAGACACTTACTCCAGGAAGCAAGGTACGCTTCCTTCAAAACTATCATGGTAGTTTCTTCCATGATGAAGTAAAGACAAGCCTTCCTTAATGGTATGATTAAGGAAGAGTTTTACATCGAATAGTCACGAGGATTTGAAGTTGAAGACAGATGGAATCAAGTATGCAAGTTGAAGAAGGCCCTCTATGGCCTGAAGCAAGCTCCCAGAGCTTGGTATGGAAGAATAGATAGTTTCCTGATGAGCATGGGATTTGCCAAGAGTAAAGTCGATCCTAAAATTTTCTACAAGGTTGTAGAAGATGAACCTGTCATTCTATAACTATATGTGGATGACTTATTCTTGACAGGGAATGAGAAACAGATCATGGAAAGTAAGAAGAAACTAGCAGAAGAATTTGAGATGAAAGACCTTGGGTTCATGCATTATTTCCTAGGTCTGGGAGTATGGCAAAGTTCAGAAGGAATATTTCTCAACCAGGGAAAGTATAGAGATATTGAAGAGATTCAATATGTTGGAATGCAAAGTCATGGACACACCCATGGACTACATCCTGAAGTTGTTAGCTGATGACTCATTAGAGTTAGTGGATATGACTCACTACAAAAAGATCATTGAGTCATTGAAGTACTTAAAAAATACCAGACTAGACATTTGTTTTGCTGTGAACACCTTAAGTCAATATCTTGTTCAACCAAGACGGGTTCACCTAATAGCTGCAAACCATGTGATGAGATATCTGAAAGGGACTATAGACTTTGGTATATACTATGATGGTAGCCATGAGTATAGATTGTATGGCTACACATATGCAGATTGGGCTGGAAGTATCTTAGATAGGAAAAGCACATCAGATAGATGCTTTTGTTTGAGGTCTGCTATGAGTTCATGGTTTAGCAGGAAACAGTCCAGTGTTTCTCTTAGCACGGTTGAAGCAGAATACATAGCAGATTGCTCTACTAAGTTGTGAAGCCATATGGATTCCGAAGTAGATATTAGGTCTCTTTGACCTGAAGATGGATACTACAATGATTCTATGTGATAACCATAGTTGTGTTGACAAAGAACCCTGTGTTCCGACGTAACACATAGAAATCCGGTATTTCTACATACAATATAAGATGCAAATGATGATACTGTAGATGCAGATGATGGTGATTCAGTATTTCTATATTGAATATAGAGATGATGATGTTTCAGTATTCCCATACTGAAGATATAGATGATATTTCAGTATTTACATACTGTAGATATAGATGATGGTGATTCCGTATTTCTATACTAAATATAGAGATGATGATGTTTCAGTATTCCCATACTGAAGATATAGATGATGATGATTTCCGTATTCCCATACTGAAGATATAGATGATATTTCAGTATTTACATACTGTAGATATAGATGATGGTGATTCCGTATTTCTATACTAAATATAGAGATGATGATGCTTTCAGTATTTCTATACTAAAGATATAGATGATGATGCTTTTAGTATTCACATGCTGGAGATACAGATGGTGATAGATCAGTATTCAGATACTGAAGATGTAGATGATCATGGTTTGGATGATGATGTACTGACGAAGCCTCTGCCTCGAGTAGAGTTCGAACACTTTCGAGACAAGCTTGGTGTTGTTAGGAAAGACCTTCCTTGAAAGGGGGAGTAGTGATGTTGCAGTGGGATTGTATCATCCCTGGGCACTTGCCCTAAAGTGGTCCGAAGACCTCGATCTTCGAGAATGAAGAGGGATTGTATCATCCTGGGACATCTGTCCATAATAGATCCGGTGACCTCGGTCCTTGAGAACGTGGTGGGATTGTATCATCCCTTGGCACTTGCCCTAAAGTGATTCGGAGACCTCGGTCTTTGAGAATGAAGAGGGATTGTATCATCCTGATACATCTGTCCATAATAGATCCAGTGACCTCGGTCCTCGAGAATGTGGTAGGATTGCATCATCCTTGGACATCGTCCTAAAGTGATACAGACTGATTCTCCCGTAATCAATCCGGTGGCTTCGGTCCTCGAGAATGTGGTAGGATTGCATCATCCTTGGACATAGTCCTAAAGTGATAGGGACTGATTCTCCCGTAATCAATCCGGTGGCTTCGGTCCTCGAGAATGTGGTAGGATTGCATCATCCTTGGACATAGTCCTAAAGTGATAGGAACTGATTCTCCCGTAATCAATCCGGTGGATTTGGTCCTCGAGAATGTGGTAGTATTGCATCATCCTTGGACATAGTCCTAAAGTGATAGGGACTGATTCTCCCGTAATCAATCCGGTGGCTTCGGTCCTCGAGAATGTGGTAGGATTGCATCGTCCTTGGACTTAGTCCTAAAGTTATAGGGACTGATTCTCCCGTAATCAATCCAGTAACTTCGGTTGTCGAGAATGTGGCGGGATTGTATCATCCCTGGACTTTAAGTCCAAAAATGATCCAAAGACTTTTTTTCTTTGAGTTGTGGATTGTAGGTTGTTTCTGATTATGATGATGCCGTACTGATCGAAAGATCAGATTATGATGATGATGACGTACTGATCAAAAGATCAGAGCATGATGATGATGACATACTGATCAAAAGATCAAAGTATGATGATGATGACGTACTGATCAAAAGATCAGAGCATGATGATGATGACATACTGATCAAAAGATCAAAGTATGATGATGATGACGTACTGATCTAAAGATGATGACGCACTATGATTATGATGTTTCTGATCGAAAATTTAGAGTATGATGATGATGTTTCTGATCGAAAGATCAGAGTATGTTGATGATGTTTATGATATAAAGATCAGAGTATGATGATGATGTTTCTATGTTGATGATGTTTCTGATCGAAAGATCAGAGTATGATGATGATGTTTCTGATCGAAAGATCAGAATGTGATGATGATTATGATCGACAGATCAGAATATGATGATGATGATGTTGCTACTGATCGAAAGGGAAAAGTGTTGATGATGATATTGCTGATCAAGAGGTCAAAGTACTGAAGATGTTGCTACTGATCGAAAGGTCAAGGTGCTGAAGATGTTTTTGCTGATTGAAAAGTCAAAGTGCTAAATATGTTGCTGATCGAAAGGTCAAAATTCTGAAGATGTTGTTGCTGATCGAAAAGTCAAAATGTTGAAGATGTTGTTGTTGATCGAACAGTCAAAGTGCTGAAGATGTTGCTGATCGAAAGGTCCAAGTGTTGAAGATGTCGTTGCTAATTTAAAGATCAAAATGCTGAAGATGTTGCTGATGATGAAGACTGAAGATTGAAGATGAAGACTACATGATGTTGAAAAGCTTCCAATGATTTATAGATGTGTTACCCTACCGATGTTGATGATGTCCCCTATCTCTACTCTTGTTGTTGTTGATGTTGCTGTAGAATACCCTTCTCGTTAAGGGGGAGTGTTGAAATATTGTAACTTCGAAGAATATTCTATATGTATCTTTTTGTGGTCCCCGATGGTACTACTGGGAGAACCACTTGTATTACATTGTACCCCGATGCTCCTAATCGAAAGAACTAATAAGAGTCATGAGGTAGTCCCCTCTAATTGTAAAGGTGAGTCATCAGCACCCCAGTGTGGTTACTTGAGCCTACATGTGTAACTCGAGCCTACATGATTTAAATCGAGCCTACATGTCAAATGAGTTAACTTAAGTGAACGGATGAATATAAATAGAGGTGTAGTGCTCCTCATTTGAGACACATACACTCTCACTTGTAGCGCATTAGTGGAGAAGAGAAGTAATTGGAGAAGGAGGAGGATCAGGCTTTGATCTCCTTGTTGGTTTTATCTTTTATCTTTTTGGGGCATCTATATTGAGGAAGATTTTGCTGGGTTTTTCTCTTTAGGTTTTTCCCAGGATAAATATTTGTGTTCCTTTTTTATGGTTGTGCTTGTCTATCTTTCAGTGATCCTGTTTATATGCTTTTATCATGAAAATGAAATACTGATGTCTTAGCTAAGCATATGAAAATTTAATAGGGACTTGAATCTTTGCATTGTTATGCTAGAGGATTTGGAGCTCTCTTTTCCCACACCTTTTCCCTAGAAGCATTTTCCTTGTGTTGCAGAGCTTGGAGGCTAAGTTCCTTGGAGAAGAGAAGCAACCGAACCAGATCAAGGTTTCATGAGGTACCGAACTTGCAAAGAAGGTATATTTGTACTTGTTTTCAAGATTAATAAAGATATTATGTCCTTCTTCTTCCCAAATCAATGTGTCTTGTATATTGAATCTCTGATTATGATTATATGATGTTATTTATCAGATTATGTTTTCATGTTTCATTGAATATAATCTCCTTTCATATAGTCTATTTGGTTTGAGGAAGGTATAATTCGTTTTGCAGGTCTCTTGGAGCAAGAGGAGCAAGAGAAGGATTGAAGGGCTGCTTGGATCAACCTTAGTTTGGCTAAGGTATGAACCATTCTAATATCTGAATATTGTTTGTATTTACTTGCATAACCATTTGCATCCACCTTTCAACCCCAATACGTTGATGGCCTCTTAAACCCTAGCCATAGGAAACTTTCCTTTACAACAGAACTGGCGACTCCGCTGGGGAGAGTCTTGCCTGTTTGAGGTTTCTATGTATTTCTTTCAGTCTTTTGCAAGGTTTTAGGTCTTTCTTTCCACTTAGGAACACTTTATCAGTCTGATAGAACACCTCCCTTGCCTTCCTAAAGCATTTTTTGACCTTTTTTGGGGATTTTTTCCACCCATACGCGAGTTGCAGACTGAACAGTCGCGCATCTAGTTTGGTACATGTGACTTTCTATACTGTCAACCCGCATATGATACATGAATTGTTATTGGTACAACCCATGTTTTCTTGTACACGCAACTTTCTATACTGTCAACCCGCGTATGACACTCGACTTTCCAGTAGTACAACCCACGTGCGCCCCTAAAACAATATTTTTTCTGTTGTTGTGGGATTTTTGGTAGGTCTTTTGGTGTCCTCTGCATGTGCATGACTCCAAGGATTTAGTATCATCCCTTTTTGTTGTTCTTTATCTATGTGGTAAGCCTTTTTATAGCATTAGGGTTTTCTCTTTGCTCTTTCCCCCCACCCCCTTTGCTTGGCATGATTTTTGGCTTATGTTTATGGTCAGCCTCTGTTAGTGATCTTTGTCTGAGTTCATAAGCTTGTTGGTGTTTGTTTCCTTCTTCTTTTGTTGGTTAATTTCACCTTGCCCAAATAGTTGACTTTTCTCTTATGCAAGCTTTCCTTCCAAGTAGGGTTTATATTGACTTTAGGGAATTCTAGAGTCTGTTTGGTGGTTGTATAGCAGAGTCCCTTTTGCTTTGTTCTTGTCATTTGCATACTTTTGTTTGTAGGTAGTTTTTCTTTTGCATTTATAAAAGAAAAAGAAAAAAAAACATGTTTGCTTTATATGCATGTAGATTAGGTTTTTAGTCTAGATTGCATGGCATATCATTGTTTTGAAAAAATAAAAAAGAAATTGTTCTTTTGTGGCTTTCAATTTTATATTTGAAAAAGAAAGAGAATAGTTTTTGCTTTTTGCATTTCATTTCTCTTTGCTTAGTCATTTTGTTTCAACTTTGAGTCAAAACACCACATAAGTTTCACGCCATTTACCTTTGACTAAAAACAACCTATTAAAATGAACGATATAATTTAAAAAATTATTAGTAAGTTTTATTTTATAGGCTCATACACCAACTAGCTTAGGCTAGACTTGAGGGGTAGGGAGTTTAAACTCCCCACAAGTATTACATTTCAGACGTAGTTGGCCAATCACTAGGTAAACCCTTTTCTATGTTGATTATATCTGGGAAGCTCCTCTCAAACGAGAGTTAAGCATGAGGCCATGTGGAGGCTTGGACTGAGGAGATAACCCTCTGTTTCCTTCTCAAAGCGTAGACCAACGTTTTTGTGCATTTGGGGATCCTGTCTTAGACAGGGTTTCAGGATTTGCTACCCTACCCATGCGTACGTACCAGGCTTGCGACTATCCCCCCAGGCTGTCAATATAGTTAAGGTAGCATTTAGTCTCTTTGACATCTAGGGTTCATACACAGGTACACCGGAAGGCTATTTCTGGTTGACCTTGGACGGGCTTGGAAGGTAACCCCGGTAGAAGGTGTGGGAGGGCGGTGGGTGATTCCTCCACTTGTGCCTAAGAAAATCTACAGGGACGCCAAGTAACTTTCTATCATCCTTCTTCTGGAAGGCATATCTTATACCTATTTGTCTGTTGGCTTTAGGCATTTTTTAGTGAGTGCTGTGTGGTTTGTCTATACTTAGTTTTCCTTCAGGTGTGTGCTTTGTACTTTTGGTTTCCTGTCAACCTCAGACTTTGTCTTATTGTTTGAAACTATGGCTAACACCCCTTCGAACACCAACCAAGAGATACCCATGCTGGGAACTCCTTGTACTTTTCCTCTCACAGGGAATGTTGGTGTTCCTTTGATGGCCACCTTGAATATCCTTGGATTCACCTTAGGGCTACCAGTGTGGTTGTTTTCCACTCCAACTGTCCTGAATTCTCCTGTTGCTTCTCAAGTAATCTCTTTATATCAAGGGCATCAAAACACTACTTCCCCTTCACCTGTAGTTGATTCTCCTACTCCTTCTGCCTCATGCGGTGAAAGTACCGATACTAGTAACTGATAGTATAAAAGGAGTAAAAGAAGGAGGAATAGGAAGAAGGAACATAAGAAAGGGGGCACCCGTTCAACCTCTTCACGTCAAGTTGAACCTCACCACCCAGCCTCTGCAGTTCATGCTAGGGGCACCTATTCAACCTCTGCAGGTCATGTTGGATCTAAGCAATCAACCTTTGCAAGTCAAGTTGATCTTCACCATCTAGCCTCTGTTGATCATGCTGGTGGGATCCTTCCAACCTTTCCAGGTCACGTTGGATCCAGTCACTCAACCTCTACAGTTCATGTTGAGGACACCTGTTCACCTTTGATGTTCAATATGAACCTCCCCATCCAACCTCTACAAGTCATGTTTGATCGATCCACCTAGCCTCTGAAGTTCATGCTGGGGGCACACACTCAACTGCTGCAAAGCATGTTGATCCTATCCATTCAGCCTCTGTTTTTCATGCTAGTGGTGCCCATTCAACCTCTGCAGTTCATGTTGGACCTAGTCTCTCAGCCTCTGCAAGTCATGCTGGGGGCAGTCTCTTAGCCTCTGCAAGTCATGCTGGGGGAAATCTTTCAGCCTCTGTGGTTCATGCTGGACACAATCTGTTAGCCACTACAAGTCATTTTGACGCTGTTGAAAAGAATACCCATTCAAAACACAAGCTGTCAAAACCCCAAAATTTCAAAAAATTTAAAACTTTTAAAAATAACATATAATCACATTAAATGCAGTTGTTAACTGGTTGATTAGTTTATGCTATTAAAATTGTAACTAAATGATTATTTAAATACTTTGTACTTTGAAGAGCAGTTTATTTTTCAGCTACTGATTGTTCTTCTGTTTGCGACACAAGGTGGTTTGTCGTGAAGGCCTGGGCTTACTTAGCTTTCGAGCTAACGCAGCAGTTCCTTCTATTACAGGTATACAGGTAAAAAGTATGGTTCGATGCTAACAAGTCTCAGAAGTTTACAGTACAGATTTCTGCACACAATTTGATTAGTAAAGTTTATTCATGCTAGACAGAAATACCATGCTTCGCAAGGTATTATTTTTATTACTGCTGAAATTTTCCTTTGAGACTTAATACTAAAAGAATTGCATTTTGCATATAAAAAGTAGTAGAGGACTATTCCAT
Organism: Pseudotsuga menziesii; assembly: GCA_001517045.1. Taxonomy (NCBI): domain Eukaryota; kingdom Viridiplantae; phylum Streptophyta; class Pinopsida; order Pinales; family Pinaceae; genus Pseudotsuga; species Pseudotsuga menziesii. Next base: position 49,411 of record LPNX011003096.1, read on the forward strand.
ACAGTAACATGAGGTTTAGTAAATTTATACGTATGAAAAACCCTTAAACGTCCATCCTGTAGATAAGTATAAGAATGTATTTATTATTTCTTTACTTAACAACTAGCATGGTAGAAAGAATACAGCTCCACAGGTTCACTTATTTTAGTCAAAGTTAATAATAATAACATTCCATGCTTAGATTGCATCCTGTTCAGTTTTTCAACTGATGAGGAATATTATTAAAATCGATCCATAAATTTTCTTACTGAAACATCTAAGATCTATGATTCAAACAAGTATTCCCTTTATAGCTTAAAAGTCGACATTCTTTTAGCATACTAAACTCATTCCAAGAGTATTATTGGGTTAGAAACCAAATACTGTTACAACCAATCCTAAGCTCATCATCTTTGATCCTTTTTATGATATCTCAAAACTAGATTTAACAACAAAGAAGATAGAAAGAGGAAACAAGTTATCTATTCTACCTTACTTATGAAGTCCCATATAAATCCTGAGTTTTAGAGAGTGACAAGGTCTATTTGTCACCAAAGAATGTTATGACCATAACAAGGAAGAGTTATCCCCCTAACCCCAAGTATCTAAATTATATACTAGAGTAAACCAAATTAAATTATTAATAACATAATGGAAACACCATTAATTGTATATACCTCAAAGAGTAGATCTGTATATTACTATCTTTTGAAAAACCAAATAGTTGGCATCGTAGTTGTGGACTATAACAACTAAACTAATACCATAACCTATTATTCTATAACTCTTTAAACACATAACAAACCTCTATGCTTGAGTGCACGATGCTATAGAATAAGCCATATGTAGCATGCAATATATATATACATTGGACTAATGTACGTGGTTTATAATATGATGTAGGTTATGCTATGGTATAAAACCTCCTTTGGAACCTTCCAGCAATGATTTGGTTGATAAACAATCACCGGTCATGGACTTTAGTTTTCAACCCATTACATGCAAAATTATTAAAGGGATTACGTGGTTGCATGACAGCCATACTTTGGCGTTATAAAAGTGTTGAATGAACCCTATCTCGCCATTTCCTTTTTGCTCTCGGGCCCTTGGCCGCTCTGCAAAACCCTTTCGATCCAACTTTGTCTTTGCTGCGCACCGTTTGCTACCAGTCCTCCACTGCTTCAATCCTCCATGATGCTCGACTTCTGCACCAAGTGAGAGATTTAAGCGTTGAAAGTCTTGCTATCTGCCTCTACGATTCTTTCGTTATTAAGCTCGGGCTTTGGTTTATGGCCGTTCTTCCCCTTCTTCATTTCCACAAGAGTGAAATTGTGACTGAAGCTGTAAGTAAATGGTGGTTAAATTTCCAGGAAGGAAGATTCCAGTTGTAGGGTTTGAACTGCCCATCCTCTAGCTAGTTTTCTTCCACTGTCAAATATTGTGGGTGCTTTCAATGCAGTACCCTTTTTTCCATCGAATAGCATTTTCTTTGCTCAACCGGTCGCAGCATCATCGTGTGGAATATCCACTGCTACGATAACCAAGTATGAACCTTTTCTTGTATTGTCGAGCTATCAAAGTATTATTACATTTATTATACTATAAAATAACTAACAGTCAGCTCTTAAAATGTGGTTTGCAGATACCTGCATGTTACTATCCTCTGCAAACAAAAGGAGCACCAGGTTTTCAACAGCACGGGCCACGGTAAGCCCCGGGTTCTTCACGGCATAACCATTTTGTGTGAATCCTTAAGGGATTTCCGTGAGTTGACTGTTACGGCCCTGGTTATCCTCCATGAATTTTTGGGTTGTTTTTTTTTACAGTTTTTAACAATGTGGGTAAAACCCTAGCTCATAAACAGAGCTCTCCGGCTACGGCCGTGAGTGTAAGACCCTGTTTGTAGTTAATGTTTGGTTTTAAAACTTAACAGGCTGTAAGCCTTGTGTTTACTATTTTCAATCACTTCTACAGGCTGTACGCCTTCAAGTATATTTTTGTTACAGCTAAGGGTTAATAAATAAAACCGAGTTGCAGATGTTCTTATGATTATTTGAAAAGGGTTAGGGTTTTTACCCTCAGTTCTATGAAATGTTGAAAACTGTTTCTCTCTCTTGCATTTATCCTTAATGCAATATTGGAAAGATTTAAATAAAAGAATACTTACTGTGTTTTATTTAATAACCCAGCCGTAAAAAGAATATTACTAGTTCTTCTTATTAAATAAAATTTAAGATGAAGAGACATCTGTCTCGTTAAGTTACTGATTAGGTTTAAATACTTAAGCTCGATTGTCGAGCGTCCTGTACTCATATGTTTTCTTTTTGTACAGATATACCTTTGATTTTATTAATGCATTATTACTTGTTTAAGATCTGTACAAGAAATAAATAACCTTCAGGCTCAGAACAGCCTTATAATATTGTTTTTATAATGCGGCTGTAGTGAATCATTGTCTTATTTTTATACTTATTAATTATCTGTAATAATTAGATATCTAGGGTTTAACCCTATTCTACAGTTTGTGAACAATATTGTTTCCTATTTTGATATTAAGTATAATAATGCTACTCTTTTGTATCTATGGGTAAATTAAAAATTATTACCCTATTGACTAAGCTCGTTATGCGAACAGTTCTGTTATTTACTTTTGATTTTATAAAAGCAACTGAGTTAGTTAAAATAAATGAAATTCTTTTATAAGGTTGCTGTCATGTTAAATACCTGAGTTATACTATGGTTTGCTTATAAAGAAAATCTTTGTTAAATAATAAAAGTAGGGTTTATATCCTTTAACCATACAGGTTCTTATATTTGATGTTTTTAATTTAATTTAACTAAATAGGTCTTGGGAAAGTCTAGCTGCCTATAGAGCAGAGTACTTTTAACTCCAATTTTATAAAATAAATAATATTTAATTTTTCTTAAGTTTATATTGGATAATATATATGAGTATATCATTATTATTACAATAATAATTACTAATACAGAATTAGTAATCTTGTTTTTAGTTGAAGTAATAGATTCTCCATTTGTTTAACTTTGGTTGTTTTTATAATAATTGAAATACAATTTAATATTTAATTCTTTGCAGTTTATACTATCCTATCAATACTCTGCTGTAGTTAGTTTATTTTCCTTAGTTGTAAATATTTTACTTATGATTGTTCTATAAGGACAAAATATTAATATTCTTCTATTCGGGAAAAGAATAAAAACTCTGTAACCTGTACAACTTAGTCTGAAATAAAAGAAAGTAATTAACAACTAGAAAGGAATAAACCTTATAAATACGCATTACCTACAGTCCTGAATAGTTAACAACAATTTATAATACTGGTTTCATACTTGAGTTCATTTTCAGTAAAGAAGCTATCCTTAAACATAAGATAGAACTATAGTAAACAGTATAAAATTCTGGTTGATCTTTTACTATCTAATCTTCACAGTAGAGTTGAAAAGAAACAATTTCACAGCACTAAGAATTAAATTTTCTTTCTTTTCTGACTATAAGAAATAACATATAAATTTGTGAAAACACTTGTACTAGCTAAATAGGAACTCGGTTCAGAAGAATACTACTTCTCATCACCGAGATACTGTGCTAGAGTACGGTCTGGTGATACCAGATGTGGAAAAACACAGTAATTATTAACAAATTTAACTACTGACTCTGAGATATTAACTTTACTAAACTAACTATCTACTCAGACATGTAGATAAACATAACATGCATCCATTCATATTCAGTAACATAAAGAAATAAATAACAGAACATGTTTAAGCTGTGGACAACAACAGCAATGGGAGTCCATTCCTCTGTACCAACTCCTGGAGAGCGCTCAAACAACGTCTTCTTAGGACCCCTGAGCTTGCTCTGGTCTCCCTGGTTGGAACTAGGTGCAGCAAAGTCTGATACCAATATTCAACTCAGTATTAGCTCAGAACTATCAGTCAGTTCTCTCATCCCAAAAGCTGTAAATAATTTCAAGTTACTACAGCAATCCACTCATAACACTTCCTCACTGTTTTTCCCTCCTTCCTCAATGAAATTCCTGAATAACATTCACTTGAATGAATTCTTTCTGGAATAAAATATGAGCAGCCTTAGCTCTCTTCATTAAGTACTTTTTAAAGATTGCCTAGGTCTTTGTTGGGTTAACTGTCATTAAATGAGCCACCTGCTCTGATTCCACTTTCTTGGGGAATCATGACCCCAAATATAGGGAAGTTGCCTCCTGCAACTTAGGAAGTGTTTGAGGATGCTGCCACGTGTCTTTTGCCTCTCCACCTAGTTCCATCCACCAGTTTGACCAGTAACCTCTTTTAACATCTCTCCCATGCTGTTGTCTCCATAATTTATTTATTAATAATAAAATATTCTGAATTACACTCCATTACTGTTGACTCTGCTGAGTCATCAATCCCTACTTAGGATTAAGTTTAACATAATGTCTCAGAAATATAATAAAACAAATTACATAATTTTACAAAATTGGGGTATGTGACACAAGCCCAAGTTTCCTTGTAAGCTTTATGAGGGAGACCACCTTACTTATAAATTCCCTTCTATCGCGGAGGTGCGAAGAGTTTGGTTTCATGGTCATCCCGTTTTTGAACATTCTGAAGCTTTTCAACAACCAACCTCTCTTAGTCAGGTTGGACCCAGTTACCCAGCCTCTAGTGGTCATGCTGGGGGAAAAATATCAACCTCTGTAGGTTATGTTGAGAGAAAACAGTAAACCACTGCTAGTCATGTTGACACTGTTGAGAAAATTGGTCGTTTGAAGTGTAAACTTAAGTTCCCTTGTAAGCTATGTGAGGGAGATCATCTTACTCACCAGTGCCTTGCTATCATAGAGGTGCAAAGAGTGTGGTCCGAGACTCAAGAATTTCCTTCTCCTGAACAACCTGTAGTTTCTCAACAGCCTACTCAACCTTTGGTTGATCAAGTGGTCGAACCAATCTCAGCTTTAGTCGATCCCACTCTTCTTTCAGAGAGTGATCCTGATGTGATTAAACCAATTCCATCTTTGGTCAATCCCACACTCCCTTCAGAGAGTGACTTTCACGAAGCAGTTGAATCGATTCCATTGCCGATCAATCCCACTCTTCCTTTGGAGAGTGAAGTGTCTGCTAGTCACATTTTCTTCACTGCTAGTTCAAAACTTACTGAATAAGGGGGCATTGAACTCGTTTCGGATGAACCCCCACCAAGCTCTCGGATTGCTTCCTTTGATTGGGTTAGCCTAGTTAAGTCGCGCCTTCCTTCTAATGCACCTTTCTAGATAAAGGTCAAAGTTGAAACATACATGATTGCTCGTTGTATTGTTGATGAAGGAGCTTTAGTTAGTATCTTGTCTGCTTGTGCTTGGCGAGGCATGGGATCTCCCAGCCTTGTGTCGACTACTAGTCAGTTACTGGCGTTTGATATAAGACCTTGTATAGCCTTGGGAATTCTTTCTCAAACACCTGTTATTTTGGGTGGGAAGACCGTCTTAGTTGACTTCATGGTGATAGAAGACCCCTTGGACTTCAATATGATCCTTGGACGTGATTATGTCTATTCCATGCAAGGTGTGGTGTCAACATTATTTCATGTGATGTACTTTAATCATGGTGAAGAATTTGTCACTATCGATCAGTTGGATCTTCTTGATCCTTCTCTTGACCCAACTAGAGACCAGGTCTTTCCTTTATTGATTCCCAGTGTTTCTATAGACACTACCCCTCCACAGGTGAGCTATGTGGCCTCATGTCCTTTGCGTTCAATTTCTACTGAGAAGCATCCTCTGTTTTCATGCTTACCTTCCCGAGACTTGGTCCCAGCAGTTGACCAGGTGGTTCATCCTATATAGACTGTGGAGCCCGCTCTCCACTCTGTCGATCCATTTGAAAGTTTAGACATGTTTCCTATCTCGGATGATCTCCTTCCTTTGGATGAAGTCTTCCTATAGTCTTTGATACAGTCTGATCTTCTATTGGATGTTGGTTCAGTTGTGACTAATTCTAACCCTGATTTGCCTAGTAAGCCTGAACTTTCTTATTATGTTGGTCTTGTTGAGTCTTTTGACTCTTCCTTTGAACAGTAAGTCAGTGATCCTGATGAGTTTGATTTTTCTTATGAATTTTTCAACTCCTGTGATATTGAGTTTGTTCCTGTAGACTCTACCTCCCTTGTTGATCTGTGCTTTTCTTGTGAGGTTGATCTTACTGATTATGAACCCTCATGCCTTGGCACTATAGATTCCTCTTTCATTGATTCTGCCTTGACTTTACCTTTTGTAGAATATAGAAAAGTTGCATGTGTTTCTGCCAAAGTGACCTGCATCGAATATTTTCTTTTGAATATGATTCTGATGTTGTTGTTTCTTGGAGATAGGATTTTTAGTTGGATTGACAACTATTTACTAGCCCCACCTTGTTTTTCAAGCTATAACTTCATTTTCATGTATCTTGCTCGCGCTTATGAGCCTGATGCCGGCTTCCATGCTTTTAGCTCGTTGTATAAGCCCTCATCTTTGTTCTCATAATCGCTCATCCTTGTATCATTTTTCCTTTGCAGCTTGACACCTTTTCCTTGAGGAGACGTTCCCCCAGTGTCTTTATCCTTCTCATGTCCCTTGCATTATGCATATGTGTGTTCCTTGCGCTTGGAACTAGTTTCTCTTGCCTCTGACACTCGTCTCCTCGCATTTAGAGCATTCTTTTTGCTCTCCTTTGAGCTTGTTAAAAACATTAAGGAAGCCACGAGTTGACTTTTTCAGACTCGTTAAAACTTCACAGGAAAGATATTGAGTTTCTTTAAGCCCATGTCTGACTCCTCAAAATAGACTTGACTACCGAGTAAAATTGTCTGTTCAGGCTCGTTAAGAATATGTGAATGGGAATCCACATTGGTGGTAGGTTATCACTTTCTCAGACCATGTGGAATAATACGAGAAAGGAACACTCTCTTTTCTTCAGAATTGAGAAGAGTATTCTCAGGCATAGGTTTATCACTTTTTTGGACCTGAGGGACTAAACTTATGGAAAATGAACACCCGGTATGAGCTTAGTTTTCTCTTTTTCGTGCTCTGGACCTAAACATGAAAAAGATTCTGAGTGTACTTTATCTCTTTGTAATTCTAGTTAAACCTTAAAGAACAAAGCATCGAGTTTATTGTTGTAAGCCCCATTCCTCCTAATCAAATGGATCTTTCTGGGTGATCTTGCCTTCCTTCACACTCGTAAAACTCAGGCTATATGCTGCTTTTGAAGGAGCGTTGGGTAGGTGGTAATTTAACCTTTTTTGGATCTTTCTGACTAAGTACGAAGAAGGTGCGCCTTACTTCTTCGGAAGCTAAGAGAGTTCTTCTGTGGGTTTTTTTATACTTTTCTGGCCTCAGGAGACTAAATTGTATGAAAAAGCACCCCCCTTGAGTCTTCTTTGGAGTTTTCAGACTCTCTAAACTATGAAAACACTGATGAGCATATACTAGTTCGGGCTCATAAAATCCATGAATCAGTGCTTTATCAAGCATTCTTCTGTCTCTTCTTCGAGCTTGCCAAAAATGAAGAAGGTCCCGAGTTTTCTTTCTTGGACTCGTTAAACCTTTACAAGAAAGAGGGGAAGGGAATTTCATTCACATGTTTTTTACATCATGGCAGCAAATATTGTTTCCTTGATCAAAGCACCACTTTTGAGTCTATCAACAGTTGGGTCCTAGTATTTTGACCTTATCCCGATTCATAGTTTCTTACTCCTCAGGTTGGTTTCTTTTCCAATTATATGGGGAATCTGTTAATGTCTCCTACATTGTAGATTTGTGTCGTTGGTCCTTTTGTGTCAAAATCTGCCTAAGTCACTTTTGTGTCATGCTCACTGTTCAAGGATTAAACCTTTGTCGGCCATTCTACAGTTTCCTTGACCTTTTGTGTCGTCCATTCCCTGGTATCAATTCATTACATCATGTCTTCAGCGTTTCTTGTCGTGAAATTTAGTACCAATTCTAGATCCAATTAGTCTTTGACTTACCTCATGTTGTATGATGAAGGATGCCTTAATGCCTTCCTTCCAACGGATCTCTTCCTATCGACTATAACACATCTTGCTCTGGGGGATGAGATTTAGAGTTTTATGACAATACCTTGGGGATTGCAATCATCAAGTGTAGTGGGAATACCTTAATGTCTCCTACTCGATGGATTCTTCAAGTGTTCGACTTCAAGTCCTTGTATTCACACTTGTTAGAATGTACTAGGTACCTTGGAGACCATTTTCATTAATGGTGGTTTCCCTCACGTTTGTTGATGGTTCTCATCATTGACACGTAATCAAATGGTTTCCTCCATGTTCAACTTCAGCTCCTTTATTCGTGTGGTTAGGATTCGTACCTTTTGGGCGGTTTGGATTGAAGAACTTGGGCTGAAAATAGCATCATCATTTTTTCTATTTCCCAAGCTGCGCAAGACCTTGTTACATTTTATATGACATTTTGCTGAGACATAGATCCACCTTGTATTCTTGTGGCTATGATCGATTGTTGAGCATGGATCCACCTTGTTCATTTGTGGCCATGACTCCTTTAGATTTGATATGACACCTTTTTGCATATTGAGTGACCATGATAGTTTCATCAGTTATACATATGTTGGATCTTCCTGTATCTTTATGGCGATGATTTGTAAATAGACTTGTATGTCCCAGAGATCAGTTTTTTCTGACATTTATCTCTCTTTCAGGTACCTTTGTTCAAGCCTTTTGATCTTGGATTCTCTGCTCTCTCCATACTCAGTTTTTTCCTTTATAATTCATTTCAGCTATCATCTTCCCCTCTAACCTCATACATTAGGGGGCATCTATTATAGCTCAAAATGACACATCTCTGCCCGTGGCCACTTTCCCATGATTATGTTGCATGTCAACACTTCCATGACGACACTTCATGAAACTCACTGAAAAAATACCTAAATTAGAGGACCCATATCTTTAGTTCTATAACTCTGTTTGACCTTATCTCTACACCATTGGAAATATATTTTAGTTAGCTAAAACTTTCCAGAGGATACCAAAGTCTGAAAATGCCCAAAAATACCCTAAAAATGAGCTTTTTTTTTATGTGTGCAATTTTCTTTAAGGAAACCCGTGTATATACGCGAGTTGCTATATGTAATACTTGCATACGCCTTAAATACGCAACTTTTTGCATTGAAACCCGCATATACCTCTTGCATATGTGACTGTTTTCTTCGCAACCCGCACACGCCTCCTGAAAATGTAAAAAAAATACGTATTTTGAAATTCGGGTAGTTTGGGTAGTTATGCAACTTTGTGAGTAGAGTCCACACTTTGTGAATTGGTAGTTGAGTCATGAAACTTTGTCAAGTTGGTAGTCATGGGTATGCTCATGGACTTGCAGTCCTGCATCCCGAATTTCTGCAAGATATCTATTGCATACTTTCCTTGTGTCAGAAAAATCTCGCCGGGCTTTTGCCAGACCTCTAAGCCAAGGAAATAATGCATCAAACCGAGATCCTTCATCTCAAATTCAGAGGTAAGCTCCCTCTTACACTGTTCTATCAACTGTTCATCACCTGTAAGAAACAAGTCATCTACATATAGAACAATTATCAAGACATGATTATGAACAACCTTAAAGTACAAGTTAGAATCAGTTGTACTTTTGGAAAAAACCAAGTTGTGGAGAAATCCATCCATCCTCGCATAGCAAACTCTTGGAGCCTATTTCAGTCCATACAAGGATTTCTTCAGTTTACGTATATGGGCCTTATTCCCATGAGTTGCAAAGCCTTCAAGTTGTTCAATATAGACTTCCTCCTCAATCTTGCCATTGAGGAAGGTTGTCTTTACATCCATTTGATGTAACTTCCATCTGAATACTGCAGCAAGAGAAATGATGGTTCTAATGGTAGTATACCTGGAAATATGAGGAAATGTCTGATCATAGTCAATGCCTTCTTTCTGAGTGAAACCATGAGCTATGAATCTAGATTTATACTTCTCCACATTACCATCAACAACATTCTTGATTTTGTAAATCCATTTGGACGTCAGCACTGAATTTCCTATTGGTCTGGGAACAACTTCCCACACATCATTCTTCATGATTGAACTGTGCTTTTCAATCATGGCATCAATCCATACCTGTTGACTTGCTGCTTCTTTGTATGAGGAAGGTTTTGCACTGATGAGCTGGATCATAAGACATGAGTACTTATGTGGCCTTATGCTTTCTCTAAAAGTCCTAGGAGGAGCTTTATGCTTCTCACCTTCTTGTACGGTTTCTTGGTACCATGCAGGTCTCCTTTTGGAAGGGGAGGAACTTCAAGTAGTTCTTCTGGTGGACTTTTAGTGTCCTCGGGTGCATCTGGAAGTTGATCCTCAAATTCCTCTTCCTCCCTCTGAATTTCTAAATCTAGAAACTCAAGGGAAGGTACTTCATCTTCCTTTGAAATCTCTAGTGTTTTACGAAACACAACTTCCTCATGGAATATCACATCTCTGCTGACTTTAGTGTACCTCTGTCCAGGTACATAGATACGGTAGGCCTTCGAGCAATCACTGTATTCAAAAAATATAACTTTCTTATCAAAAGGCTGTAGCTTGGCCCTCTTTTCCTTTGGCACATGCTTGTAACTGGAGTGCCAAATATCCTCATGTGGTCAACTGCAGGTTGCTTCCTAGTGAAGACTTCTTCTGGAGTCTTCTCCTCCAAGATAGCATGAGGGCTTCTGTTCTGGATGTACATAATAGTATCTGAAGCTTAAACCCACAATGATAAAGGAATATCTAGATCAGTGAGCATGGCTTTAGCAGCTTGACGGATCATTCTGTTCTTCCTTTTTGTAACCCCATTCTGTTGAGGGTTGTATGGTACTGTCAGCTCTTTCTTGTGTTAAATTTTCATATGCTTAGCTAAGACATCAGTATTTCATTTCATTTTCATGACAAAAGCATATAAACAGGATCACTGAAAGATAGGCAAGCACAACCATAAAAAATGAACACAAGGATTTATCTTGGGAAAACCCTAAAGGGAAAAACCCAGCAAAAGCTTCCTCAATATAGATGCCCCAAAAAAGATAAAAGATAAAACCAGCAAGGAGATCAAAGCCTGATCCTCCTCCTTATCCAGCTACTTCTCTTCTCCACTAATGCACTACACAAGTGAGAGTGTGTGTGTCTCAAATGAGGAGCACCACACCTCTATTTATATTCATCCGTTCACTTAAGTTAACTCATTTGACATGTAGGCTTGAGTTAAATCATGTAGGCTCGAGTTACACATGTAGGATCAAGTAACCACACTGGGGTGCTGATGACCCACCTTTACAATTAGAGGGGACTACCTCATGAATCTTATTAGTTCTTCCGATTAGGAGCATTGGGGTACAATGTAATACAAGCGGTTCTCCCGGTAGGACCATCGGGGACCACACAAAGATACATATAGAATATTCTTCAAAGTTACAATATTTCAACACTCCCCCTTAACGAGAAGGGTATTCTACAGCAACATTAACAACAACAAGAGTAGAGATAAGGGACATCATCAACATCAGCAGGGTGACACATCTATAAATCATTGGAAGCTTTTCAACATCATGTAGTCTTCATCTTCAATCTTCAGTCTTCATCATCAGCAACATCTTCAGTCTTTGATCAACAACATCTTCAGCATTTTGATATTTCAATTAGCAACGACATCTTCAACACTTGGACCTTTCGATCAGCAACATCTTTAGCACTTTGACTGTTCGATTAGCAACAACATCTTCAGCATTTTGACCTTTCGATCATCAACATCTTCAGCACTTTGACTTTTTGATCAGCAACAACATCTTCAGCATTTTGACCTTTTGATCAGCAACATCTTCAGCACTTTGACTTTTCTCTTAGCAACAACATCTTCAGCACCTTGAACTTTCGATCAACAACAACATCTTCAGTACTTTGACCTCTTGATCAGCAATATCATCATCAACACTTTGCCATTTCGATCAGCAGCAAGATCATCATCATCATATTCTGATCTATCGATCATAATCATCATCACATTCTGATCTTTCGATCAGAAACATCATCATCATACTCTGATCTTTCGATCAGAAACATCATCTTCATATTCTGATCTTTCGATCAGAAACATCATCAACATACTCTAATATTTCGATCAGAAACATCATCATCATACTCTAATCTTTCGATCAGAAACATCATAATCATAGTGCGTCGTCATCATACTCTGATCTTTAGATCAGTACGTCATCATCATCATACTCTGATCTTTCGATCCATATGTCATCATCATCATACTCTGATCTTTCGATCAGTACGTCATCATCATACTCTGATCTTTCGATTAGTACGTCATCATAGTCTGATCTTTCGATCAGTACGGCATCATCATCATCATCAGCAACAACCTGCAATCCACAACTCAAAGACAAAAAGTCTTTGGATCATTTTTGGACTTAAAGTCTAGGGATGATACAATCCCACCACATTCTCGACAACCGAAGTTACCGGATTGATTACGGGAGAATCAATCCCTATCACTTTAGTACTAAGTCCAAGGACGATGCAATCCTACCACATTCTCGAGGACCGAAGCCACCGGATTGATTACGGGAGAATCAGTCCCTATCACTTTAGGACTATGTCCAAGGATGATGCAATCCTACCACATTCTCGAGGACCGAAGCCACTGGATTGATTACGGGAGAATCAGTCCCTATCACTTTAGGAATATGTCTAAGGATGATGCAATCCTACCACATTCTCGAGGACCGAAGCCACCAGATTGATTATGGGAGAATCAGTCCCTATCACTTTAGGACTATGTCCAAGGATGATGCAATCCTACCACATTCTCGAGGACCGAAGCCACCGGATTGATTACGGGAGAATTGGTCTTTATCACTTTAGGATGATGTCCAAGGATGATGCAATCCTACCATATTCTCGAGGACCGAGGTCACCGGATCTATTATGGACAGATGTCCCGGGATGATACAATCCCTCTTCATTCTCGAAGACCGAGGTCTCCGGATCACTTTAGGGCAAGTGCCCAGGGATGATACAATCCCACCACGTTCTCGAGGACCGAGGTCACCGGATCTATTATGGACAGATGTCCCAGGATGATACAATACCTCTTCATTCTCGAAGACCAAGGTCTTTGGATCACTTTAGGGCAAGTTCCCAGGGATGATAAAATCCCACCACGTTCTCGAGGACCGAGGTCACCGGATCTATTGTGGACAGATGTCCCGGGATGATACAATCCCTCTTCATTCTCAAGGACCGAGGTCTCTAGATCACTTCAGGGCAAATGCTCAGGGATGATGCAATCCCAATGCAACATCACTACTCCCCCTTTCGAGGAAGGTCTTTCTGAACAACACCAAGCTTGTCTCGAAAGTGTTCGAACTCTACTTGAGGCAGAGGCTTCGTCGGTACACCATCATCCAAATCATCATCATCTACATCTTTAGTATCTGAATACTGATCTATCACCATCTGTATCTCCAGTATGTGAATACTAAAAGCATCATCATCTATATCTTTAGTATAGAAATAATGAAAGCATCATCATCTCTATATTTAGTATAGAAATACAGAATCACCATCATCTATATATACAATATGTAAATACTGAAATATCATCTATATCTTCAGTATGGGAATACTGAAATCATCATCATCTATATCTTCAGTATGGGAATACTGAAACATCATCATCTCTATATTCAGTATAGAAATACTGAATCACCATCATCTGCATCTACAGTATCATCATCTGCATTGTATCTTGTATGTAGAAATACCAGGTTTCTATGTGTTACGTCGGAACACAGGGTTATTTGTCAACACAACTATGGTTATCACATAGAATCATTGTAGTATCCATCTTCATGTCAAAGACACCTGATATCAGCTTCCGAAGCCATATGGATTCATAACTTAGTAGAGCAATCTACTATGTATTCTGCTTCAACCGTGCTAAGAGAAACACTGGATTGTTTCCTGCTAAACCATGGACTCATAGCAGACCTCAAACAAAAACATCTACCTGATGTGCTTTTCTTGTTTGAGATACTTCCATCCCAATTTGCATATGTGTATCCATACAATCTATACTCATGGCTACCATCATAGTATAGACCAAAGTCTATAGTCCCTTTCAGATATCTCATCACATGTTTTGCAGCTACCAAGTGAACCCGTCTTGGTTAAACAAGATATTGACTTAAGGTGTTCACAGCAAAACAAATGTCTAGTCTAGTATTTGTTAAGTACATCAATGACCCAATGATCTGTCTGTAGTGAGTCACATCAACTAACTCTAATGAGTCATCAGCTAACAGATTCAGGATGGAGTCCATGGGTGTGGCCATGAATTTGCATTCCAAAATATTGAATCTCTTCAATATCTCTATACTTTCCCTGGTTGAGAAATATTCCTTCTAAACTTTGCCATACTCCCAGACCTAGGAAATAATGCATTAACCCAAGGTCTTTCATCTCAAATTCTTCTGCTAGTTTCTTCTTACTTTCCATGATCTGTTTCTCATTCCTTGTCAAGAATAAGTCATCCACATATAGTAATAGAATGGCAGGTTCATCTTCTACAACCTTGTAGGAAAGGTTAGGATCGACTTTACTCTTGGAAAATCCCATGCTCATCAGGAAAATATCTATTCTTCCATACCAAGCTCTGGGAACTTGCTTCAGGCCATATAGGGCCTTCTTCAACTTGCATACTTGATTCCATCTGTCTTCAACTTCAAATCCTTGTGACTATTTGATGTAAAACTCTTCCTCAATCATACCATTAAGGAAGGCTTGTCTTTACTTCATCATGGAAGAAACTACCATGATAGTTTTGAAGGAAGTGTACCTTGCTTCCTGGAGTAAGTGTCTATTCAGAATTAATTCCCTCTTTCTGATAGAAACCTCTAGCCACAAGTCTTACCTTACTTCTATCAGCAACATATCTTATCTTGCAAATCCATTTGGAAGATACCACATTCTTTCTTTCTGGTTTGAGTACTATATCCCAAACATCATTCTAGTATCATAACATCTTCTATGAGTTTGTCTTCTCAGGTCATCAACATATCCTAGTCTTCTGCATTCAACCTTGAAGGTTGGAACCCATTTTACTCTTGGTAAAGTCTCGATCCATCACGAAGCTATCCATCATGTCATACCATGTCGAACTTAGTTATAATTTTCTGTAGTCACTGCCCCTGAAGTGGAGTATCATCTTCCCTCTTCATTCTGTACAAGTGGTTCTATGCTTGATATATACTGGTCAATAGAGTATGTCATGTCATAGTCTATTCTCTCTGAGGAAAATCATGAACCTTGCTTTGTACACTTGTTCTTGTAGATCCATATGGAAGATACTACGTACTTCCCTTTATGTCTCGAAATCATATCGTATACATCATTCCCCATGATCAACTGTTATTTTTTTTTTATCATAGCTTCTTTCATAGCATTCTTTTCTTCATCTTGAGTTATCTCTTGTACCCATGGTGGTCTTCATTCTTCAATGTGGGTATACCACTTTCTGAAGCTCTTTCTTTCGTCATGGTGTCTCTGACCCTGGGAGCTTCAGATTCATGTTTATTGGAGTGAATCTTGAATTGTCATTACTTGTTCTTCGGAATATGTCTCATCCTTCTTTTCTTGTAGGAAGTTGTACAGGACCTTTCCTACAATTCAAATGCACCAGTTGCATGGTTAGAAATATTTCATAAAACATATGCATAATGACAAATTCTTATGCATCATGCAACTATTTAGTCAATACAACATTCATCCATATCTCACATAAACTCTCTAGATGCCTTCCATCTCTACCATGACATTATTGAGATTGTGCACTAATCCAATATGTCAGCAAAGAGATTTGATAAGTAGCAATGGAGAGTTGTATAGCACCATGAGCTACTTACCCATCACATGCATATTAGTAGTATACAATCATTAATGCAAACAATCTATCATGCATAACACATCAACTGGATATAATCAAATGTATAACAAAACAATATCATGAAATGACAATTCAATACTTATCTTTTATTTGTTTTGTGGGTAGACTCCATCTTGATCATTCTGCTTTATCATCTTCTTCATTCATGAAATCGTCATTTCTTATCCAAATGAGAAGAATTGAGTTCTTCATATTCCTCATCGCTTGAGGGATCTTCTTTGAATGGTGAGAGCTTGATCTTCAATTGCTCCCATCTTCTTCTTCTCTTCTTATGAGTCGAGCTGAAAGCAATTACTTCCTTCTGGCATACAATCTTTGCATGAATCCCATGATCCTAGGAGGCCATTCAAGGTGGCTATCACCACTTCTGCATTCTCCACTTCTTCTTCTACTGCTTCAAGTTGTTCTGCATTCTGGATCTTCACATTCTTCAATTGTTTTCTCAAAGCCATCTTCTGATTTAAGTTCTTATCTTCAAATAGCTTGATCAAGGAATCAAACATCTTCGGTGTCTTTAGGGAAGACACTTGTGGTACAAGTTGATCCGTGATTGAATCAACAATGATCTTCTTGGCCTTGATCAAGTTCTTCTTGTGTAAGGCTTTGAGCCTCATCTCCATATGGAACTGGAACCTCTCTACTTATGTAGGTGTCCAATTCATTTTCTTTAGAGAGATCAAATACTTCCATGCTTGGAAGTTGTCAACTTTACCAAGCTTATCATCAAGCTGATGTGATAGATCACTTTGAAATGAGAACCTCAAATGCAAATAGCAAAATATTAGATCTTACCGATTTGAGGTGTCCGTCCCGCTTCCAGAGCTTGCTGATTTAGGGTTTGTCAGAGAAAACCTAATTTTAAAAACTTGGAATATTTAATATATGATTGGATAGAAAGATATATCTCTTCAAATGGAGCTGTCTAATGTACTCCTTTTCTGAAAACAGTGGAGGGAAGCTCCCAGAACAGGAAGCCCTAGTTTTCCAATTTCTTCTGCAAAAATGTCCGCCACTGTTTCTATGATATCTCCAAAATTACTGCTCCTATGTGTCTAAATTTTTTCACTGAGGTAACCTAGCATGTCCTTGATCCAACACCATAGGTTTCACCAATTGGGATTTATGATATTTTTCCCACGGTGACCTGTTACAGGACTGTTCAGAATAACGAAGTTGTACGGACTTCCATGTGTCACTGTTGCATCTTCTGGTTCTGAAATTTGGATCAAAGAAAGTACATTCTGTGATATTTTTGGAACATCATCAGGAATTCAATTTGGACCTCTGTACCCCAAGCTATAGCAATGTTCCCCAGGTGTCCTGTTTAGCGATGAATTCTGGAAGAGGCTAGAACCCTAACTTAGAGGGATAATATATCCCACAATATAGCGTATCTGAGGCTGAAGTTGGGACAAAGTGTACATCAGGATTTTATCTTCATCCTCTACAATTTTTAGCTCCTGAACCTTCGCCAATATCTGGATATAGCGAATGTACCAAAACTTAGCAGTTTTAGTATTTAGGGTTTTTCTAGCTCGGGGTCAAACTAGGGTTTGACTTTCCCGGAGTTTCACCCAACCAAAAAACTTGATCCAGGTCTCTAGACTTCGATTTTGATGAGGAGAGAAATCCTATGTTGGGCTCACTCAAAAATTATTCTTCTGTAAGAAGCCCTAATTTCCTGCACCGAAAACTGAAAATGCTTGGAATCGAATTTTGCTTCGACAGAGAGATGCGCCTTTCAATGGAGAGTCAGCCTAGCCTTCTTTTGCTGATCAATTGTGAAGAGAGAACCAAAAAGTAAGAAGCCCTAGATTCTGTAGCTGCACAATGTCTTCTTTTCAGGGTGGCTCTTTTACGATGTTAAATTTTCATATGCTTAGCTA
Organism: Pseudotsuga menziesii; assembly: GCA_001517045.1. Classification (NCBI taxonomy): domain Eukaryota; kingdom Viridiplantae; phylum Streptophyta; class Pinopsida; order Pinales; family Pinaceae; genus Pseudotsuga; species Pseudotsuga menziesii. The sequence continues at coordinate 67,289 of LPNX011003096.1, forward strand.
AGACATCAGTATTTCATTTCATTTTCATGACAAAAGCATATAAACAGGATCACTGAAAGATAGACAAGCACAACCATAAAAAAGGAACACAAGGATTTATCCTGGGAAAACCCTAAAGGGAAAAACCTAGCAAAAGCTTCCTCAATATAGATGCCCCAAAAAGATAAAAGATAAAACCAGCAAGGACATCAAAGCCTGATCCTCCTCCTTCTCCAGCTACTTCTCTTCTCCACTAATGCACTATACAAGTGAGAGTGTGTGTCTCAAATTAGGAGCAGCACACCTCTATTTATATTCATCCGTTCACTTAAGTTAACTCATTTGACATGTAGGCTCGAGTTAAATCATGTAGGATCGAGTTACACATGTAGGCTCAAGTAACCACATTGGGGTGCTGATGACCCACCTTTACAATTAGAGGGGACTATCTCATGACTCTTATTAGTTCTTCCAATTAGGAGAATTGGAGTACAATGTAATACAAGTGGTTCTCCCGGTAGGACCATTGGGGACCACAAAAAGATACATATAGAATATTCTTCTAAGTTACAATATTTCAACATCTTGATTCCTGCTTCCCGACAAAAATTATCAAACTCATTAGATTCATACTCAAATTCGTTAATTGATCTCAAGATATGGATGTGTCTGCCAGTCTGATTTTCAATCAGAGCCTTGAACTCTTTGAACCTATCAAAAGTTTCACTTTTGGCCTTGAGGAATTAAATCCATGAATTTTGAGAGTGATCATTAATAAATAAGACATAATATAAACACCCACTCAAAGAGGGTGAAGACTTAGGTCCACAAATGTCAGAATGAATCAAATCTGAAATTCCTTTAGATATATTCTTACATTTGGATAAGGATTTCTTAGTGTTCTTACCTAGAGCACATCCTTTGCAAATTCCATCATGTTTTGGAGATACTTTTGGCATACATGTGACCATCTTCTGCAAGCCTGGGAGAGCTGTGTAGTGAAGGTGTCCAAACCTTATATGCCACAGCTCACATGGATCAACTGTATGAAATACCAAAGCATGAGTGAAATCTTTGAAAGTCTTGTAAAGGCCTCCCTCTCGAATCCCAATCTGTATGTTGAGCTTAGCTCTTCATCTTTTTCCCATAGAAGGAATTTTTTGTCTATGAAGAGGAATCTGTTTCCCTTGTCCTCTAATCTAGCAATAGATAGAATATTCTTCTTCAAACTAGGAACATATAAGACATTATCGATATGTAGAACCATACCTGAGTCAAGTTGAAGTGAAGTTGAGCCAACTCCTTCAATCTTGTACGTGAAGTCATCTCCAAGTTCGACCTGTGTGATGAACTTCTTCTTTCTATAACTGGTGAGAGCTCCACGGTTACTTGTCATATGCCTGGAGGCACCACTATCCACCAACCAAGAGGTAGCACTGTCTGTGATGGATCCAAATATAGCAGAAATCAGGTAGTACTCTCTTCTAGGTTCTTCTTCTTTGTTAGCCTTGGTTTTCTTCTTCTTATTAGGTTCTTCTTCTGCTTCTTCTTCTGCAGCAGAGGCTTGAAATATTATTTTGGATTTCTTCTTAGTTTTCCTACAATCCTTGGAAAAGTGTCCAAACTTGTGGCCATTATAACATTCCACCTTTGAAACATAAGAGAGCTTACCTTGTGGTTTCTTTCCCTTCTTTTGCTAAGGGGAGGGCTTCTTGAACTTCTTTGTCTTTTTTGCACGTGCAAGGTTACCTTCCTTGGTTACCTTTCCTGAAGCCCTTCCTTCTTCTTCTATGCAATCATGCCAAAGTATTTCGAAAGTTGGCTGATTCTCACGTCCACTAACAGATGCCATGAAAGTTTCCCAAGAGCTTGGGAGACCATCAACCACAGTCTGCACAAGGTCATCATCATCAACAACAATACCAATAGCGATGAGTTGATCTCTTACTTGTGCAATATTCATGAAGAAGGAACCAACCCCTTCATCCTTGTTCAACTTCAAAGTTAGTAGCCTTTTCTTCAAGACTCTCTTCTAATTGGGAGCCTTCTTCTCATATAAGTTGGCCAAGGTGTCAAAGCATTCTTTGGGAGTCTTTAATGCTGTGATGCTGTGATGTTGGGTATCACAGGATCATAAATGATCCTTCTAGCCTTAGCCTGCTTCTTCTTGTAAGCAAGTCTGCCAACATTAGATGTTGGCTCTTCATTCACATTAAACATAATGTCATCCAAGTCATTTTCTTCTAGAATAGCTGTAAGCCTAGATTTCTAGGAGTTGTAGTTAGCTGATCCTTGTAACTTCTCTTCCGGTGTGAAGATGTTGATGGCCATCTCTTCCACTTAGTCAAATGTTAAATCTGCAAAATATCCCAAGGTCTAGTAAGACACCATCAATTTCTTCTTACTGGGTCTTCACATGCTAAGCTCTGATACCTTGTTGAATTTTAGCATTAGCATGAATACTTTTTAAAATTTGTAGACTAACATAAACAAATGAGAAGTGCAGTAAACATCATCAATACATCAACACACTGAACACAAGAGTTTTTCACTGGGGAAACCTTTAAAGGACAAAACCCCCAAAAGCATTAGTAATTCATCTCGAAAATGAGATGACTGAGTTCTTCAAAAAATTATCAAACCCTAATAGGTTTGTTCAATAGATCCACAATTACACAGAAGATAATTCTTATACAAAAAATACCCAATTAGGGATTTTAGCATATTAGGGCTTGCTTCCCTAATCTTTCTCTCTCTTGCCCAGAAAATGCAGGCTACCCTTCTTTGTCTATCCGGAGGCTGTTTCACCCTACATGAGTTTTGTTGCACCTGCTCGGACCTATTTTAACTTTTACCTGCTACTCGAGGATGGATCTACTGCCCGAAGGGTAGATCTGCTGCACCTGTTTTGTTTAGGCCCTATCTAGGCTGATCGAAGGGCTGTCGGATGGTCCTGTTGTTGGCCTGAGGTTTGGTAGTTTTCCCTAAGGTCTTCTGGGCTTGCTTGCTAACTTCTCGAGGCCTCCTGCTCTTGTCTGCTGGCTGCTCGAGGCCTCAGCAGGATGCTCGAGCTGCTGTAGCAGATCGTGGGTACTTCGAGCCCTATTGTAGGTGCCCCGAGTGAATCCTGAACCGTGTTGTAGGTGCTCGAAGGGTTGGCAGGGCTGCCAAGATGAGGAAGGATGCCCAAAGGAAAACCCTAGCTTCCCGTGAATGTCTTGCTATTGTTCATGGATGAGGGAGTTGTTATAGTAAAACCATAACCCCTCCTTCGATGGCCATGAGAATAGAAGAACATGAATTCTAGATGTAGGGTAAAACTGGAAAACAAGTGGGTGCCCTAGCTAGACTCATCCATGCTAGGGCATAGCCACAAAGACAACCTTCTCTTAAAAAACTGTGAGATCTTTTGTTGGAGTAGTTGTACCTGTGAGAGCAAGAGTGTGTGTAATAATGAAATGGATTGATCTATTCTTCTATATCCTTTGAGTCACCTATAAGTGGACCAAAATTAGAAAGAACAAAATAGTATTATTTTATTCTTTTCTCACTTTGACTTTTACCTTTAGTGGTACTAAAGGTCTTTTTGCACATCCACTTTTACACCTTAGTGGTACTAAGGGTCCTTATGTTTTTTTGACTTTTGCTTTAGCCTTCTTCAAGTGCCTTGTGGTCAATACAGGTGGTCAAGGTGATCTTTCATCCCCAATCAAAGTACATCATCATAAACAGAGAGAACTACTAATGCTTTTATCTCACATTGTGTGACGCCAATATCGGATACTAAGGTGTCTTAACCAAGGGTAGCTAAGCCTTGGATAATATCACAAAGCCCACTGATCGAGGGTCAGAGTGTCACACATGCCTAGACCCGGTCTAGGGTTTATAGTGTCTTCCTGGTAACAGACCAGGTGTCTTAGCCATAGGCTGCATAATTTGACACTAGGTCAAATACTTGGTAACAGACCAAGCGCCTCCATTCTCAGTGGAGAATGGCCCTCATCCTTTGTCCCAGACTAGGTAAATTCTTGGTAACTGACCATGTTCCTCCATTCAAAGAATGGCCACTCAGCTCTAGGTTGAGTCCCCTAGTGCTAGATTGGTTCCACATCCTAGTCCCGAACCAGATGTCACCATTCAACATAATGGTCACTCAACACAAGGTTGAGTCCCCCAGTGATGGACTGGTTCCATATCATGGTCCTAGACCAAATATCCCCATTCAATAGAATGGTCACTCAACTTTAGGTTGAGTCCACACCCTAGTCCCAGGCCAAGTTTCTCCATTCTCCTAAGAGAATGGCTCTCGATGCTACTTAAAAAAATCAACAACCCTCATACATGATATAATCCAAAAGAAATGTTGTAATCTTGTCAATCCTCACGGTTAAATCTACTTAATTCTAAATGGGATATGAAATTATATTTTCTTCACTTAATTCTAAATGGGATATGAAATTATATTTCTTCATATGAAGTTCAATGAAGTTGGAACCATTCTCAAACACCCTAAAATAATTAATAGTAAAAATAAGGAAAAAAAATTAACAATAAAAATATAAAAATACAAGTAAAAGATAGAAAAAGAATGTTCTTAATATTACTAGTAAGTTACCACAGAGGGAAAGTGAAAGTAATATCATAATAATTTTTTTATACAAAATGGACACAGACATCAGAATTCCGATGTAAAACTAACCTGATTGGTATGGCAAGAATTTTGGTCCCAATGCTTGAACGACGTTCTTGCTATACCAGTCTTGTCCTGTCAATCGAATGTAAGAATTTAGATGGTTGGTCAATAGTTTGGGGTTAAGGAATTGTTGATATTTCGATTTATATTCTGATTTCATATAATATATCTGCGTGTCCCATCTACATACTGACCTTGTGACATCACTAAGGCATCAATTAACTATCATATTCCTGGAGTTCATTTAAGGATGTCATTTCTTCTTCCATAGACAACAAGCACTCTAATAGAATATTTATATGTTTTATGCTAGTTTTTTTAGCACTAACATGGACATGATATCTCATTCAATATTGTAGGCTTCACAACATAATATTATCCAAACTGTCATATCTAGTGATAGAAATAGGCTCCAATAAACATTACAACTTTTAATTACTATTTCAACAAAATTATGAAACATCTCTAGTGTCACCGTCACTTGAGTTGCAAGAACCTTTACTTTCTTCTCTAAAGCAAGTATTGTTTGTTGGCATTTAGTAATATTCTTGGCAGCATCTAAAGTATCTCTTTTTTTCCTGCTTTCATTTCATCCTCATCAATGGAGTAATGTAAAGTTGCCATCTTTCCATCTCTCGAAGTGTCAATTTTGTGTCTACTCTCTTGCTATATTTGCATGTCAGGACATGTGGTCTTCAATTCCTAGAAACAACTTCTTATCTCTTCAAATTCTACTTGTAATGATGTATTTGTTCTTTAAATTGATTCAGTTCAGCTCAAGCAGCCCTAATTTGGAGTCATGGCGGATTCACTTGTTGACCAATATCCTATCACATTAGTTCATATTGTGGGTTTTAAAATTATCAAAAATTGAACCAATATATTGCAGGTATTAGGGGGGATGAGGGGTTTAA
>LPNX011003109.1:2739-27218 GCA_001517045.1 Pseudotsuga menziesii
CTACATCGGAAGTCCTTCCCACTAAGTGTTCCGACGAATCGACAGTTTAAACACTTAGACAATTTTTTGAATTTTCTACTCATTCACTGATTTCTGCTGGGCAAAAAGAGACCCTACCTCTATCACTGCATCCTTCATGGCTCATTCAGGCCCATGCTGCAACATGAGCTCTGATACCACACTGTAATGTCCTTGACCCTCCGACCGGCGAAGAGGACGCTACCATGGCCTTAACCATCTGGGAAACCAGCCCCATGAACATGTACATTTATAAAAATGTTGAAACAAAATGCATTGAATTAGGACATACACAGATACAATTATTTATCATACAAAACGGAAGCAACATACATTCATACAAGCATTCAACATGTTCATCATATTCATTAATAGTAATGAGATTGCATAAGTAAAATAGACAAGATTACTTATCTCATAAAGAACTCGTTCCACAACCAGCTACGTCGCTGCGACGTTCCACCCAACCATAGGCCAGCGTGCTCCTTAATCTCTCAGCAATGCTACCACCCCCGAGCTAGGAATGATTCCCCAAGGAATAAGGAACAAGCAGGCTTACACATAGCCAAGGATACACAAAACACAGCCAAGCCAACACAGCTGGGTTTATCAGGCCATCAAGGAGTTGGGAAAGGCTAAATGATAAGCTGGTGAGCTCATTACAGAGTTGGGAACACCTACACTAGAACTAGCCTAACTTATAAGACACCCACACACACCCAACACAAGGAATCAGTCCCTTCTCTACTACACAGTCCCTCAGGCCTTAACTTCCATTCCAGTGCTATTTAGGGGTTGTGGAGAAGAAAGCCAGCCCTCTAGCTCTGTCTGTGTGGTTTACAAACACACCAAGTTTATCAAGCAAACCAAGCCCCCATCCCCACTCCCTACACAGTCCGAAGACCAACCATTGCACACATGCAATCAATCAGCAGTTATAGCTTAAACAAGGAAACGACTCCTGAGTCGTTCCTGGCCCTATCGTGGCCAAAATGACTCCCAAGAGAATTACAACAGTCCCAAAACGTATCAGTAAACACAGCTCACGACATGGGGAAACAACAGTCCGTCCTAGACCATGAAGTCACCAGGAAAACTTACACAGACCACACTGGGGAAGAAAATACAATCTCCCAACCTGTGCGTGAGGTAAACTTGCACTATGCCCCAAATACAGAGGGAAAAACATATGCACGAGCTACAAATCGGTAGGGAAAACTTACACACAGTCCCTGAGCGTAAAAATGGCTCTCCCCAGGAAAAATTGTGGGTGATAGTGACCAAACGGCTCCTGGCTTGCTGTGTGAGTAACAACAACATAGAACCCAGTGCATGAGAGAAGATTCACACCAAATCCCAAATATGGATTGAAAAAAAAACACTCGATTCCTCTATGTGGAAAATTTGAATGATGGTGGAGACGACTCCTCTCTCCTCACCGTGTGAGACCAAACAAGAAAAAATCCTGTACATGGGGACAATCAGACTACCACCCCTACGTGTGGATGAGCAGACAAGGGAAAGAGTGGCATAGTGGAGAGGATGGAATGAGGGGCATAGTCATTCTCCTGCCCATCGTGAGGTTCAATCCACTGATGGAGTGTGCGTGTGGGGAAGGACTGACAATCCTGCCACAAACCACTCCCAGAGATAACTGCCCCAACTAACATCAGCAGTTTTCAATGGTGGTATTTGGGTAAGACAAGAGAAGGTGACACATGGATTTTCCCCCCATTGCCCAAGGTTTGACATCCCCCACCCCTATCCTTGTGAAAATCATGCTCCTTCTCAATTTAGTTGCCGTGAACATAGTTGGTTGGGGTTCATTTTAATTAAAGATGCATATTTACATGATGACAAAACTTAATATATGCCATATACCACGATAGACCATCGACAATGATTCTGTTCACCGAAACATAACACAATTAAATCGATGGTGGGGATTTTTCCTTTAGATCCACACTATGATTCATTGCAATATATACATCATGTACGTTTAATGCAACGGGGTCAAAACCAGGGTGTTACACCATGGATGTAAACTTGGATTTAACAGAGGCACATAGGAGTATACTGAATCAATTAAATGAACTTGATGAAAAACGTATAGCTGTAGTGGATCAAACAACATTGATTCAACAGCAGCGATCTAAATGGCACGATGGGTTCATCAAGAAGAAAGTCTTATGTGAAGGAGACTAGGCATTATTATACGATTCAAGGTTCAAAAGGGACTTCAAAGGTAAGTTGCGCACAAGATGGTTGGGTCCATATCATATACACAGAGTATTTGATAATGGTACAATCCGCCTGGTCACCATCGATGAAAACCATACACCATTATTTGCTAATGGTCACAGGCTACAACTGTACCACAAGCCAATCTCAAGGGATGCGTTTATTTCACAGGTTGCAGCTGATCTGGGATACTAGTTAGCACAAGGGCAGGAATATTTCTCTTCCCCTGTCGATCTTTATAAAGTCATTGTGGTTTCCACACGAATTAAATTTTTGTACATAAATAAATTGATGTTTGTTGTTTTTATTTCTTCTTGCTTCGTTTTCCTTTACGCCTGATCATTTTTTTGAAGAATCTATGCAGGAATTGACTTAAGGAGAAATGGTCATGACTGGTCCTGACAACTGTGAACCCCTATTCTAATTTCATGCTTTGGAAAAAGCTTCATGAAGAAGGGAATAATTTGAATGATGAACAGTTTCGCGTAGCTGCAATTCGGTAAGACTTGCCCATTTTTCCCGTTTTGCGCAATTGCAACTCTGTTAAATTTTCCCATTTTCCCCATTTCGCGCAACTGCAACTCTGTAAAATCTGCCTATTTTTCTTGTTCCACGCAGCTGCAACTCCGTAAAATTTGCCCATTTTTTTTCGTTCCGCACAACTACAACTTCGTAAAAATATGCCTTTTTCGTGTTTCACGCAGCTGCGACTTCATAAAAATATACCTATTTTCCTATTTTGCGCAGCTACGACTCCATAAAACTTACCTATTTTTCCCATTTCGTGCAACTGCAACTCCGTAAAATATTCCTATTTTACCCGTTTCGCGTAGCTGCGACTCCGTAAAAATCTGCCTATTTTCCCGTTTTGCGCAGCTGCGACCCCATCAATTTCAGCATACTTTTCCTATTCCGTGCAACCGCGACTCCACCAATTTTAGCAGACTTTTCCTATTTCTTGCGGCTGTGACTTTACCAATTTTAGCATAATTTTTCTATTTCTCGTGGATGCGGCTCTGCCAAATTCCAACAGATTTCCTATCTTTCGCGGCTGCGAATCCTCCATATTTATCCACATAAGGGTTGCGACTCCTCCATATTTTTCTAGGATTTCTGACGCCCGTGATTTTGTTGATTCCGACTCACCTCGTAATTTCAATTATGTTTCTGTCAATGTTGAAAAGACATTTTTTGGTTCACCAAAAGGAACATCATCGCAGCACGCGCACAATTATGTTTAAATTTGATGGTAACATTTGACACATTGTATTATCTTGAGAAGTCACAGATCATCGCATAATTGCTAAGTTACGGTTCTGATTATTTACATGATTAAGCATTAAGTAGATTTGAAAAAATTAACATGCTCGCCTTTTTATACCTGTCATTATACCCACGCCTCATTAACTGTCCATCTGCATGATGTAATGGGTACTTGAGCTTATCTTATGGCCGTTTCCTTTTTCCTAATTTGGGGCCAAATATTACCAATGATTCCCTGCTTACGACTGTCTTAACTTTCCTAATTTTCCCAACCCCAACATCAGTTGTTTATGCATGACCATGTGTTGTAACCTCCATTACTGGGCCTATAAATTGTTGAGCTGATACCAGCATTCAGAAGGAGAAGAACCATGGGTATCCCATCCTCACATGAACCTACAAACATGCAAGAATTGTGTAGAAATGCTAAGGTTTTTTCCATCTTTGAAGCTGCTGGTTGCACTGAGTTTTTGCAACGATTAAGAGGTTTTCACTAACAAACAATTCTGTAGTTTGCTCTGAATCTCATAGAAACCCATTTAGAGGTCAGGGGTTTACATATAGAAGTTACTAAGGATATTGTAGCAGAGTTCATGAGCCTTCCTCAAAGTGGAAGAGCCTGGTTTGGAAGAAGAACCTGCAATGCTGTTGCAATGCGGGAGTTTCTACTAGCCGGTGAACATGTCCGCTAAGTGAAGAGGGGGTTCGCATTAAAATCACTACCTCACCCCTGGAATGAAGTGTTATTATTGAAGACGTACATTACGTGTGAAGGTAGATATCAAACTGTGTATTTCTTTGAATTTCCTTTATTGTCTCATTTATGCCATAGGGCTTTAATCAATATTCCCTTTTACCCACTTAAAGACCTGCATCATATGCGGGATTTGTGAGATCATCCCGACACCCATATTCATCTGTCACCCATCACGGCTTGATCAAAATTCTCATATTCAGTGCCTTAGCTCAAAGAAACCAAACCTGGGAACAGTTTACTAGTCAGTCTCAAATAAAACAGGGACCTGTACTTTTTCCTGGTGTTCCAATAGAGTAGGAAGTTGAAGCACCTGCACTCTTGTGGGGTGTTCAAATATAGGAAGAAGAGGAGAAACTAACATATTTGAGGGGAATGGGAGAAGAGCAGGAGGACCAGAGTCCCTCCAATTCAGTCAGGGGGGAAGATGAGGAAGAATTAGATACCCTAGAAGAAGAAGACGAGAAAGAATCAAATAACCAAGAAGAAGAATCAGGTGAGGGTGTAGCATAAATAAACCCTACATAGGGGATAGAGAATCTGGGAGCTCCGGAAGAATAAGCTGAAGCTAGAGCATCACTGGATGCTATGACAATTGAAGCTGAGGCTATAGGAGCTATGATGACAGAAGTAAATGTAGAGGTTCTCACCATTGAATATTCTCCAGAATGGATGGGAACTCTTATTAAGGAGGAAACAGAGATGGAAGAGACCAGAGAAGATGCTAAAATAAGAAACATTTCTTCTACATCAGCTACATAATTGGAATCCCCTCTACCACAAAGGAAGAGAAGAAGATCAAAGGAGGAGGTACAAGCATCAATGCTAGTGAGGAGAAGGAGAACCAGATATGTCGCAGCAGCAGAAGCAACAAGGGAAAGATGGGAAAACATCAAAGAAAACATTGAATTTCCCATCTTGAGACCCAAGGCAAATGATGTCCCACAAGAAACTGTTGTAGAGGAACCTCAAATTGAGGGAATTTTGTTTGAAAGTGGTCTATTGAAGGAAGAGGTAGAAGTGCTTCGAAAGGAAGTGGAAATATGGAAGGAAACATGCAAGAAATAGGTGGAAAGGAAATTGCACACATTGGTAGAAGCTGCAGATCAGATTGAAGGATCACTTACGGCTGAGGAAGGTGAAGAATTAGAAAAAGTAGTTTTCCTGGAGAATTTTTTAATCAATCAGGATACAACGTCACATTGCGTGCATTTGTGTCACAAAAACCCACATAGGAAGTTGGAGAAGAGAAAAAGAACATTCATGGGAGAATTGAGTGATGAAGAAGAACCAGAAGTGGAAAGGATCCCCAATGTAGAGGTAAGGGAATGTGATCAATTACAGGATCATCCATAGGGTGTTGTTACAGAAGAACCAAAAACCATGGAAATGTTTGTTGAAGTTGTTACTCAATTGGAAGTGAGTGAGGCAGAGGTCGATACAATCCCTGACCTAAACTTAGGAGTGTTTACTATGACCCCATAACAATCTCAGGACATAGAACTAGTGGACGGAGAACTTCAACAATAGGAAAATGTTGAATTTGATCAGGATGTTGTCACATAAGAACCAAAATCCTCAGAAAACCTTGCTGAGGCTCTCATTTAGCTAAGGGAAACTAACCTTGACATGGACATAATCCCTGATGTGGAATTAGGAGAAGATGAACAGATGCAGTCCCAGCCATCAGTGGACACTGAAGCATTCATGTACCATTCTCATCTATCTGGGGATACTGAAATACTCGGGAACCAGACTCATCTCTCATGGGATATGGAAGTAACTCAAGAGAAACCCAAGTTTCTAGAGGAACTGGAAGAGCAGGAAGTTGTTACACAAGAACCAACACCTCTGCAGCTCCCTGTTATAGCCACAGCCAAGAATCAAGAATTTACGACCGAGACTAAAGAAGATGTTGAGATTTGAAAACAGGAAGATGTTGCCACACAAGAACCAACATCTCCACCATTGGCTATTGGAGTTGACAAAAATGGGTTTCATGAAGAAGGTGTTGTTACACAAGAACCAACATCCTCAGATTTGATTGCAGAAGTACACTTGCAAGCAGAAGTTGTTGGACCGCTGGTAGAAGAGGAAGTTGTTTCACTTTCGATCCAGAACAATTAGGCTGAAGCATTAGGTAATAAGTTATGGATGCAATATTCCCAAGAATTTGTCTATTTAGATTCTATGAGGAGAAGGATGCAGGAGAGGAAAGGATTCAAGGTCTAATAGAATAACTTTCACTGCTGAAAATAGAAGTAAAGAAATGGAAAAGTGAGGTGGATAGATATCAGAAAGGAATGATTCCCCTTGTTCGAGATAGGAAGACTATCAGTGAATTGAGGGAAAGATGGGATAAAGAGATAATATTCTAGAAGTTACGTTGGGAAGAAGTACAGAAATAATTGAAGGAGTTGAAGAAGTTCAAGTCCATGCAAAAGGAGAAAGACCAATTGTACATTCTTGGGTTCGATCCCCAGCGAAGTCACCAGAACAAATGAGTGAACGACAAAGGATGAAAACCTTCCCTGAATGTTGTAAACACCTAAAATATTGCTTTGATCATGAACCTGTGTACCTACAAACGTGTCAAACAAATAAGAGCATCAAAGCTACCAGAAAATCATCTACACATCCATACTAGTGACTAAGGAATCCAGTAACATATACATGTGAAATCAAAACAACAGATATGTGGTATGGAAATAATCTTTGCATTAAGAAATGAATGAAGAATCTTACAACCATTGCCTTAGTGTTGACAAACTCCTCCAAAAGACAAACACCTCATCCCCAAAAGCTCCAACTTGCTCTCTTTTTCTCTCCAATGGATTGGACTAGGTAGTCAATTCAATAGCATAACAGTACCATTCAGTTCTCCCCCTCAACTATGGATATGCGTTTGTATTTATAAGGCTCAATGGATAGGGATAGTTGAGAGAATTGTGGGTGAGGTGGCTCTAAGATCATACCAAGAGGGATCTCGAGCTCAAACTAACCCATACTGATAGGGATAAGGGATGACACAAGGCTCATGATCTAGAATCCTCTAGAAACTTATATTTTTCCCATTTTACCAAGGGTACCACTTTTTTTCCCTTATGACAAAGCGGCTTAGGTGAGAACTGCTTCAAAGACAAAGCACTTCCGCAGTGGCACCGCTTCTCTATAACAGGACACAGGAGGTGGTGAACAAGGTATCTCTCATCAGCCAAAGGGTAAGTGCGTTGCTAGATTTTTTCAAGTAGAATTGATATCTAGAACAAGTTTCCACTCGAAGTTTGGGATTTAGGGCAAACATAGGGGTTAAGGATCTCATCACATGTTGGTGACAGGATTTAGGTATAACAATTCTCTCCCGAGAATTGATGAGCTCCAGAGATCCATCACCCTCTTATCCTATATTTGTATATGAACAGTTCACTTGGTTTATGATGAAGGCACTAAAAGAAGGGAAACCTTATGAAGTAGCATCTTCTAGCCAGTTTTTGAAAACTTTTATGAAAAGTAGCTTTACCATGCAGAATCTTTTGTGTGAGCTTTATTTACATGAAATGGATTTCCCCTTGGACCGATATTCAAATCCTTCTCCTCACCTAGGTGATGTCCAGCTGAGGTATTTTTCTTCTTTTTTCATCAAGGATTCAGTGTGAACCTCAATTCCCTCACCTTGTCCATAATCATCAAGAGAAGAAGCTTAAATCTCCCATTTAGACTTAGCAGTTCGTCGAGTTTCAAGAGCAAGTCATCTCCACTTGTGTTATCCATATATCTACGCAACAAGGTTTGGCTTTGGAGGGTAGTAAGCATAGGTGGTAGGCTTCCCCTTCATCAATTAAGAAAAGGGACCCTTATTTCTTCAAGAATTTTAAACAGGCTCTCCCTAGGGTTGAAGGGTACGTTGATTGTATGAGGAAATGTGGAGCTAACTAGTTGGGACTTAAATTCAAATTCTCGCTTATTTGGTGGCCAACAAAACCATATAGGGAATATTTTTCATTGACAAAAGAAGAAGAAAGGAAGGTTTGGAAATAATGGATTGCCCATAATGGATATCTAGATGGGAGGGAATCACCTGAATCCTCCTTCAACTTTTCATCTCTCCATGAGCGAGGCACAGTTCGAGACTCTGATTCAGACTAGTGGAGGTTGTTGTATGAGGACATGCAATAGAGCAGTTGGGGGGAGATGTTGGGCCCCAAAATTGCCCATTTTAACCACATCCCTTATACCCCGTTTGTCTTGTCTTACTCCATTTTGCGCACCAAGCAAACAGTATTTCCTCACTTAAGCCCTGAATCTTCACAAGTATGATTAATTATTATTTCATCTTATTAATGCTTATGATTGCTATAATTGGGAATTTTCTTCTTGAATTATGCTAAATCATTATGATTTTACAAAGATAGTGCAAGTTGTGAGAGAGTACAAGTGTAGTAGTCCAAGTGGTCCAAAGAGGAGATGAGCATTCACTATCAGTTGTTACCTTCCATTTCTGTCTCTACACATGGATCCAACCAAGGGTCATCATTCCACGCGGGCTGCGGCAAACATGACTCCAACATACATGGCTACAACAGACTTAGCTACGAAAATGCACCATTGCTTGAAGTTAGCTACAATCATCAGGGCATCTCTTGAATTGGTTATGTTATTCATTTACTAGCTTGGGCAACAGAATTGTATATATTCCTTGCTTATGTTTAATTCCTCCCACAGTTGTAACATCGCATGTAACAGGGCAGCCTAAAGATCGTAGATCTTCATGGCTTCTTGATATTAGTGGGTGAAAGTTACGATTGTTGATGTATAAGTACGGGGAAATATTCATAGCCAGGGGTTGGACAATATCATATTTTACTGTGTGAGCTGTAACAAATACTGTACTTTCATTTCACCATTTTAATACAAGGAGCAGGATTCTTCAAATCTCTATTCTTTAACTTGTTTTAGTTCCAACATCTCTGTTCGAAGGCTGGAATCACCTTCCCACAAAGATTGCGAATTTAATTAGATGTTTTGTTAATTGGTTTTGTGGTGTGGATGTTACATTATATGCATTTGTTTAGTAGCTGCAACAATCATGTTTAATCATTTTGTTTCATTCAATACTCAGTACTTTCATTTCCTTTATGCTGCAACAGTGTGGTGTGACAGTTGACTGTGTAGGTTAACTTCTTTTATGAATATGTGTGATAGTTGTAACAATCAAGCTCTTCCTTAGTTTCTTTCAATTACTTGTCTTGCTTAGGTTTTCTAATTTGGGTAGACTATAGTTTAGAGCTGTTGATTCAATTCTTGTTATTTATTATTCCTAGATTAAGGTTGGATTAACTAGTCACAATGGATTTGCATATAGTCTGGTAAATTAGGATTTAACTTTCTGCAAAAGTAATTCTTGGTATTTATTTCATGAATCATTCATTGTTGGATTGAAGTTGTAGGAAGTGATTGCAATTCTGAATTCTTAGATATGTAGTTTAGATCAGTTTGATTATGGGAGGAGTTTGAAGAAATAGATAAGTAGGACAGTTTATTTAGTCATCAACTACTTAGTGTTTAATCATAGACAGTGTGAGTTATCTTTGAAATAAAAAGACTTCCTTGGGTTGACAATTTATATTGAGCATTCTGCATGATGGTTTTAATTAAATGGAATATAGAGTGACCAACACTAAGTTATACTACCTCAAAACCTCCACAAGACTCCCCACAGTAAAATTAAATTCATGCATTTGAAAAAGTCAGAAGTAAAAGGAACACGAACGATTATGTTTTCTCTTAACAATGCTAATCCAACCATTCCCAAGGTGAAAAAATAGAGGAGAGGGTGTGAAATTCCATCCTTACGAATAGTAGATGGGATCTCCCTCCTGAACAGATCAAGAGTGTTTTGGTGGTAGAGAAAGCTTGTTCAAGAAAATGGTGGACCATGGTATCGTACGAGGAGCACATCCATGGTTGTGTGAGGCCTCCTCCATGGCAAGGGGTAGACTCCATCCAAATTGCATTCATATGTGTTTTGTTATGGAATGGTTTTAAGTATGGTGGGAGGCCCTCATTTGAAGTCACTTCATGTACATATTTAAAATAAATTTCAAACCATGGTTATATCATATAACCATAAAACATGATATGCCTCCTCTCATGAATCAGGAATGAGCTCTATGGTGGGACCCCTTTCACCGGACATTAAAATATTGTTCTTTATATTATATTAATCATCAACTAAAAATACCAAACTCATAACCACTTTTCATTATAAAGTAATTCGATAAATGGATTTTTTAATGTTAAGTTTAAAGTGGGTTTTTTAAATATAAAGTGCAATGAGACTTTATAAAAATAAAAGGAGGTCAAGGGTTTTATTCCAACAAAGAGTTGTTATAGCCATAGAATTGAAGATAAAAAAAATACCAAATAAGCACCAATTCAACTCATTTTTTTTTGGCATATTCCTTTTTCATTTGGAGATTATACACATGGTTTAAAATAGTCAAATTTGTAATTGTTTTGGGCAACCAATGAATTATAGTTTCCAATGAACATTCAAGAAATACACTACAACCATAAAGGAGAAAATTGTAGTAGCTCCAAATTTATCCACGAATTTGTCAAGGATCACAAATGCCTCTAATTTAGATTGTTTAATTTAGCAAAGCTTATGATGTTCAGGCTTCTAGTTAAACCTCAATGTGAAAGAAGTATTGAGAAGAAGGAATAAATTCAGTACAATGATCCAAAAATCATGTGAACTTGAACAATCAAGAGAGAAAAATTGGTCATCATAAAATTTCTCTCATAATCATTAATATGTGTGTAATACAATGATGATACAATATGGAGAATTCGAATCCACTAGGTATGATTCGAATTCACCAACTTGGACTAACTCCATTGCTAAATCGATGTGGGAAAATCAGTACTGAGAGCTCATTAATGTAACTCAAGACAAATAAATTAGTTCATAGTCAGTTAATTGAACAAGGTAGGTAGGAAAAGGTGCCTAACCTCCTTAAATTAGGAAAATGTGGTGCTAGACTAACTGAATATGAACTAACTCATGCCCAGCTGAGGATAACTCACCACAAACCAGGGTGAAATGATGGTCAGACTTCCAAGACTCAGTGTGGGTTCCTAAATTATAGGGATTGGAATTTGGAGCTCTTAAACTGATGTAAACTAGCACATCAAGTGGTAGGTGGGCCCCATATCAGTTCCCCATGGCACTAGTGAGGTGGAAATATAGTCCTAAGCTAGGAAATGAAATTTAGACAATGGTGGTCAAGGGAGGATTATAATTAATCCTAACACCTCCCCCTTAATCCTAACTTGGACAACCTGGGCCCTAGAAAATAATACCAAAGGTCACTCATACAATCTAATGCAAAAATTAACTCCTCAATCAACCGAATAAATTGGGAAAACCTCATGGGAACCCCGCCCCCCTCAAAATGACCAATAGGGAACTGGATCAAGCTTTCACACCAGGAGACAAATTTCTCCCGAGTAAAACAAATTTATTAAGCTTTCTACAGTATGTACCTCTGTAAAATAGTAATGTAGTGTGATGGTCCTTGTCTATACTAGTTCCCTGGTAGAGTGCATGTGAACCTCTCCACCTTCTTCCAATCCGATGACATATAGGAGAAGATATGTTTTTGCTTTTGCAGTCAAACTTGTGTATTTCAAACCTATTTGATAGTATGGAAGATTTGAACTTGGGATACCATTCCCTAGGACATTTATTGAGCCCATACAATGGATTCCTCATCTTGAATGTCAATAGAGAATCAATGTACCCCTTATTCCTTTCCATGTAAATGTTTCCTTCCAATTTGTCGTGTAGAAATTTACTATTGGATCTTCTCTATGGAGGAAGAGTGACATGATCCAATGTCTCATTGTTCTTCAGTGGGAAGAACTCTTAATAAGACCTCATCGTCATGTAACATCTCTCTGGGGTTTTATAGCACCTCTATGGGATACGTAGATTTTCATGACATAGAACAAGTCTCCCATTTTGAAACTAAGATCTTGTTCTTCTCTTGTTAGCTGACTCTCTATCAATGTTCCCAGCAACCTCAATGACCTTTTGATCCCATTTAGGCCTAGGATTGGGAGTAGGGACTCAATCTGGATCTAGATATGATTGAACTTCATCTTCAATTCCAAAAACTGATTCAACTTGGTCCTCTGCTTCGAATTCTAAATCATAAACATTAATGGAAAAATTATCATATGAAAAAGGTTTAGGTAGAATGAATTTACCTTCCCTTTTAAATGGCAGTTGAGATTGCACTAGATCTGAGTATGGATGAAAGTGTGAGCATTCATATTAATTGGAGGCAAGGCATGCAACACCTTTCTCTATCAGATTTCTAGTTGATATATCTGAGATCTCCACTGAGTTAGGATCAAATACAACTTGCTTTGGTGAGCCTGTATGAGCCATCTGATATACATACAAGAAGTTTGTTGCTAAAGATGGAACATAAAGGATATTATTGAACACTCCATGCTCTAATTTTATTGACCCTTCCCTTCATATTGGATTTGAGTGTCCTCTCCCATGTGAATACTTGGACCATCAGTAAGATTTAATGAAGAGAATAATTCTTTGGATGCAACCATGTGATGAGAGGATCCTGAATCAATGAGGAAGGCATGATATTTTGAAAATCTAGCCTTCTGTGCATGGAATCTCTCATTATATTCAGTTTTGTATCCAAATTCAACATTCCTTACACCTTAAGGGAGGTCAATATTGTGTTTTTCAAGGAGTCTTGACATCTTATCTGTGGTCTTCTTCATACAACCTTTATCTGTATGATTTCCTTTCTTATAGTAGGAGCACTTTCCCTTGTCAAGCATCTAATGTTTGTCCTTATTAAAGCATGAGGATTCATTCGATGGATCAAACTCTTCCTTAGGTTTGAATTCAGTGTTCCTCTTATCCTTGCATTTCTGCTTCCCCTGTGCTTGCACATTCATTGTCTCCCCATCTAAGAGAGCTTGATTTTGGATAATATGAGGGCTCCCATGTGTATCAACTTATCTTGTTCCTGAATAAGAGATTTTGTGAAGGTATAAAGTGATGGAATTTTCCAATTTGGAGTTGTTAGTATCTCGAAGTGAAAGGTGGATACAAACACTGAGAACTATGTTCCAAGTTTGCTCAGAATAGAGAGCACCAAATGCTCATCCTTCTTGTCAGTACCACACTTCTTGCATTGCATGTCCAAGTATTTGAACTTGGTGAAGAATTGTTGAATGGTTTCAAAGTTGTTGGGCTGAAGAGTTACCAACTCATTCTCTAGAATATGGCCTATTAGCTCATCTTTATTTCCAAATAGTGATTCGAGCTTCTCTCACACTTATTTTGGATTTTTTAATCCATCTAGATGGAAGAGTAACTACCTAAAGATATGAATGCACATGAAACCAAATTATTGATCCAGTTTGTTTATATACTTAGAATTCTCAAGAGATTTCTGGGGTTCGACCTCCTTTCCCATGGTAACCCTGTATAGACCTTTGTTGCACAACACTATCTACATATCGGCCCTCCAATCAAGATAGTTGAATGGTGTGAGGATATTGGGTGTAAATCCTGTTGAATTCTCCATATTGCAGCTTCAAGGAGAAGCATAACTCTTCTGAATTATTCAATTTACCTGCAAAAACACTTCAATTCGAAGTTGTTACACCTAAGTTGTACTTAGTTGGTGTTATCAAGTGAGCCTGGTGAACCTGACAAAGATGATTTGTTCGGACTTGAGAAGACCTTTAGAATTGCTTCTAGGTAGTGCTTGTTGTGCTATATCACATGTTCATACCCCCTAGGGGAGTTGTAATAAAATGTTCTAGCATGGTAGTGTCTATAAAAGACTCGGTCTCTGAGACTTACTTGTAAATTCAATCAGGACAAGGTGTTTTTTCCCTTGGTTATTATTGGTTGTTGAATAAATGACTGATAATTTCTGAGTTTTTCACCAAACTCCTCCAAATTTGGGGTGGTCAGATTGACACTTAGGCCTATTGAGGTTATTAGAGTCTATGTGTCAATGTATAAACATGCTAGGCATTATGGTCGAGTCATATGAACATGTCTAAGTGCCCCTAGGTTTTAATTTTTTTAAGTTTTTTTAAGTTTTAATTTTTCCAAAACTTATGTTATTTTTTTTAGTCTAAATGGAAAAAATGGTTTTGTAATAAAAGTGGGCTTAGAAATCAGTTTCAATCACGGGGGTGCTCATTTTCTAACTCAGAGAATCCGGTAAACCTGTAAACCCACTTTTCCTAAGTTTTGAGTGATTTTCCCATCACTCAGGTCAGAAAACCCTAAAAATCAAATATTGATTATTTTAATTGATAAATTAATTAAATAATGGAGAAAATCCAAATTCCTAAATCAGTGGGATTTGCTCTGATTTGACTGAAATCAGTGGGATTTGCTCCGATTTGAGCTGACCATGCCTTGATTGAAGGAGTTGATCTGGGCTCAAGAGGGAGTGCACCATAGCATGCATCCTTGGGATTTGCACCCTCTCTCTCTCCTCCACACGTGTGGGCTCATCTGGATGTGGTTTGGTCGATGTTTCAGTTAACCGGTTGATGTGTCAGTCCGATCACCACTCCGATTATCAGTTAGACTCAAATAAAACTCAATTAGACTTAGATCAAGCTCAACTTGACTCCTCATGTAGCTGCAGTCCCTCTCTCCATGGGAATTGTGCCCCCTCTGGGCTAGGTTTTCAGTTTTTGCTATAAATAAAGCACAGTTTCCTTCTTTCCAAGCTAGTTAGAGTTGGATTGAAGAGATGTTGCTATTGTAATGTTGCTATATTTTTCATTGTGAATAAAGAAATTTTTTGGAGGCTAGATGGTGTAAGGCATTCAGTTGGTGCGTTTTTATTCTTGTTTAATTTTTTAATCTAACCTTGTCAGGATTTCTCCCAATCGAAAGGAAAGAGTATTTAAATAATTTTATTCTAGATTATATTGTTCATATGTATGTAAATATAAAGATCTATCATTTTCAATAAGTTTATTATCATGTTGCTCTAGTCTTTTTGTATGTATATCATTGGATCTCACAAATCTCTTTGTAAGTGTTATGTGTGCTAGTTACAGGTTTCCATGGAGAAGGTATTGAACAAGTTTGTTCCTCATCATCTTCAATTTTTCATGCTACATAGTCCAAATTCTTCCACCGGGAGCTCTCTGGTTGATCTTCACGACTACAAGCTTGCGTTCTTCTCTTTCTCCTATTAAAATTTAAAATCTACTTGGTTATTTGGTTCATAGATTTGATTTGTTTATATCTATCATATTAGAGTAAAATTTAACATATATACATATTCTTAAAGCTCATAATCTAGATCTTGATCTTAAAAAAGGTTTCATAAGAATTCTAGATCTAGCTTTAGGGAAATCGTCTTTTTGCGTGACATTTTAAAGAAAATTTGTAGCTTGCATGCATTAGATTTATCTTTTGTAATTTAAAATATAAATCCAAAAATCAGTGCACATCATATTGGCTTCCCAAAATGAAATCCAATATCCCAAGGAAAGCTTGCTTTCCTTGGTTCCTTTTTTCACCTTTTTTTAACTCGTTTTAACTTAGCCGTTTTCGGTTAAAAGTGTGTTGAACCAAAGGTACTTTCAAAGTGATTTTGGGAATATTTAATTTTAATAATATTGCTGTTTTTTATCAGGTATAACATAAAATAGGATTATTTTCTGTCCGAAAAGTGACTTTTGGGCCATACAGAACCTCCCAGGGGTCTCCCCATTTTTCGAAATCTTTAATTTTTGCACTTTGTAAGCTCTTGGGTTCCTTTTGTATAAGAAAAAAGAGGAATTATATATTTTTTATAATATTTTAACCACTGGTAATAAAAAATAATTTCAAATAGGCTCTTTCAATCCCATTCCCCATCCCCCCTGGGGGGGTTCGCGTCCTTTTTTCCTATTTTGTATTTTTCCTATTTTTTGCTCTAGATTAGTTTATTTATGAAAAATAGTTTACTTTGATTAATTTCATCATATATTCCATATTATAAAGTCAAATTAACTTTAATACTTACACCACGAATCCTGATTGAACCGAAAGGTGAAAGAGGATCGTAGTAGATTTAATTAGAGAACCTGTAGTTTGTTTTATTTTTGCTACTTCATTATTCACTATTAATTTTTGCAAGAAATCAATTAAAATCAACCCCCTCCTTGATTCCTCGATTGAGGTCCACTTGGATCGAAAGAGGTTCCTGGAGGGTTTTCTTTCTAATAAAAACACATCGATTAAAATTTACTAAAAATTACAAAGAATCCGGTGTGTATGCTCTACATTTTGGATGTGGTTCATTCAATCAGTCAAGCTACATCAAAAGCAGCATGAGTGACTACATTAATTAGGTTTCACTTTCCCCAATTAACCACCATGAGGCAAAAATCCAATGCCTCGAACAAACCATAAGCAGTGGAAAAATACCCAAAGGAGTGGGAACAACTGGAAAGTGATATCGAGGCACTGATCTCTGTTACACCCTAACGGGTGTATTATGAACAAAGTATTCGAGACTCCATCTAGCCCACAAACACCTTGTGGGTAGCCGTAAGGTTTTATTTTTGGACATACTCCAAGTACCCCTTGGGTATATCTAGAGTCCTCCCTCACCTAATTTAATCCACTCATTTTTCATATTAACTTAAAACGTACCAAGAGACATTTGCAAAAAATTCACTCCAAGCACATGCAAGCACATTTAATAATTGTGCAACTCCATTTTAAGGCACTAGTTATTTGTTTACTTCTTTCGATATATATATTGTGTGTCATCATTGTGCTTACTTGTGTTTATTTTTCATCTTGTTATCTGTGGTTCTCAATTGTTAATTTCAAACTCCTAAGAAACTTATTCAATTTAATGCCATCATACTAGAGTAATTAGCCTTAGTAAATTAATAGAGTCTACCCCCCTTGGCTTCATTAGTAGTTGAGCCTAAATAGAGGAGTCAAGAACAAGGTGACAGCCTTGACTCGAGACTTGCCCCCAAGGACACACCGAGTGGCTTGAATATTTCTGCCACGTCCCCCCAGGTGTGTAAAAGGAGGCAACAGAAGTCAACCCAATTCAATCACTCTCTACTTTGACATGTACACATTCTCTAGGTGCATCACACCTAGATAGACTTCTCTGGAAAAAATATAGAGGGAGCAAGGAAAAGATACTAAGAATTATGTGGAACCCGACTAGTTATGTTGCATCAATGGAAGTTTTTGAGGATTGAAACTGGCCTAATTATTGAGTCATGGGAGTCCGACCATCAATTCACCCTAGTCTGTGTTGAGTTATCCTCAAATGGGCATCATTTAGTTCATATCTAGTTATACTAGATCCACATTTACCTGCTTTAAGGAGGTTAGGAACCTTTTCCTACCTACCATGTTCAGTCAACTGACTGTGAACTGATTTAGTTGTCTTGAGTTACATTAGTGAGCTCTTAGTGGTGATTTTCCCACATTGAATTAGCATTGGAGTTAGTCCAAGTGGTGAATTCAAATCATACCTAGTGGATTCGAATTCCCCCTATTGTATCATCATTGTATTACATACATATTAATTATTATGATAATTATTTTATGTTGACCAATTTCTCAGTCTTGATTGTTCAATTTTACATGATTGTTGGATCATTGTACTAAAATTATTCCTTCTTCTCATTAATTATTTCACAATGAGGTTTTACCAGAAGCCTGAAGATCATAAGATTTTCTAAATTAAACATGGTATCATAGGTGAGGTCTCAAGTTGAATTCCCCTGAGCTAAACTAGAGGTGGGGTGTTGGAGTATTAGTCACTACTACATTTCGATCCAAAATCCGACGGCACGTGTATTTCTCTTTTTAAACTTACCAAAAATCACAAGGATATATTTTTTTTGTAAATGTGGCCACAAGCGTCAGTTAAGCGGCGTCTATTCTCATAACCGTCGGTTAAGCGACGACGCCTTTCTATTTTGCTTAGCATTTTATTCACTATTCACTGGGCTCAAGCGTCACTTAAGCGATGACGCCTTTCTATTTTGCTTTATTCACTATCGCTCGACCCCAACAATTCACATTCAATTCGCTTCCACCTTGCCTTTCTGTTAGTTATGCTTTATGGATCCCTTCTGTTCGCTTCATTGCCTGCATTCTATTGGAAATCCGACCCTATACTTTCGCTTTCATTTGAAGGATCATCCGATCGGCAGGGATTATGCAAGCTTTTTAAATATCCTTCAATGGCCTCTCTCGTGACTCTCTGGAGCTTCCCAAATCAATGGGTAAGTTCTTCAGTTTTTCAAATTCTTTCAATTCTTTCATTCACAGCTTTAATTTATCATTCCTCTGTTTTAGTTTATTCATGATCTCAAATACCAATGCAAATTCCCCTTTTGTTTGGTTGTAGGTGGATGATGTCCTTGTTGGTCGTGGGGTAAGCTTAACCAAGGGATGGCGATGGCGTTTCCCCCAGTAAGCCTCCTACCTCGGCTCGTTTGCTCCACAGACAGAGTTTCGAAGGGATTATCCCTCGTGCAAGAGGCACATCATTTTGTTTGACTGTTTTTAAGAATCATTAGTATGTAATACTTCATGGTTTCAATCCGGTAGGCGCGAGTTTGATACTTTATCACTAATGGGTATAAAAACCCCATGCTTACAGTTGTAAAACTTTTCAAAGGTCGGTTGAAGCCCTCCACAATTTAATAAAGGCATGCGACTGGGAAATCTGTTTCCTTTTTGGATTTTGTGTTATCACATTCAATATATATTTATTTATATAAGTCAATAATTTCACCTGTAGCGTTTGAACTGAGCAAGCATGAGGATTTCTCTGTGTTTAATTACTGGGTATATCCGTAATATTTTGGATATAATGTGCTTAATGTTATATCTGCTAAATACTTTTGGCCTATCTTTCTTTTGTAGCAGGTATATGTTGAAGGGTTGAACAATTCATAGCATGATTTTTCATCAAGTTGTTTGCATCAATGTGGAGAAGAGATGAATAGTGGTTTGTTCCCCTTCATATTTCTTGGTATTTAATATTGACCATGTAATATTTCGTTTGGTAAATTCACCTTACATGCATTTTGAGTGTCTCCATAATTAGGGTCATTCACCAATAAATTTTATGGTTTTCAAGCAACAAAATAAGATTATGCTTTTCCTTGATTAGGGCTACACAATCACATAAGAGAATCTCCTCAAATTGTTTCCTTAACTCCATATTCCCAATGGACTTGGCACTAAGCTTGGTCCACCCATCATTCATCTAAAACCTATGCTACAACATTTCATTTTGCTAAATATTCTCTTCCATTTCACCTTGAATCTAATGCCTAAAGCTTTAGTAACCCTAGTTAGGGAAACCCCTTTGTGCTGGAGGATAGCCGACCAAAAGTGTCGAAGAATTTTGGTGAAGTGATAGTGGACTCCCTCTTAGTAACTCATAGGCTAGCTTATTCTTTTGGGCTTTAATATCAATTGCTAGTTAGTGTTGTATCAAGAACCAATCATAAACTTGTATTTCTTTCAGTCTAGGTAAAAAATGTAAAGCATTTCATGACTGAAATCATAGAAGGGTGAATGTTGATTGAAAGACCAAAGAATTGAAGGTGTCTTTTAATGTTTAACAATAAGAAAGAAAGATGGAAAAAAGTTGTGTTCACAGGTTTACAAGAGCAATCAATGAAGGTAGCTAGTACGCCCATGTTTAAACTTTAAAGCAATGTCAAATAGGATGCAGCACACATTTATCCATCCTCTTTAATATATAAAGTAAAAGTATCCAAAAGATGTTCAAATGCAGTAGCTGCATTACAGCTAGATTTGGTATCAAATATTAATTTTCCCTTTCCTCTGTCTAATTAGAAGATGAGACAAAGCCTATTAGAAAGAACGATATGTTTAAATATCAACAAAAGGTAAGCATGTACGATGATATTATTGACTAATTCCGAGGGAGCTACCAATCTTCTGGTTAATTGACCTTCCTGAGTGTGTATCTGCTTTGGATCTTCTGTAGCACCCACACTACATAGGGCATTCGACATGAAGTGATTCTCTATTTCTATTTTTTTGGAATAGGCCTGCATTTCCATTGGTGCATGTCAATAAAGTGCTCAATTTATACACAGATTTACACCATGATAAAGAAGACAAAGTTTGGACCCAGGCTCTAGGATTAGAGGCCAATATAACCTGAATAACTGCTCAATAGACCTAATCCCTAACATCTAATTTATATAGTCATTTTAACCTGGAAAGAAATCCTCGACAATAGATACGACACTTGGTTTTTTTAGTAAGCTTTGCAATTAAGAAGTGCCAAGGCATCATAAACACAACAATCACAAGGATAGTGACCCACAAAGCACACATGCACCTATAAGAAATGTTAGCAAGGGGTATCTACACAACATGGATGGGAGGGATTGCCAGTGGAACTAACCAGATATATCTCAAGAGAAAGTAAGCATGCAATAAACTCTGCACATATGATGCTTTGAGGAATAACTTGCTTATAACAAAAATAGAAGGTTTATATTTTGAACACCCCTCTGAGTCCATGATTACTTAACCAATGAAGATCCCTAATGCCTCTGGAATCTGATCCATGCATGATTCTGGGTTACAGCTGTGATAGTGGGATGAGGAACACAATGAAATAAGCATGCTAATGCAAATGCTTGAAGCTTAGAAGAGATCATTTGTTATCAACTTATCATCTTTGGAAACTTTATGTGCTATTACCCTTCTCATTCTCATGCTCTTAAGAGAACTTTGTATGCATTCTCCCTTTCCATAGCATTCTCTGCATATCTACTATGAATCTTTTCACATGGAATGCATTTGACCTAATTGTTAACCAATGACAAACTCTTGCCAATCCAAAAAACCAAAGTTCAAATACAATGCCAAAAACCAACATGAACATAGTGACTTAGAAGGAGCTGACTGCAATCCCTAAGGAGATTTGCCTGCCAATGAATGATTCCTTGCAGTAATGAAGAAAATTTCTTCTGCAGTGTTTTCCAGCACAGGCAGAAGGAGCATTCCTAAAATAGGTGTTTGAGGGTGTCCAGTTTTCCACAATGAAGGCACTTGTCATCTGTAAATGCACTCTTGGTGTGTCTAGATTCTGGAGGAAATCCTTGGCTTAGAGCCAACCAAGAAAAGACTCTGATCTTGTATGAGACCTTTTTTCAATCAGAAAAAAAAACTACTATATTTTCCATTGAATAAATATAAGAAAACATATGCAGTCCTTCAGTACCAACGGTGCTGTTCAACCCCAGTTGAAAAAGGTCTCAAGACTACAACCAAGTTCTCATAAACAGAGCAGAAAAAGAATCCCAGAAAAATACGTATGTCCATGGACAGGACATATCAAAACCACCATTACAAAAAAGACCACATTAAGAACCAAATACAGTACACTACAGGAAAGTTCTCCCAAAAAACCTACAGTTCTACCCATGATCAGAAAATTGAAATCATATCTTCATTGACAATAAAGTCATTCTCCAACTCCTCAATATATATTTTTCCTTCCTCCAAAGATAAAGCTTTCTTTGATAAAATTGTAAACACATGCCGAAGAGTTATATTCCCTGTAAACATGTTGTGCTTCTATTTGAGTGAATTCAGAAAGAATGTCCCCAATCTTTGACTGCCACCCCTCCAAAGAAGCAACCTGCAAATCACATTTCCCAGATAGCCAATAAATGACTATATTTGAATCTCCAACCACCTGAATGTGAGAAAACTATTTGAATCTTGCAAAGAAAAGGAGACTCCATAAATCCAATAACTCTCCTCTAGTATAAGTTCCACGACTGCAGTTCATTTTTAATTTGAAAACCAAAATTGCATTTATTTTCAATACTGCACCAGCTCCACATTTACTTTATGAGACCTCCAATTTTTTATTAAACCTTGTAGGACCATACATTTCTCATTCTACTAGTCCACTGTTATTCAAATCTCACTATCAGTAGAGCACCATCTTGCATTTAGTACAGGAGCTAGCAAGACTTTATTATGCTTGAGAGGGTACAATTTTCTGCAATTATATTAAAAAAGGGGCTTATCATAGGCCTGCTGCCAGTCTCTCCAAGTAGGCCCCTGCACCATTTATTTGGGGAAAATACTCATCAACAATAGGAGCCTGTAATTCCCTAATAATCATCCCATCAGAGGAGAACAACCCCTTATCACAGGCAAGAGTTATCCACTCTATCCAAGTCCTAAGTTGAGATTCCCACAAGTCACGCCACAGAAAAATGTCTCAAGTCACTTCCATGTAGCTGACAGATAACACGATCCCAAAAAGGATTCCCAGATATCTCATAATATTCCATAGATGAATATGCTTCCATGAGTGAGGAAGCCAATCTAGGGAATCTTCAACACCTACAAGCCAGAATTCAGATTTGTGACCACTAATAAATGCCCTGAATTTGAACAAAAGTTGTTGAGACATGCCATGATTCCTTCTATCGTGCCATGCTCAAGGTGGACTGAGACCATAGAATCCTCTCCAAAGTGAATGTTTAGTGGTTCTCTATCACCATGAATTTCAATGCCTCAAATTCAACCTTGTGATTCAGCTGCCTCCAATAAGATCCATGAGCATTAGCGGCCAGGAAATGCAAATAGGACACCAGGGGCTGACCATGAGTGTGATTATATAGAATGTCACCTACTAGGGTAAATGCAAACACCTAAGCAAACGATATAAACCACTCCTATAAATTGAGACCCAAACCCCAACCAATGAAACATATCTAGAATAAATCCCCAATTCCGGGTCTGACTATTCTAGGTGCCGTTTTCTGAAGTCTCATGGCCAAGGTTTGTGAAATAATTTTGTTGGAGACTCTTAGAAGTGTGATGGGCCTCCAACCACCAATAGTGTCTCTAGTTGTGTTCCTAGGAATAAATTTGATAAACCATGTATTTAGAAATTCCAAGAGATTACCCATTCTAAAAATCTTCAAGGTCATCATAAACATACCATCTCGTACAATATCTTAAATGGATTTGTAGAGTTCACAAGAAAGACCTTCCAATCTTGAAGAGTTCTATCAAGTACCAACAAGGGATAACACAAAGACTGCACTATTGGATGCCATGTATGTGTTTCTCAAGAGGCCAGAGTATATCAAATATGTGTCAAATTTGGTCACTGTTTGTTCTCGAATTCTTTTGATTGGACCACCAGGTTAGTGACTATTAGTATTTTTTGTCTCTGATAAATTGCATGCTTCAAATTGCAGTGTGATATGCCCAGTTAGTTCACCTTTTTATTGATAAACCTGCTCATGGTGGCAGTTAGACTCAAAGGGCATGCAAATTTCTATAAGCAGTTCTTTGAAAGAGATCAGCCATTCCATGCTCTTCTGTGACTCCCTCATTCACATTTATAACACTTTGTACCACATGATATACCCATGATTCTAAATAGCTTGTTCCTGTGGGAAGCTGAAAAGTTCCTCCTTGTGTAATACGTATTAACTTATTTCTTATATTGAACATCAACCAGGATGGGAAGGTTGTAGAGTGGAGAATCATGTGCCGAAGAATCAACATCAGTCTTGAAATTAGCAAAGACCAGCAAACCAATTGTGTGCTGTTAAGTTCCACTGGAGGACAACTTACATTGCTGAGGGTAGAAAAAATATTCTCTGCCATTTTGATTTTTTCAAATGCTTTTGAAGAATGAAAAGCCATGAGAAGAAATTCCAAATGAAATAGGGATGTCTCTTTCTAACATCTCCTTGACTTTCTCAACAGGACGAACCCATCATAGTCACCATACCAATGCTGCGTCCTCAGTTCAATCATGAAGAGATGCTATAGGAGTCATTCATCCAACCGATTGGCACACATAAAACTGTCTTTTAGAGTTGCCACCAAAGGAAATCACTCAAGTTCATTAATTCATTAATTCACACTCAAAAAAAAATGGACGGTTGCTTTAGTCACAGGTATGGAATTAATGCTCACCTTTTCTTCCTGCCGGCAACATTTTTCTCTAGTTTCTCTGTTGCAAAACAAATTAAAGAGCAGAAATTATGTTCTACAAAATTATGCTTGTATCCATGCCTTTTCATTTCTATACCATATTTATGCTTGTATTCA
>LPNX011003109.1:27661-41506 GCA_001517045.1 Pseudotsuga menziesii
TTAACTCAGTGTAAAGGGGTACCCCAGTTAGATTAGTGGTGGGCATGATAGTGTGATTGTCCCCATTGTTTGAGATATGGAGGATAGGTGGGTTTTATGAACCAATTTTGAAATCATCTAATGGGCCTCAAGTCCTTTTCTAATAACAACAATAATGATTTGCAAGAATGGAACTCTATATACAACTCAACATTTTGTCATCTTTATCACCAGTGGTTAGCAAACTTTGAAGTCGTTGTAGCTGAATGGATTTTAAAATTTACATAAACATGTAAAATGGTTTGATTTCTTTAATTTTTGGATATTTTTGATAACCCGTTTGCTATTTCACAAGGTTCTTAGTTATAAAGAGATGCCAACTAATAAATTAATTTTTCTTGCTTCTCAGTGTGACTTACTAGATATGCCTGCTGTGGCACAACTTGAGAGAGATGGAAAGTATGCATTGGTGTTTCGCTTGTTACATATTTTCCTCACTCAACGATTAGATTCTTATTTGGAGTTTCAAGCTGCAAATTTTGCATTATTGAAAAGCTATGGTATCTCTCTTGACCTTGGAGACAATAGCTCTGTATTGTTCCATGTAGATGCATTCTGGTTGTTTAAAAACTTACACATTCTCTCTTTGAATGTAGGTCTAGTCCATGAAGATTGCATAACAAAAATGCGGTTACTGTCTCTTGCTGATCTTGCTTCAAAAGGATCTGGAGAAATTTCTTATGCTTCTGTGAGGGATAAATTGTGGGTAATTTGCAACTTGAATTCACTGTTGCATTATGGCTCTACGTTCTCTAAACTCTTGTTAACTATGCCCCTGCCAGATCTGTTTTTTCAACATTATTTTTTCTGAATTGCACAGCTTACAAATGATGAGGTGGAATTTTGGATTGTTCGAGCAATTAGTGCAGGAACATCGGCCACTACAAATGGGAAACAACAGGGGCAGGTCATATCAGATCTATGTACTACTGTTTTAGGGCATACAATGCACCCATAACTGCCCTAAACAGCTTATAAGTTATAACTGAGAATGAGGGTTCTTATCGTTGCTGCTTATGTCTAGAATTGGAATTTAACCTTCAAATTCAGCCTAGTTTTAGAAAATAGGGGTGTTTGTGCCTGCTGTTGTGGAGACTGCCTTAGAATGATGCCCAAAATTCATCTTTTGCAACTCTTATGACCTTAAACATGATGTATGGATACTCATCATGATGTATGGATACTCGTCATGATATATGAACATGATACTAGTAGCAACGTTTAGTTCAATATTTTGATGCTCATCAAGAGTAGAAAGCTTTTAATTGAGTACATTCATGTTTCAACTTGAATAATCTGAAGAGCAAGCGAATAGTTCATTATGTCTGATTCATTAAATAGTGCTTTGTCTATGAAGGAAATCACTATCCACTGTATTGACCTTTCATTTGAATACGATACTAATAGCAACCTTTAATTCAATATTTTGATGCTCATCAGGAGTAGAGGCCAGAGTATGTGTTTCTCAAGAGGCCAAAGTATATCAAATATGTGTCAAATTTGGTCACTGTTTGTTCTCGAATTCTTTTGACTGGACCACCAGGTTAGTGACTATTAGTATTTTTTCTCAGGTTTATCTATCTTGATTTTTAACCTTGGTTCTATCTATCTTGATACTTGACCTCCAATTTGTTATGCAGACACATTTATGCAGACACAGAGGTAGTTCCCCCACTATTGACATAATAGGATAGGATTGGTTGTGAGGTGATTATATTTCTTTCCCAACCTTCCCTTCAAGGCCTCTATCAGCTCTATATGCATGTGAGTGTAAATAATAACTGTGCAATACACCTATCTCTCTTTATTCTTAACCTTCAATCTGTTAAAAGAGATACAAAGATGTGTATCAAATTATTAAAAGGTGACAATGCAAAATTATATTCAGGGAGGAACTTGATGAGGAGCATAACAATTGCTGCCTCAAGGAATTTGATAGGCCTCCTTAGGAGTCCATAGAGGTAGTGGCCTCCCTACTAACACACTAGGATTACTAATCCTAGTGAGGTGATTATGTTTCAAGGCTCAGCCTTCCACTCCATGGGCTCTATGTGCATGTGAGTGTAAATAAATTAATAATATCATGTATAATAACAGTGAGATACACCTATCTATCTCGATTCTTAACTTTAAATTTTTTAACATAGACATGGATGGGCATCAAATTCTTGAAGCTAACAATCTCAGATTTTTTGCAGTGCTAAAACACGGAAAACAAAATATTCCTGAATAATTTTGAAGACCACTGGGGGAGTCCACGGAGGTAGTGGCCTCCCTACTAATTAATATATTTGGTTGTGGGGTGATATGTTTGTTGTCTTAGCCTTCCCATCTATCCTCTATATGTTGTGCATGTGAATGTAATTATTAATATGAATAATAACAGAGTGATACCCCTATCCTACAGGTTCTGGAATAGTTTCTGAGATTATAAAATCTCCTTCCTTCCCTTATGCTTGAACCAGTGTTATGATGAATGTTTATATCGTAAATTGATCCGTCGGTTAAGAGACACCTCAGTTACCGTAAATAGCATGAGAAAGAATCCTAACATTGGTTTTAGTGTAGGTCAGAAACATAATTACTTTGTTGTAGATATTACAGCGGGCTTTTGGGCATAAAATCTAGGCTTAGTTTTGATATTATTGATAATTTGTCTCCTTGTTCACAGGGGAACAATATAGATGGCTGGAGCATGATTTAGCAGATGTTGATAGGAGCATGACTCCTTGGCTTGTTGCTACTTGGCACCCACCTTGGTACAACAGTTATAAAGCCCATTATCGTGAGGCTAAATGCATGAAACAGGAAATGGAGGAGCTATTGTACAGATATGGTGTTGATGTTGTATTCAATGGCCATGTGAGTAACTAACTAAAGAAATATCCAATATATCTGCTTAATGGTGTTTCATGATTTTGATCTTATTTCTTCTGCTTTGATTAGGTCTGTAGCAGAACTACATGAAACAATATCTAGGGGGTGTATAAGTAATTGTGGTAAGAGGAAGAATGAGAAATAATATGGGTTATTCCTGTTGCTTGCAGTTTCATGCATATGAGAGATCGAACCGAGTCTTTAACTACACATTGGATCCATGTGCTCCCGTTTACATTATAGTGGGAGATGGTGGTAACAGAGAAAAGATGGCAATACCTCATGCTGATGATTCTGGTAACTGCCCTGATCCGGCTTCCACGCCAGACAGCTATATGGGTGGGTTTTGTGCCTATAATTTTAGGTCTGGTCCAGTAGCTGGAAATTTTTGTTGGGACATGCAGCCTGAATTTAGTGCATATAGAGAGAGCAGCTTTGGTCATGGAATTTTTGAGGTAAGCCATTATTATTATCACGAACTATTCACTGAATATTAACTATCGTCAATATTGATAGGGAAAGTTTGGTTACTGAATTGGGTTCAAATGGTAGATTACAATGTGTATTTAAAAGATAGGCCTTATTTGATTGGTTTATACATTAAGATTTTTTATACAACTATTTTAAAATTGAACGATGGCACCTTGATGATATCCAGGTGAAGAATGAAACATATGTTCTATGGACTTGGCATCGAAATTAGGATACTTACAACAGTAAAGGGGATGAGATCTATATTGTGAGGTAGCCAGGAGTTTTCCCAAATCAGCCAAAGTTCATTCAAACATCTGAGAGTCCAAAAATTCAAAAGTTGTGAACTAGTAACTGCATTCATCCAGGAAAATTAAAACCCTGAATGGAGTACTTTCAGGTCAAGGGAAAGAAGCACCAGTTTTGGCTTCCTGTAAATTCCCATTTGAGGAATTGAGTTTGCCACTAAGGACATGTATAGTGTATAGTATTATGTATTTTAGAAAATATGCTCCTTGGTCATTGCTTGAAAATTTTCATAAGGCACATTGCCATTAATACATTAATATGTATTAATATGCATTAGTTTTGCTCTTTATATTAAAATCCGATGGCATTTCAATCCCAGGTACTCTGGCCGTTGTGGATGTCCCAAGCCATGGTAATGCATAATCATGGAATTGTGTTTAAGCCTCTGGTGTAAAAGATAATATTCTCAAGCCAGTGTAAGAATGTGAGAAAAAAATCACCAAATTCATCCTCTAAAGGAGGTATAAAATAATGATTAAATAAAATGTTCTGGTTAAGAACTCCACTGGAAAGAATATGCAGGTTCATTTTGCAATCTCACCTTTATCCCCTATCTTGGATTCTCAAGATTTGTTTGCAGGGGTACATGGGAAGATAAATAAAGATTAAATCAAAAGTTATTGTTGTCAACTCCACTTCGAAAGAATTGACAGGTTTAGTTTGGCTTCCCAACATGTCTCTCTTTCATTTTTCCTTTGAATAATGCTTTGTAAATCTCTAGATAGACCTCATTTCTGCAAGTCATAAGAACTTAGCAGTGGAGTATTAATGGTAGTATATTTCTACATATACTCTGTTAAATCTTTGCACATATAATACTTATTATTTGCGTTCAATTTCAAGCATAAAGAACCTAAATTTCAAACTTAAATTACCTTAGTATGGAGTAAAACAACAGGGTATTATTGACAGTATATACCCTCATATACACCATTGAATCGCCATGGATTAAGATGTAGTCTATACCAAATTTGCAGGTATTTTTTTTTTTAAATTCACGTTCGTCGCTTAAGCGACGGTTCTAGATGTCGCTTATTCGATGCTTAATCTCTATTTCCGTCGCTTAATTGATGGTTCTTCATGTCGGTTAATCGACGTGCAATATTTATTTCCGTCGCTTACCCGATGGTTCTCCATGTCGGTGAATCGACGCTTAATCTTTATTTCCGTCGCTTAATCGACGCTTAATCTTTATCTCCGACGGTTCTTCATGTCGCTTCATCGACGCTTAGAAAGCTGTCAGATAACCGACGTCGAGCCATCGACGCTTAAAAAAAAATCATAGTGTCGTACATGCGACAGGGAAGTGTCGAAAATATGACAATACAGCCGTCGAATTTTTGGTCGAAATGTAGTAGTGAGTACAACCACATGGTATAACTGCCACACCTTTAGGAATATAAAAATGTGGAATAACCACCACTCCTAATAATAGGACATTGTACCTAGTTTCATATGTTCGTCAACATCTACAAGTTTTTGTGTAATAACAAACCTTACATGGTATCAGAGATGAGGTCTTAGGTTCAAATCCCCCAAGCTATGCTGGAGGGGGGGTGTTGGAGTATCGGTACAACCGCATGGTATAACCACCACACCTCTAGGAATATAAAATTGTGGACTAATTGACACTCCTAATAATAGGGCCTGGTTCTTGGATTCATCTATTTATCAATATATGAAATTTTTAGTGTAATTAAAAACCTTACATGGTATCAAACATGAGGTCTCAGGTTCAATTCCCCCGAGCAACGCTGGAGGGGGGGTGATGTAGTATTGGTACAATACCATGGTATAATCACTACACCTTTGGGAATATAAAAATGTGGACTAACTAATACTCTTGATAATAGGGCCTTGTGCTTGGTTTCATATGTTCATCAACATCTGTAGGTTTTGGTGTAACAACAAACCTTACACCGTAAAAGAGAAAATTGTAGTAGCTCCAAACTAGCTCCAAATTTATCCATGAATTTGGAAAGGGTCACAAATTCCCCTAATTTAAATGGCTATGAAAAAATAAAGGAAAACATTATCATTGGAGGAGGGGAAAATAAATTCCAACCTTATTTTTTTGTCTCATGTCCTCTCCCAAAACCCTATAATAGATATATTTTTCTCATTTACACAAAAGGTTGATCAATGAAGTTCACAGCAACAACAAAGGTGACAGAAGAGAGGTGTTATACCCAAATCCTGTCACCAACATGTGATGAGATCCTTAACACCCTATGTTTTCCCTAAATCCTAAACTTGGAGTGGAAACATGCTCTAGATGTCAATTCTACATAAAAAAAACCCTAGCACCACGCTTTCCCTTTAGCTGATGATTGGTACCTTGTTCAGCACTACCTGAGTCCTATTATAGAAAAGCGGTGCCACCATGTATATGCTTTGTTATTAAAGCGGTTCTCACCTAAACCACTCTGTCATAAAGGAATAAAAGCGGTACCCTTGGTAAAATTGGAAAAAAATAGGATTCTCGAGGTTTCTAGAACATGAACGTCGTGTCCTCCCTTATCCCTATTAAACTTGGTTGGTTGGATTTGAGATCCCTCTTGGTAGCATCTTATGGCCACCTCACCCACAATTCTCTCAACTATCCCTATCAATTGAGAACTATAAATACAAGATCATGTCCCATAGTTGAGGGGGAGAATTGAATGGTAATGTTATGTTGTTGAATTGACTATCTAGCCCAATCCATTAGAGAGCACAAGAGAGCAAGTTGGAGCTATCGAGGATGAGGTGTTTGTCTTGTGGAGGAGTTTGTTAGCACTAAGGAAATGGTTGTAAGCTTCTTCATTCATTTCTTAATGCAAAGATAATTTCCATCCCACATATCTGTTGTACTAATCTCACACGTATATGTTACTAGATTCCTTAGTCACTAGTATGGATGTATAAATAATGTTTCGGTAGCTTTGATGTTCTTGTTTGTTTGACATGTTCTGCAGGTACACAGGTTCATCATCAAATCATTATTCCAAGTGTTTACAACATTTAGGGAAGGTCTTCATCTTTTGTTGTTCACTTATTTGTTCTGGATCTGAACCATTCAGACTAGAGGAACAGCTTCTATCCACAGAAGGTGAAATATTCCTGACAACAAATATGGCGACTCCACTGGGGAACAAAGAAAATTTTAGTTGATATGATCTTCCTCAGTCCTTCAACACTTGTCCGAATCTAGGCTCCAGTCTATAACTCTCTTCAGCCAGATCTGCCATCTGACTTAGTGAAGTTTGGTTTGAAAATTTTAGATCTGTTCAGATCTAAACTACTTTGACTTTATATGCTCTGTTTTATTGTCAATTCATCAATCTTTACCTTGATTTGAACATTTTTTTACTTGAAATCTCGTTCTCTTTGTGTTTTGTATTTATTCAGGGAATCGCACATGTGATGTTAGCAATAAGCGGTGCCACTTCCTGAACCCTGTTAGCCATAAGCGGTGTCACCGCTTGAGTGCAGTGATCCAAAAACAGTGCTCATCCAAAACCTCTCTATCAAAGACCCCTCCAAGCGCGGTGCCAGGTAGTCCTTGTTCCAGAACTTGATTTTTGTGATTTTTTGCAAAAAGTAGAGTTTGCTTGCTTTTAGCCCTGCACTGTCAGGCTTGTTTGTTTGAATCTGAATGCTCATGGTTGAAATTTTTGTGGTAAAATTTGTTTGATTGAAAGAATTCAAAAGCTAGGTTAGGATTTTTTATTATTCGTTTGCTTTCATGCTTGTTGGTTGTGATTCTGAAAGGAATTGTTGAAAGCTTAGGTTTCAGTTAGATCTCTTTTCATTTCATTCATAACCACTGAAAGAAAAAACACTTGATTATCATCTTAATTTCATTTTTTCCATAGAGGACTTCTTTTTGCTTTTAAAAAGAATTTTTTTTGTTGAGATTAGGC
The DNA here is from genome assembly GCA_001517045.1 of Pseudotsuga menziesii. Taxonomy (NCBI): domain Eukaryota; kingdom Viridiplantae; phylum Streptophyta; class Pinopsida; order Pinales; family Pinaceae; genus Pseudotsuga; species Pseudotsuga menziesii. The sequence continues at coordinate 35,263 of LPNX011003109.1, forward strand.
CATTATTTTTATTGAGCATAGGGCACTGGATCTCTGATTAGCCTCACAAGCTTTCAGGTTCCCATTGTTCTTTTGTCTCTCTTGCATTAGTATTGTCTCATCAAAAGAAAAAATAGTGTAGTTTTAAGTTAGATCTATCTATGTTTAAAAGAAAAATCGAAAAATAGATTGCATATGCATGTAGAGTGCTTGTTGTTTTTATTTTAGGAAAAGAGACTCTTACCCATTTGATTGCTTTCAAAAAGGAAAATGTGTTTGGAATGCGTTGCTTGTCTTTGGATTTGATTTGTTCAAAGTAGTTGTTTGGGAATTTTTGGTTTTCTAAACGAAAAGAAAATACTCTCTCTCCCTCCTGTAAGTAGGCATACCTCGAACGATAAAGTGAAATATTTGCATCTACATATCTGCATGGTTTTACTTTTTCTATCAAAATTCCATGCATTCACCTAACCGTTCGCTTTAAAATTAACGGTAGTTATAGGCTTAAAATTTACATAGAAATTTGAGTGATAGACTAGAGATGTGTTCGGGCGTCGTTAAGTGTAGGAGCTATCGTTACTTGTCCACACTACATCCCAAGACTCACGTGGTTCTTCCACATACCGTCAGTATATCAAATGGCCTTTCGTGTACCCTTGAGGTATATAGAAAGGTACTTCACATAGTTTATTTTATATAGGAAGGCCCCTTGTGAATGGTTGTGCATTAGACAGCACTACTACCGAACTGAGCTCCCACATACCTTGCGTATATCGAGAGACCCCACTAGGATACCTTATCTATTTGAGAAAATCCCTTTCACCATCTTGCTTGGAGCCATACACCAAAAACAACATTTGGGGAGATTACCACGCATTTACCCTTGTGGTATATGTTGATGTATTTGTAACTTCAGAATGTATTCATCCGTATATCTTATGTATTGTACCCCAATGTTTATTCTGGGATGTGTCTATAATGTACTTGAGTCATCCCATGCCCCAATGTTCCTCTCAAGAGGTTCTGTAATGTAAAAAAGTCATGTCAAGTCTTTGTGGGTAACCCTCCTATTGATCAAGGGTTAAAGTCCCCACAGTTCCGGGGCACTAGGGTTATTAGACTCTCCTAGAGAAGTCAGCCCTAGTAGGTTATTGTTAAGTCAGGAATTAGTATAAATAGAGAGTGAGCCTATCTATTTATAATACACTCACTCACACTCAGTTGTAGCGCATAGCTGAGGAAGAAGAAGACACTGGGGCTAGGAAGAAAGTGGCTACTGTTGTCGAGAGATCATCTTACTGTTTTGGGATTTTACTTTTGGTGTTGATTCTATCTCTAAGGAAGTTGCAGGGTTTTCTCCATTTATGGTTTCCCCAAGGAAAAACACTATGTCCATTGTCTCTTGTGTTTGATTGTTGTGCTTGATATTCTCTCAGTTAAAGATCCTAATATAATGCTAGGTTAATGTTAAAAATATAACATGGTATCAGAGCTAACCTGAGAACATGACACTATGCAGCTATGGAAACTAGGGCTTCCTACTTTGTGGATATCTCTCCACAGATTTTCAGTAAAATAAGGTTGGATTAATTCTCCTCCCTAGGGCACATCTTTCTATTGAAGTAGAATCCAATTATAAGCCTTTTCAGTTTTAGACCTGACACTACTACCGAAAATTAGGGATTTCCACAGAAGTGGAATTTCTTAGTGAGCCCAGGCCTGGATTGATATCCTCCTCAAAATCAAAGTTTAGAGATCAAGATCAAAGCATTTGGTTGTATAGAACTCTAGAAAAGTCAAACCCTAATATGCTCCTAAACCAGCACTGCATAATTTCAGCGCCAGATCCAGATCCGACATCTTGACCTGGTAAGATCTAAATATTTTGTATTTCCATTTGAGGTTCTCAGTTAAGATGTCTGATCATACCAAGCTTGATGAAAATATTGAGGGAGCTGATAACTTCCAAGCCTGGAAGTATAGGATCTCCCTGGTCCTGGAAGAAAATGAGTTGGACTCCTATATCAATGAGGAGGTTCTAGTTCCAGAGGGAGATGAGGCTAAGGCCTTACACAAGAAGAATATGGTTATGGAAAAGAGGATTATTGCTGATTCAATCAAGGATCACCTCATACCATAGGTGTCCTCCCTAAAGACACCTAAAGCTATGTTTGATGCCCTAACCAAATTGTTTGAAGGGAAGAACATAAACCGGAAGATGACTCTGAGAAACCAACTGAAGAATGTAAAGATCCAGAATGCAGAGACCATCCAACATTACTTTACAAGGGTCTCTCAAATCAAGGAACAGTTGGAAGTAGTAGATGAAGAAGTGGAAAATGAAGAGATTGTAATGACCACCTTGAATGGTCTCCCTAGATCATGGGACTCCTTTATTCAAGGAATATGTGCCAGAAAGAAGTTAATCAAGTTCAGCAGACTATGGGAAGAATGCTCTCAAGAATAAGCTCGGATAGAAGCTCAAGAAGAAAAGATGGGAAGTGAAGATCAATCTCTCACAGTTCACTCCAAGAAAAGAATATGAAGATCTCATCACTCCAGAGGTAAGAACTTCCACCAAAAAGATAACACTAGAAAACACTTATCTAAATTAAGATGCTATACATGTGATGAAAGAGGACAATTTGCCAAAGATTGTCCTAGAAACAAGATTAACTCCCATAAGAAGAAGGGAAACAAGAGAAGACATCATGCACATGCTGTAGAGGATGATGAACCTTCCAGAAAGAGGTTCATACAAGAAAGTGATGAAGAATATGTACTAATCTCCACTCTCATGGGAACTATCTCACATGGAAGCAATGATTGGCATATAGAAAGTGGTGCTTCCAAACATATGATGGGATTCAAAGAATCCTTTGTGAAACTATCTGAACATGACTCACCTCACAAGGTGAAACTTGAGGATGACTACTAATATCCAATAAAAGGTAGTTGGGAATCCTCCTATAAGATAGACTCTAGAAAGTATATGAACATGCAAGATGTATTGTTTGTACCATGACTAAAGAAGAATCTCCTCTCCATATCTGCATTAGATGCAAAGGCATGAGGGTTGCATTTGTAGATGGCCAAGTTCTCATGTGGCCAAAGGGAAAGATTTTTTATGATGCAATAGTGATTGAGGAACAAGAGGGAGGTCTATACAAATTGAAGGGCCATCCAGAACAGGATTTATTCCATGACATAGTAGAGCCAAATGAACTTTGGCATAGAAGGCTTGCACATTTGCACTACATAGCACTACCACTTGCAAGAAAATTTGTTGAAGGTCTTCCAGAAATTCAGGAAAAACATGATGGAGTCTGCAAAGGATGTGCGAAAGGAAAGAACACAAAGAAGACATTTCCAAGTAGTGAGAGCAGTGCAAAAGGAATCTTGGAAATCATTCAATCTGATGTATGCGGTCCAATGTCATCAAGTTCATTAAGTGGGTATGTATACTATGTTTATTTTATTGATGATTTTTCTAGGAAGACATGGATTTAATTCATGAAGAACAAAGATGAAGTATTCAGCAAGTTCAAGGAATTCAAATCCTTGATCGAGAACCACACAGAGAAGAATATCAAGACCTTTCGATCAGAAAATGGTGGAGAATTCACTTCAAATGAATTCAAAGCATTATGCAAAGATTCAGGGATTAAGATGGAGTTAAATAATCCATATAATCCACAACAAAATGGGGTTTCAGAAAGAAAGAATTGAATGATCATGGAAGATGCAAGGGCTATGCTTCATGATCAAGATCTTCCTATGCATCTATGGGCAGAAGCTGCCAGAACAGTGGTGTGTGTACAGAACTGTGCTCCACATAGAGTACTCGAGAACAAGACACCTGAAGACGACTTTTTCGGAAATAAACCAGAAGTCAGCCATCTCAGAATATTTGGTTGTCCTGTGTACATCCACATTCCAAAAGAGAAGAGGACTAAATTAGATCCTTTAGGAAAGAAGGGTATATTTGTGGGATACTCTGAAAGCTCGAAGGCTTACAGAATATATTTCATAGGATATAAGAAGATTGACATCAGCAGGGATGTGACATTTGATGAAGATACAGCTTACAACAAATCCAGAAAGAGACCTACTGAAGAACCTGAAGAAGAAGAAGCACCCATAATTCATGGTACAACCATGAATGAAGAAACTCGAGAAGAAGATCAAGAATTTGAATAACCACAAAGACTTGTAGATCCACCTCTGGAGAAGAATCCTCATAAGAGGAAACCTTCTTGGGTATGAGAACTTATCCAAGGTGCAGAAAGATATGGGGCTCCAGAAGAGAATCACAGAGAAAGAAAGAGGACAAGATCCAATTCCGGGTATGTAGCTTTACTATGTGATTTCGTTGATAAAGAACCTTCCAGTTATGAAGAAGTGGCAGAACAGAAAGAATGGAAGGATGCTATGATCGAAGAGTACCAATCGATCATGAAGAATGATGTTTGGGATGTTGTCCCAAGACCAGACGGGAAGTCAATTGTAACTTCCAAATGGATCTACAAGATCAAGCATGCTGCAGATGGTAGCATTAAAAAGTATAAGGCAATATTTGTAGCTCGAGGTTTCTCTCAGAAAGAGGGAATAGACTATGAAGAGACCTTTGCACCTGTAGTCAGATACACTTCCATCAGATCAGTACTTGCTCTGGCTGCAGTGATGAAATGGAAGATACACCAAATGGATGTCAAGACTGCCTTCTTGAATGGTGTAGTGGAAGAGGAAGTGTATGTAGAACAACCACTCCGTTTTGAGAAACATGACAGCGAGTCTCATGTATGCAGATTGAAGAAAGCCCTGTACATTTTGAAATAGGCACCCAGGACCTGGTATGGCACTGAATTGACGGCTTTATATCTAGTTTGGGCTTTACCAAGAGTAAAGCAGATTCCAACCTTTACTATAAAGTTGAAGATGGCAACCCAGTGATGCTTCTACTATATGTAGATGATCTATTTGTGACAGGTATGGATGGGTTGATTACTAATACAAAGAGAAAGCTTGCTGTCGAGTTCAAGATGAAGGACTTGGGTATGATGCATTACTTTCTAGGTATAGAGGTGTGGCAGAGTGTGGATGGAATTTTCCTTGGACAAGGGAAGTATGCAGTAGAGATCCTGAAGAGGTTTGGGATGATGGACTGAAAGATTATGGCCACACCTATGGCATCAAACCTGAAGCTATTGAGTGATGCTTCTTTAGAGACGGTTGATGCTACGATGTATCATCAGATGATTGGGTCATTGATGTACTTGATGAACACGAGACTAGACATTTTCTTTGCTGTGAACAACTTGAGCCAGTTCTTAACAGATCTGAGAAATGTTCACTTGATTGCTGCAAAGCATATTCTGAGGTACTTGAGGGGTACAATTGATTATGGGCTCAAGTATGATGTGAATCAAAATATTAACCTGGAGGGTTATGTTGATTCATATTGGGAAGGCAGTGCCATCGATAGGAAGAGCACTTCAGGATGTTGCTTCAGTATGGGATCAGGTGTGATCTCTTGGTTTAGCAGGAATCAATCCTATGTGGCACTGAGTACAGCCGAAGCAGAGTATGTCGCAGCTTGTTCAGCTAGTTGTGAGGTAGTATGGCTGTGGAAGCTACTGTTCAATATATTTGATCTCCAGTTGGATGCTACTTGTATACATTGTGACAATCAGAGTTGCATGAAGTTGTCAGAGAATCCAGTGTTCCATGACAAGTCAAAGCATATCGAGATCAAGTATCACTATATCAGGGATATGGTGTAGAGGGGAGCAATGAAGCTCCAATATGTTGCGACAGAGGAACGGATAGTTGATGTATTGACAAAGCCATTGGCTAGGCTGAAGTTCAAGCACTTCAGGGAGAAGCTTGGTGTTCTCCAGATCGAGGTTTACTCCAAGATAAAGTGATGAGACCCATAGCCATTCTGACATGGTGAGAGGATTGGTTCCTTCCATGGTCAGATGTAAGGGCAGAGCCATTTTGTTCATGGCTAAAGGATTTAGTTCCTTCCATGTCAGATGTGAGTGCTGACCATTCTGTCGAGTAGGACAGATGTAAGGGCTATCGCCATTCTGATGAGCAGGTCAGATGTAAGGGCAGAGCCATTATGTTCATGGCTAAAGGATTTAGTTCCTTCCATGTCATATGTGAGTGCTGGCCATTTGTAGAGGGGGCTAATTACCTCCTAAATGTCATCATGTAATTATAGTTTAAAAGATAAATAAATATTAACAAATAGGTAGTT
>LPNX011003131.1:0-19028 GCA_001517045.1 Pseudotsuga menziesii
GGATTGTATTGTAAATGTTTTTTTTGAGATAAGGTAATTTGGAAATTAAAATATTATTTTTTTTCAAATATTATAAATAGATTTAATAATTGAAAATATGTTTATTTTTATCAGGTCATAAATTCAAATCTAAAAATAATAGAATAAACTAATAGATAAATCACTATATAAAGAGAGATCCCATTTGTGGTGGGAGTCTTATCTTATATTTTTAAAATTATATTATTGTTCATTATTATTATTATATATATATAAATAATTATGAAGCAAGCATTCATATTCTATTTTTAAAATTGTGAGTATTTGGGTAGTTTCAAAATGGTTCAAAACTTAATAATTATGTATTTGGTAGGTGTATAATTATGTACTTGGTGGGTGCAAGCAAGAAATATCCCACATATACATGTTATTGGCATCAAAACACATGGTTGTTGCCATGTTCAATTTGTTTGACTGTTGAATTAGTCTTATGTATGAGATATGATTATGTATTTGATGTAATTTAAAGAGCAGAGATAAAGGAATTGATTATTCCCCAAATCCTTTTAGTGGAACATGGTAGTTCTCATCCACCATGTATCCCTTTAGTTAGACATGAACTATTATACCCCTTTAGAAAGTCAGGTATATGTATTGGATGAGAAAGATTGTATTAGGGTTTAATTTTGTTTTTCTCATTCTTACTTATAAGATATGAGTGAACACAACACTATTTGAAAGAGAAATTCAAGAATGTAAATATTTAAACAATTAAGCATATAATTTTAGAATTCAAATTTGTATAAATTTTGTTTATTAGTCTTAGATTAAGATGAATATATATATATATATATATATATATATATATATATATAAAAGAAAATAAATGAATGAATGATAAATAGAAAAATAATTATTAAATTTATAATTTTAATCATTCTTAACAAAATATTATTATTTATGGGCATTAATTTTAATGTTTTTTTAAATTTATTTAAAATTATTATTTTTTGTTTTTTAATTGAGTTTAAATATTGTTTACAATTTAAACTTTATAAGATACTAAATATAAAATCTTATTTGAGGAAATAAATGTGTCATTGCAATTAATCTTTTCATTTATTTTTTAAGAGGTGTTTGCACATTTCGGTTCAACTAAATTGGAATACACAAACACACACACAAAAGGTATGAGCCTGTTGCTTTGTGTTGTTGTACTTTAGTGGATACTTGGAGAACTTTGATCATTCTCTCACAATTTATATATATATATATATATATAATAAATGGGTGTACATTATGTGTACAATTCCTACAATCTCTTATACCATATTCGCATACTTTCTCTCTTTGTGTTATTTTATATGGGAGTATCGTTTTGCATTGGTAGTATTATGGATATATCATCACTCTCTTAAGGAATTCCTTCCCCTATTCCTAAAAGGAGGACTTGCGCCCAATTGCCTCTTCCACTTTCCAACTCTGAATATAATTTAGATCTTTAAAATTCTTTTTAAAAAATGTGCATTATGCATGAATTCCTTTTTGATGAACTCAAGGGCATAACGACACCAAATTCATTTGATTCTCTTGTATGCCTATAGGTTGCTAATGGAGAGTTTAATATTGGTCCTCAAAGAGTTCAATATTGGTCCTCAATACAAATGAAAATAAAATCACGGAATGTGAAGGAGCTCTTGGAATAATGCGAAAGGTTATGGTTATATTAATGGGAGGATTGTTTCGAAAATGATAAATTTTGTTTGTATGAGGATAAATTTCATGTTTTATGTTTTAAATTTATTTGAATTATATTAAGTTTAACTCAAACTCTTTTGTATCTAACCATGAGTAGGTCAACCTTTGGTTTACCCTTAAATTGTTGCAATTCTATTAAATTGGAGAATTTATTTATCTAAGAATTGGTTTGGATTTATGTAATATCCCCAATCATATTTGTGGAGATATTAACTCATGCAAAAATATCCAAATCATAATTTTTGAAACTAGGTGCTAGAATTGAAAAACTAGAATTGGCATAATCAATTCCAAACATAGTGGGACCTTTACAAATTCACACAAACTCATGGACTGAATATGAAAAATTCAACTATAGGTCTGCAAGATATATATCATATGAACATTAAATTATAATTCACCAAAAGATGACAACGGGGTTGCACTAGCTCAAGTATCCTTTGCATAATGTACTTGGACCATTTATGTTTCAAAATCAACTATTGATGAAGTCTACTCCAAGGATACCTAGGTACAAAAACATATTCAAACTAGATCCTTGGAATTGAAATGACACGAATCCATAGGTTTAAGAACAATTTAGCTGGGTTTGGAGGTCAAAAAAGCAATTGTGCTACTTAGGACTAGCTGACTAGTTTTCTTCTAGACTCTTCCAAACTCATAAAAAGGGTCATGAAACTTGTGGAAATTGAGACCAAGAGATAGATCAATTACACTCACAAAATTGCTAATCAAACATGCAAAATTCACACAAAAGGAGATTGAAATTGGAGCATAACTTAATCCTGTATTGAATAAGTGTACATTAGCCAACCATATGAAGTAATAGGATAATCAAATATATAATTGCATGATATGTTCAAAAGAACTAGGTTTCTATTCGAATTGGTCAAAAAGAAGGCTTACTAAAACAAGCTAAATCCCCCATACGTGCAAAAAGAACTTTCCAAATCCATGAAGATCCTCACAAGTTAGATAAAACAAGTGGGAAGCTAATATGTGGTGGAAAGACAACTCATTCATGATTTTGTATGGAGAAAAGGAAGGAGGATGATGTGGTCAAAAAACAAGGCAAGTTCCCCTAGACTAGCTTTTCTGTTATGCCTTAAAACAGATGTAAAGCAAGGAAGCTTTCAGAAAAAACAAATATGTGCTTTAGGGAACCAGGAATAAAGAAGACATGCTAAATATGTTTCCAGGATGATTCCAAAGCGCTCCATGATCCAGTTTAGCAAGTATTGTCTTCTAGGAACATGTAGAAGTCAACTAGCATAGAGAGGGAATCTAGGATTCTAGGAATAAGACAAAAAAGATTTAATTAATGTCAAATATGGGTAACTATGGGTTGATTATTCTAACACCCCACACTAAGCCTGAATTTATGAGTAAATATTAGAAAATTATAGGGCCTAGAAACAAGGCTTAGTCACCCTTTTACATACTGCATGTCCATACAACTAAGGAAAGAGGCAAACAACCAGTGGGAAAATCCTCCCTTAAACATGGACAGGAAAACAAAATTTTGGAAATCTTGTCATTAATCATTCTTCACCACATGATCAGAAATCCCCAACAGTGATTTGAGATTACTAAAGGCCTTCTCACAGAATACTTTTGTGAATATGTGTGCTACTTGTGCTGAAGATGCACAGTAGAGTAGAGCAATAGTACCATCATGCACAAGCTCCCTGATATAGTGCATATGGATCTCAATGTGCTTGGTTCTTTGTCTTTGAGGCTAATTCTAAAGAAATGAATAGGGCTTAGACACACTCTAGTTATGTGACACTATTGAGCGACATCATTGATGCAGATCCTTCCAGCTATGAAGAAGTAAACAAGAAGAAAGGGAAGGAGACCATGATCAAAGAGTACCAATTCAAGAATGATGTCTGGGATGTGGTATCGAGACCTAATGGGGAGTCTGTAGTGTCTTCCATATGGATCTACAAGATCCAACATGCAGTAGATGGAAACATTGTGGGATACAAGGAAATATTTGTAGCACGAGGATTCTCATAGAAAGAAGGCATAGACTACGAAGATACATTTTCACCAGAGACAAGTCAATTATACGTAGAGTAGCCATTGGGGGTTGAGACACGTGACTGGAAGACTCATGTGTGAAAATTAAAGAAGGCTTTGTATGATCTCAGAAAGAACCCATGGGATAGAACATATAGTTACATAAGGAGCTTGAATACCACCTAGAGTGATGAATATCTTAACCTTTTCTACAAGATTGAAGATGAAAGCCTATAGAGGATGACAAGCTCACACATGGGTGCGAGAAGAAATTTTAAACAAAGTTAAAGATAGAGGATATTGGTATCCAATGACCCTAGATTGATACATGAATATTAGTTGCAGAGGAAGCTACCTATCACTCCAATACAGAATGTTTCAATACATAGAGTACGGAAGGTAGAGGGAGAATGATGCTCTGCTTCAGAGGGAGTGACTGTAGAAGATCCTCAGGTTTGACATGGTATGCTAGGATGGAAAAATTACTAATGTCCCTAACCTTTACTGGTATTAAAGCAGATTCCAACCTTTTCTTCAAGGTAGAAGGAAGAAGACCAGTGAAGCTCTTGTTATATGTCGATGACCTGTTCCTGACAGGAAAAGAGGAACTCATTAAATATGCAAGAATGAGACTTTCTTCTGAGTTTGAGATGAAGGACTTGAGTATGATGCACTACTCTCTAGGCATGGAGATGTGTAGACTGCAGATGGAATCTCCCTTGGAAAATGGAACTATGCAGTGGAGGTCCTGAAGAGGTTTGGGATGATGAATTACAAGGACATGGCCATGCCTATGGCATCAAACCTGAAGCTATTGAGTGATGCTTCATCATAGATGGTTGATGTCATGATGTATCATCAGATTATTTTGTCATTGATGTGCCTGATGAATACAAGACAAGACACATGCTCTATTGTGAATGACCTGATCCAGTTCTTGACGGATCTGAGACATGCTCATCCGGTTGCAAATCATGCAGTGAGGTACCTGAAGGGTACATTTGAGTATGGGCTCAAGTATGATATGAATCAAAAGACTAGCCTTCATGGTTATGTTGATTCAGATTGGTAGCGCCACTGAGAAGAAGAGCACCTTGGGTTTCTTTTTTAGTTTGAGATCCAGTATTGGCTACTGGTTTGGAAGGATGCAGTCCTGCATGGAATTGAGTACAGTCGAGGAAAAATATGTTGCCACTTGCTCAGCTATTTGTGAGGTAGTATGTTTCTTTTGAAATCTACTATTTTATTTGATTGATCTGGCTTGCATGTTTGTATGATGTAGAGAGTAGCAGTGAATCTCTAGTGTGTACTTTAGATCGAAGTTCCTTCCAAGGGGAAGTAATGAGTCTGAAAGACATAGATACACATGAGATCATTTCTGACATGGTGGAAGCTTGGGCCTCCCATGGTCGGATGTAAGTGCAGAGCCTTTCCAACATGGTGGTAGGCTAGGCCTACCATGGTTGGATGCAAGACCAGAGGCTTTCTGACATGGTGGCAGGCTAGGCATCCCATGGCTGCATGTATGTGTAGAGCCTTTTCGACATGGTGGAAGGTTGGTTCTCCCATGGTCGAATGTAAGTGCAAATGCTTTCCGACATGGTGGCAGGTTGGTCCTCCCATAGTTGGGTTTAAGTGAAAATCCTTTCCGACATGGTGGCAGGCTGGGCCTCCCATGGTCAAATGTAAGTGCAGAGCCTTTCTAACATGGTGGAAGGCTGGGACTCCCATGGTCATGATGTAAGTGCATATCCTTTCCCCGATGGTAGTAGGTGTGTCCTACCATGCCGGTGGATTTAAGTGTTGGAGCCTTTCCTGGATGGTAGCAGATGTTTCCTACCATGTCGGTGGATGTAAGTGCTGGAATCCTTTCCCAGATGGTAGTAGGTTTGTCCTATCATGCCGATGAATGCGAGTGATGTGTTATGTGTATATGGGTTTTGCTCATTGTGAAGATGAGATGATATTAAGATGATGAAAATGATAACAAGGTACACAGGTGTTGCAAGGCATGCAATCAGTCATGCTCCTTCGGGTTATGTAGTAGCATATAATCAGTCCTGGGAGATCGCGCAGGTTTTGCAAGAGGCATATAATAAGTCTTGAGATGTAGCTACTTGATGGATTTCTCACAGAGATGATGAAGAATTGGAAGAGGGCTAGGCCTACATCCAACATGAAAAAGAAACGAAACTGTAGAAACTTCTAATGACAAATAGTATGGGACAATGATCAAATTATAAGAAGATGATGGCAGCAGCTATGATGTAGCCTCTATGACTCCGTGATGATGGTGATGCGATGAAGACCTGACAAAATGGGTTGATGATTGTGTAGAGAGATAATACCTTCCTATTTATGAGGGAGTGTTGATGTATTTGTAATTTTGGAAGATATTCTGATATATATTATCATTGTATGTTGTTGTACCCCCATATGGGATGTGTGTTACCCCTTTACGGGATGTCTAAATTGTGTCTATACCTTGAGGTACAACCTCCATTGTTAGTCGGGGCAATAGTCCCCAGTGTAACGCCATGTAATATGTAATTATGGTCTCTCTAGGAGAAGTGGGCCCCATGTGAGATAACATGTAGGCTCATGTCTTATATTTGGTCAATGAATTGAAAGGGTATAAATAGGGAGGCGTTGTCCCTCATTTATACACACCTTACACACTCTCTAAGGCACACGAGAGAGAGACAACCAGAGAAGGAGAGAACGATAACTACTGAACATTTCTTATTACTACTTTTGATCATCTTACTATTCTGAAGAAGTTTGTGGGGTTTTATCCTTTATGGTTTCCTCGATGAAAATATCTGTGTCTTGTGTATCTTTTATATCTTATGCATTTTGTTGTACTTTTTATTCTTTTAGATAAAGATCCTAGATAATATAATCAGATCTTAAAAAAATCTAATAGATGATAACCTCCTAAAACTCCACCATCTTCATCATCATCTTCTTCTAGTGTTAATTCTTCTCATGCTTCATCTGATGCACATAAAAAGAATTTTGAGAAATATTATATGGATATGACATTATTGAAGCTATATATAAAATATAATTTACCCACGTTTAATTGAAAAGTTAATGTTGAAAAATGGGATGACAAGGTTAAGAAAATAGAGGTTTATTGTAGAATCTAGAAACTCGTAGAAGATGGAGCTAAAATCTAGTTGTCCTAGCTTCGACTTGGAGGCACTTCTCTCATATGCTATAAAGCTAAACTCAAGGGGACATGAATGTAAAATGTAAGGCTATTTAATCATGGTATGAGTTTGTTTCAACATTGAAAAGATAGTTCTATCCATTGGGGTATAAACAACAAGCTATGATGGAGTGGAATAATTACAGACAAGGTAAGGGACAAAGTGTGCAGGATTACACACAAGAGTTTAGAAAGAAGGATTTGGTGTTGGGTATTCCTCTCTATACTCAGGAAACAGTTCTTAAATACATAGGTGGATTGCTTAGCTACTTAAGACATACAATCATAATGTTCAATCCAAGAATCCTTTCAATCCAGGTGGAGAGAAGTTTAAAGGTAAAGAGAAATGAAATAAATCATCTACCCTAAAGAAAGGAGGTGATAAAACTACATGATCGCATTGTTATAAAAAGGGTCATGATGCATCCAAATGATGGAAAATTTATGTGGAACTCAAGCCAGAGAAGTTTCGAAACAAGCATGAAGAAAATAATACTACTTCCACTACCCAACATGATTTGGGATCAAACTCTGGAGATGAGATGAAAATCACAACTACAGGTTTACAAGGTAAATCTTCTTCTAATTATAAATTTGAACCTATTTTTAATGAAAAGAAAAGGAGTGAGATATTTCACATTAGGGTGATTTCTAAACATACCAAACTTGATACTTTATTTAAGAGTGGATCATAAGCTAACTTGATTTCAGAGGAGATTGTTAAAAAACTTGGTTTGGAAAATAAGCCATATTCCAAACCATATCCACTTGGATGGGTTTGTTAAAATGCATAACTTCAAGTTACCAAGCTATGAAGACTTAGGTTTTCTATAACTTCTAGATTTATGGATGTGGTCCCATTAGATATCTTTGGTATTGTAGTAGGAACTCCCTATTTTTATGAGAGGAAAACAATATTTTACAGGGAAGAAAACAAATACCATTTGTTTAAAGATGGAGAAAAATACATAGTAAGATCCCATCATATAAAAACAAATATTTCCCTTGTCTCGATAAGACATATGAAGAGGCTCGTAAACGTTAGCAAGAAATTTGTTCTCGTGATTGTTAAACCCAAAGAAAGTGATAGTAATGGTGATTTTGAGGGATGGGAAACTATGAAAGTGAAAATGAGTACAACACCAATACTTCCATTATCGGAGTTGCAACATTCATTTAAGATTGAAATCGATGCTAGTGGATATTCCATATGGGGCAGTCTTAATGCAACATAAGAAACCTATATTCTATAATTTTGAAACATTCTCTAAAGTAGTAGCTAACTGTCCAACATATGATAAAGAATTTTATTCATTAGTACAAAGTGTGAAGAAGTGGAAACATTATTTAATGGGTAAAGAAAGAACCTTACATATTAATCATCATCCCTTACAATATCTTCAATCACAAACTAAGCTACAATAGTCGCAACATTTTAGATGGATGGGATTTATATAGCAATTTCACTTAGTCATTAATTATAAAAAGGGAATTCAAAATAAAGTTGTAGGCATGTTATCAAGACCTCCAACAAATGCATTGATTATTTTGAAAAATAGTCCATTGTGCCATGAGAGTTACATTGAATAATACACACATGATGAAGACTTCAAAGCTGTGTATGAATCTTTAATGAATGGCACACAAAATGAAGAACTGAACTATCATATTAATGATAAGCTATTTTATCATATTGGAAACTTTTGTATTCAACAAAGTGAAAAAGTGCATGTAATCAAATAATCCCATACTTCTCTTATATCTGGTCATTTTTCCATGTCCCCCATTAAATAATTTCTAAATAAGACTACTTGCAAATAATGTTCCACCAACCTACTAGTTCCCTAGGTTGAGATGGAGACATAAATTTTGTAATGGGGGATATGGTACCAAAAAGAATTTATTTTACCATATTCACATTTAAATGGGTCACATAAATGATAAATTCTAATAAAATAAGGTGGCATGGGTTCATGAAGACACTTGGAAGCTTGTGAATCCTGGGTGACTAGATTCCCCAGACACTTGGCATGATCTTCAACCAAATTCAAACACATGGGTAATGTAATGTTATTGGAGGGTGATGTGGTGTCAAATATCATATAATGAGCCAAGGAATTTTAATTGTAAAAGGATATTAACTCCCATGGAAGAGGAAGAGGCTAGAATACAATGTGTGCCACTTGGAAGGAGATTCCATGCACTCTATGACAACAAATGATGAAATCTTTTACGACAAGTATGAAAAATTAAGACCTGATTGCAGACATTTGAAACATATTACATGATAGGACTAAAAATAGCCACGAAGAGGTCAAATTTTGGAGTTATAGGTGGCCATTCGTATTGGGGAAAGAATTGGAGCATGAAGAGGACAACAATTGTCATGAGAGTTACTAAGCCACTAAGATGAGTTGGAGGAAGCCCATGGTGGTAAATTCGACCTTAGGAGGACTCATGAAGTTAATAAAAGGATTTCATGAGGAATTATAATGGATTTTGATAATTTTTCGATTGGTCTTTGGAATTTTGGAGAGCTTTTGCTTGTCCATTGCACGGTGAGTGTTCACTCTCCCTGGTTGTTAACCAATTTTAAGGGATGGATTCCTTTCCAAGTTGGTGGATGGAGAGATCATTAAGAAATCTTATTTTTATTTTTGAAGGATTTTTAGTTGCATTTTGAAGCTCCATACAATCGAATTCTCATATATCTCCCTATTCTCTCATTCCTTCTTCTCCATTCCCCCACACTCTCATGTTGATGGTGCACTTGTTGGAGTGGTGCTTGAACTTTTATGAGGATAGTTGGTTCCAAATATTGGTTATATGAGGTATTTATATGTACTATTTTTTCCACTCTGTACGTCTAAATATCAGAAATCCATGTATAAAAGTCTTTCATTCCCATGCTCTTGAACGACTAGTTTTCATGTATTTGGATTCCATTTTGGAAAGAGTTGTATATCATATTTGTATGAGGACTTTTCTATAAGTTTGATGATGATGGGGAAGCCATAATTGATTTATAACTCTGTAATTTTATGACAATATTCTCTGTATCTCAAAACAAGAAACTCCAATGTGAAAGGCTCACATTCCCATGGTCTTGAATAACTAGTTTTCATGGATTTGGATTCAAGGTTGAAGTAGTTTTATACCACATTTGTATGAGGGATGTTATATTATTTTAATGATGTTGTGATAGAAATATATGATGTTTTACTCTATAGTTTCATGTACCTATTCTCCATGGGGATAAATACAAGAAATCCATATGTAAAACTCTTACAATTCCATGCTACTAATTCACTAGTTTTCATGTATTTGAATCCCATATTGAATGAGTTGTATACAAGAATTGTATGAAGAGATTTATATGGTGTTTAATACTTTTGGGGAAGGATTTTTTATCCTGTTTATGTCTCTATATGTCACATCCTAATCTAAAACTTTAACTCTACCTTTCATATGTCAAAATCAAGCTAGTTATGTAATTTCTCCATAAGCAATTTTCCTGAAAGTGGTCATGCAAATGTTGCACTTTATAGTTAGTTTTCAGAGATAATAACCATGTGTAATGAAAATCCATTATTTATCATAACAATACAAATACTCTTTTCACAAAATTTGGAGGTTCCTACTTAAGTTGGCAAGCCAATTTTACCTTCACCCTTGTGGGAACTTGACCACAATTTCCTATGTAAAATTGCATTGTTTCTCCCTATCACCAAACCAGTTTGAAGGAGCTTAAATTCAGATAAAAAGTGTTCATAGATCATTTTGGAATGTTATAAGACTCACCATATCCTTTCATTACAAATTCGATACCATTTAGATTCAGTTGGAACCCCCTCCAATCTTGACTAGTAAAGCTAAAAAATTGTCCAAAACACACTCTTTCCCAAATTTCCAAGTAGGGACACTACACATTTTGGTGTAGGAATGAAATTAGATTAGCTTCAAAGGTTTTTTATTAGCCTCGAATGGATGAAAGTGTATCCAAATATGTAAAGGGATGTGTTATGTGTGCTAACAGTAAGCAAAGTAACATAAAATTGGGCTTGCTGTACACCCCACTCCCTATACCTTCCCATCCATGGGAAAGTGTGTCTATGGATTTTATGGGAAGTTTATCAATGTATAGAAAAGGTCCTAATTACGTGTATATGTTTGTGGATAGGTTTAGTAAAATGTGCATTTTAATTCCTTGTAAAAATCATATCACAATAGAGTTGACTAAATTTTTCTGTCAAAATGTTTAGGTTCATTTTGGGTTACCCACTTCCATTGTATCTGATTGGGATTCCATATTTATTGGGAATTTTCAGTTGAATTTGTGGGAGCTTATGCAGATTAAGTTAAAAAAAACACTACTTTCCATCCACAAACTGACAGATAGCTTGAAGTAATCAACCACATAAAGGTATAGACACTCTGCAGATATTGTGTTAAGCATCCTCATATTCGGGATGAGAAATTGCATTCTGTGTAGAATTACTACAAACATTCCATTCACTCTTTTACAAAAAGGTATCCATTGGAGACATGTTTTGGATATTTTCCATTTCCTACTTTAGACTTTGTCTATGGGAAATATTTTGTGGAAGATGGACAGGTTGATGCAAACAAAGATTTGAATTTTATTCAACAGATTCAATTGGTACACCATGCAGTATAGGAATAATTGGATAAAATATAGGACAAATACAAAGCAAGGCATGACCAACATCATGTAGATCATCATTTTCAAGTTCATGATTAAGTTTGGATTCATATCAGCAAAGACCGACTTCAAGGTGAAGGTAAAAATCTTAAACCACTCAGGTATGGACCCTTCATAATATTGGATAAATTTGGTAATAATGCTTTTAGGTTATATTTACCTCCATACATGTAGATGTATTCTATTGTGAAGGTAGAAAATTTGAAATTGTATGAACCTCCAATGATCATGGATCAAGAGGACAATGTTCATCTTCCTTCTATTGATGACTTTGCTCCTATGTATCTAGATCAGTTACAGGAAGACATCATTCTTGATAGGAGGTTAGGGACTTCATGAAGAGGATACGTAGAATATATTCATGCGGGTATTAAAGGAATGCATCTAAACTAGAAAATTGAGGGAGTTATAACCTCGCATGTTTACTGATTAATTTTAGGCTTTTGGTGGGCCAAAATATTTCCAATAGGGAGGTTTGATTCAAGAGGATCTCCCAATGACCAAAGTTCAAAATACTCAATTTTTGTACATAAGCACATAATTGTATAGATCTCACTGAGAGCTTTTGAAAGATACTCATTTGATCAAAATGGACTTCAGATAGGGAAGTTACTGGAAAAACAAGTTGGCAGTGACAGGGGCCTAGTGTTGACTTCTGACTTCTAACATAGAGATTGTAAAGTCAAAAGATTCATTGATATTGTTTGGACAAGTCCTACTTCTAATTTTCAAATTTAAGATCAGTAAAGTTAGGAGTAACAAGTTGGCAGATTATTGTTTTGTGTTTACGAATTCCAAACTCGAAACAATTGGGATTTCCACAATTTAGTTAAGCATGTCAGAACCGGAAAAATGGACAAATTGACATTAGAATAGTCAGTATCGACACAATCATTATCATGGTGGCACAGTATAGATCAACCACAGATAAACGGTCCAACATAACTGATGATGAATATACATCAATGGCCAAGAATGAATCTGAAAGTTACGCTTGCGGATTTGTTTTTTTAATATGATAGAGATAATTTCTAGGATTACTGGTTCTTGATATGCACTAATGCTATTCCTTTAATAACGGTATTGATCACAAAGTATAATTTTGGCATTGGATCATATTTCAGACCCAATTGGATATGGCACATATGAATCCAAAAACCAATCTAATTTTATACTTAAACATGAAATTTGGACGTGGATTAGGAGAGTGGAAGAGAGACAAACATAGAAACAATTTGTTTGAGAAACAAAGTTTAGATAGAATGTTCGAGCTAAGAAAGCTCGAAATTGAAAATGAGAAGGTCAAGTGTGATCGTCACTATGGTCGTTGTTAGTGCGTCGAATTTTTAGCTCAGTTTTAAGGTGGTTATGTTCAACATAGGAGACAAGTTATCATACAACATGCTAGAGGAGTCCTTGGAAAAGCTAATTAGCATTGGTGTAGTCTATAAGTAATAGAAAAACCTCTAAAATTTCTCTGCATTGATGTAAGTTTGCAACATTTGAAGAAATTAATTAAAACGAGCCCACCGAAATGTAGGACCTAGAGATGTAGGCCTTTAGAGCCAAACTCCATTATTAAGTTGCATTCTTCATTTTATGGTTTTCATTTGTGCTTACTTGCATTCATGTTACTTATGCATTCTATTTTAAGAATTGTCATTTTAAAATATTCCTCAAAAAATATTACTATTTAAAAATAATTCACAAATAAATTCATGGTTAATATGATCCTATAAAATTTAGATCAATGAGAACCCCCTAATATTTACTGGGTACCTATATACCTATACACATGTATAAAAAAATACATTAAATGCATAACAGGCAGACACTTCTGTCATGCCTTGTTCAAAATGAAAAGCAAATAAATCAAAATTAAATAACCATAAGTGCAATGCATGGGTAACAATAAATCCGAACTCAAATGAAACATAACCTTCCTACCCTAATTATGGTATAAGAGCAGGGTCAAGTGAAATCATACCACTAATGTATCCACTTAATTATATTATTCATGCCAAATTTTCTTCCTTTGTCTTTGGAAACAATCTAGGAAAAAACCACATCAAGGATGACCTAAGTATATACACTATCCTTGTCTAAATGGAAACATAATTGTGGATGAACTTGGAAACCTAGAAGCCTTGAAATTCCTGCCAAGGAATATGTTTACTTTCAGAAGCTTTATTTATCAATGTATGTATCAAGGTAGGTTATACACTCTCATTGTCATATTTTTGTTCTAGGAAATTTGTTCACATAAGATTGGTTGTCTAATTCTGAACATGGGTGAGCACTTGCAAAGATCAGCCTTGAATTTTTTTTGGAGAATCTTAAAGGTCCAATTGTAATATATCCATGTACCTATTCAAACATTGTTTTGGACATGAAAACAAATTATTGAACTTTCTAATAATCATGTTAGTGTTGGAGACATTTACCACCATACACACTCTTTTTGGTCAAATTGGCCTAGTTAAACCACTATCCTAAGTATAGTTGACATTAATTGACATCAGTGGAGCATTAATTGCCATCATATAGTCACACCCATGCCTACCTACAGTCAGCGAGGCTAACTTAGCCTTCTCCTACAGTCAAGGAGGCTAACTGGAGCACTCTGGGGGTGATCTGAGTGATATTAATGCACCTAATTGCTAACTAGTGGTTACAAGTAGTTCAGCTAGTCAGTTAAGGCACCTCCTCTCATTAAATATACTATTTAATGATTATTTATTATTATTTAATGATCTGGAGTCAACAGGGGCACCTCCACCAACTTCTAATGATCAGTTTAGCTTCAGTTAACCTCATCGGGGTTCATTGAGGTCATGGAGCACTAGCACTTGATGGTTGGATTTCTATGACATGTGTTTGATTTCCTTCAGTTGTGATTCAGTCATTTATTGCACTCCAACTTCAGTTAGGGTTTGGTGAGTCAATTAGGGTTTTGGTCAAGTGGTTAACTGAGTTTGAACCAATGGTTTAGAGTTAGTTAAGCTAGACTCACTCATTTATTTCGAATTTCCTCCTTAGTTATTCGAATTCCTCCTTGATTCAAACTATTTCTTGACATTGTTATTATAACCATTCATTGTTTATTAAATATACAGAGAGGAAACCAATTCTAGTTCCGATTAACACCATTTCATGAGTTATTTGTTGATTATTCTTTGATGAGATTAATGCTTTGTTCCTATATCAATGTGCAAGAATAATATGGTATCAGAGAATAGGGTGGGATGAAGATCTATATCTCAAAAACAAGGCTTTTGACAGATTTCTCCATGAAAAGTGAGCAATAGCTCAAAAATCCAGCACTGCACCAGAAGCCAAGGCTTACCACTCAATATCCCAAGGAAAGAACTTGTTGATCAAGATTTCCTGATTGAATATGCTGGGAGTGATGAAAGCCTAGAATGTGTAGGCTGTCCGACTTTATTTTTTACTTTCTGTTTTGATTTTCAAGTTCCTACAGGTGAAGCATTCGCTACAACACATCCATATGGCCTCCTCAGTAGATCTCTTGACTCCATACAATTTCCACTCATGGAAAAGTTATATGGAGATTTAGTTGCACTCCAAAGGAATTTTTAGAGTCACCATGGACACTGAAGTTGAGCCTGGTTCCTCCGCAAAAAAATCAAGATTCTTGAACAAGAAGGATGAAGCCTTCGGTTTCTTGTACCTCTCTATTTCCCGAGACCTTCTCTTCCATCTTATGGATTTGAAGACACCAAAAGAAATATGGGACAAATTGGAATCTCTGTATAGAAAGCATGATGAATTGAGGGTCTACCAACTCGAAAATGAACTCATGTCTCTCCAACCTTCAAGTTTCGAGACTTTGAATGGTTTCTTTACAAAGTTCAAGCATATTGTTTTACTCTTGAAGCAATGCAATGTGGAGAAGGAGGATGATCAGCTCATCCTTTCCATACTCTCTAAACTTGGGGCTTATTATTCAGTTTTTGTTTCTACATTTCGTGTGGGGAAGCTCACAACCCCCAGATGGAAGATGCCTACACTCAATGCCTTCATTGAGTCCCTAATTAATGAACATGACAATCTTGTCTAGATGGGGATCATCCGATGTTCTCGTGATAAAGCCCTCCATGTCTTGGGGCCCAAAGATATGAAGGGTAAAGGAAAGCAGTAGAAAAATAAAAGAACTAAATTTGATTCTCCCAAGCCTAGAGTTGAAAACCAGCAGCATGATGAATCTTCCTGTTCAAGGAAGAACAAAGGAAAAGGGCACAATGGGAAAGAAAAATTCAAGTGTTCTTACTGCGGGAAGGGTTTTCACCCTAAACATGCCTGCATGAAGAAAAATATTGATGAAGCAACCTCTCTCCTTGAGAGGAATCACATCAATCTTCCTGAGAGCTTTTGAAGGAGAGATCACAAAGATTGGGAACCATAGCATGAGAAAGGTCATGCCCTCATGGAAAGCACTTCGAAGTCCAAAGCATTGCTGATTGAATCTGGAGCTTCAAATCACATGACGGCTGAAAAAGACTCCTTTTAATCCTTGGATATCGGCAAATCCATCCCCATTCACATGGGAGTTGACTCCACCATCATTTTCGAAGGACAAGGTACTGTAGATATAGAAAATGGTTTTTTATCTAATGTTTTGTATGTACTATCTCTAGCATAAAATCTCCTTAATGTCTATCAGATGAAAAATATAGGAATGCCTAAGAGAGTCTCTTTCATCCCAAATGATGTTGAGATAATAGAAATTGCATCCGAGAAACTCATTGCTAAAGGCCTTGCAAACCATCATGCAAAAGCCTATGAGTTCTCTCACTTTGTTGCGGATGCAAAGCCCACCGCTCTGCTAACTCATGGAAATGAGGTTAGTAGGCTATGGAATGATAGGTTTGGCCATCTTAATTTCAAATATTTGTAGCAATTACAAAAAGACTCCATGGTTGAAGGCCTCCCAGTCATCAAGGCAACCATGGGAATTTGCAAGGGCTGTGTGATTGGAAAACACCCTGAACACAAGTTCGATCGGGGGAAGGCAAACTGAGCTAAAAGCATATTGGGGCTGATACATTCTGATATCAGTGGTCCAATTCCTGTCACATCCATGAATGGATCAAGGTACCTCCTTAATTTTATTGATGATTTTTCATGGTATACATGGGTTTTCTTTCTCAAAAAGAACTCAGAAGTATGTGAAAAAATTTCTGAATTGAAGGCCTTGATCGAAAATGCCTCTGGGCTTAAGATCAAGATCTTGAGATATGATAATGGAGGGGAGTATGTTAGTAATGAGTTTCTGTATATATTCTCCCAAAGTGGTATTCAGGTCCAGCATTCAATTCCCTACACTCCCCAGCAGAACAGAGTAGCGAAAAGGAAGAACCGGTCTCTCAAGAAGATGACCACATGTATGTTGGAGTCAAAGAAGATTGCTACAAAGCTGTGGGCTGAAGCCATGCATGCTGCAGCATACATTCATAACAGGCTTCCACATTCATCCGTGAAAGGAAAGACTCCTTTTGAAGCATACTTCAGACACAAGCCAGATGTGTCGAACCTACGGGTGTTTGGGTCCACTGCATGGGCCCAGATTCCGCTTGATAAAAGAAGGGCTTTGCAGCCGCAAAGCATAGAATATCTATTTATTGGGTATCCTGATGAATCTAAAGGATTCAATATGCTATATATCAAGACCAAACAGATCATCATTGAGAGAAGTGTCAAGTTCGATGAACCTCTTTAGGAGGTGGAACTAGTGAAGGAGAAAACTGTTGAATTTCCTTCCTATTCTACTAAATATTTGGATGATGAAATTGGGGGTGATGACCCTGATTTGGATCCTCTGATTTCTGATATCATTGTGCAGCAATAATTATATTCTGAATCAAAACCTGAAGTGCAAAATCATCTTCCTACATGGGCCCAACAGACACTCTCCTCCGCAGGAGAAAACATTGGAAATCTGGATGATCCAAGGAGAACCCAATCTGATTTCCAAAGAGCAGGTATTGCGCTCTCTTGTTCTGATAATTTTCTATATGAAAATTTCTATTTGATGATTAGTTCAGATCCAAAATCCTACTACCATGCTCGGAATGATCCGAGATGGCAAGTTTCCATGGATGAAGAGATGCATTCTCTTCAGAAAAACACTACTTGGGAGCTAGTTTCTCTTCCTCCGGGAAGGAAATTGGCTCAATGCAAGTGGGTGTTTTAGACAAATATTGCTGCTGATGGAAGCACTTGAAAATATAAGGCAAGGCTGGTAGAAATTTTTTTCTCTCAAGTCCAAGGAGTGGACTACCATGAGACCTTTGCACCGATTGCAAAAATGGACTCCATCTGCCTTGTTTTGGCAATTTCAGCATCCAAGCACTAGGAGGTGCATCATATGGATGTTAAGTCAGCCTTTTCGCATAGAGATATTCATGAGGAGATATAAATGAATCATCCTAAGGGTTACATCACTGATCCATCTTTGGTTTGCAAGCTAATGAAGTCACTATACAGGTTAAAACAGGCCCCAAGAGAGTGGTATTCCAAGATGGATGCCTTTCTTCTCTTGCAAAACTTTCAGAGATGTAGATCAGATCAAAATGTGTATTTACAGAAGCATGATGGTCATCTAATTATAATTTTTTTATATGTTGATGAATTACTGATCATAAGTAGCACAATTTCCCCCATTTCAGCCACCAAAACTACTCTCCACAATGCCTTTGAAATGAGTGATTTGGGGCTTCTAAAACAATTTTTGGGGCTCGAAATTGAGCAAAATTATGATGGGATTATGGTCACTTAGTCCAAATACACTTCAGACCTGTTATTCAAGTTTAACATGGCTGAATGTAGGCCTGCACCATTCCCTTTCCTTTTAGGGATCGACCTTGAAGAAGGAAAACACACACCTCCCATGGACTGCACTATCTATCGAGAACTGATTGGTAGCTTGTTGTACTTGACAAATTCTAGGCCTAATATTTGTTATACTATGAATGTTGTATCAAGATGCATTCAGCAGCCTCATGATATTCATTGGAAGGCAGCCAAGAGGATCCTCTAGTATATTCATGGAACCAGGACCTACGGCATTCACTATGCTGCAGACTCCAAGCTAGAGCTGGTTGGATACACAGATTTCGATTGGGCAGGTGATTCTATTGATCGGAAGTCAACTTACAGATATGTATTCATGTTTGGTAGTGTCCCTATTTGCTGGTCAAGCAAAAAGTAGGCTTCCATAGCACTATCTTCAGTAGAGGCCGAGTATCGAGGAGCGGTGAATGCTTGCATCCAAGCAGTTTGGTTGCAAGGCATTCTTTTAGAGTTTGA
>LPNX011003172.1:0-26296 GCA_001517045.1 Pseudotsuga menziesii
GTTTTGAGGGCTTCTATCTAGCACATGAGTAAAAAATCAGGTTTTCATCGCCAAATTTGGCCAAAAAGTGTTACCCATCTTCATGGAATCACCCAAATGGACCAACAACAAACCAAAATTGTGGGGAAACCAACAACAATTGATTTCTCAGCTGCATGAGGAGGGAAAAACAACCCACGTGGAGGTGAATTCACACAGTCAGACCCACAATGAAGAGAAATACACATAGCAAAATCGTACATGTGAGGCCGCTCTCCCAGCTCTCTGCATGAGTAAAATGCCAATACTTGTGCATGAGGAGAAGAACGACTATCTCTACGTGAGGATGGGAAAAGAATGCAAGAATGGGGTCATCCCCTCTCTTCCTGCCCACGTGAGGGTGAACGATCCAACTGGTGGAGTGTGCATGTGGGAAAGGACTAATAGTCTTGCCACACACCATTTCCTAGCAATAACTGCCCAACTAACATTAGCAGTTTTAATGCAGTAGTTAACTGATTGAGAGAAGGAAAGGTGAGTAAGTCAAAAGGGTGGGTGACAACTAAATGGATTTAACAGCTGACACTTGGATTTTCCCCATTAGACCAAAGTTTAATAGTTCCCCCTCTTTATCCTTAGGAAAATCATGCCCTTTTCATCATGGTTGCATTGACATAGCGGGTTGGGGTTTATTTTAATTAAAATGCATATTTACATGATGCCAAAATTATAATGTGTCAAATATCATGATATACCATCAACAATGATTCTAATTATCGGAACATTAAACGCTAAATTGATGGTGGGGATTTTGCCTTTAGTTCCACACCACGATTAATTACAATATATACATCATATACATTTTAATGCAAACGGGGTCAAAACCAAGGTGTTACATTCACCTCCCCCTTCAATAGAACTGTCCTCAGTGCTTTACAAAATTGATCAAAATGCTACACTGGTACCACCTTAGTGTTCCATAGAATTGAACAAAAATGGATGTGCCAATCGCATGGCATCCTCCAGCTCCCATGTAGCCTCTTTAGGCCCGTAGTGCTCCCATTGCACCTTTACCTTCCCTATGGCTCGGTTCCGGAGCATTGTGACCTCCCTGTTGAGGATGCGCATTGGCTCGATTTGGAACTCTCTCTCAGGTTCCACCTGAATCACATCCCAATTTATCACATGGTTAGGATTATGTACATATTTCTTAAGCAAAGAAACATGAAAAACATTATGGGCTCTAGTGCTAGCAGGCAATGCAAGTCTATATGCAACTGGCACTATTTTTTCAAGCACTTCAAATGACCCACAATATCTTGGTGATAGCTTGGAACAACTTCCAAGCTTCAAGGAACTCTTATTTTCCCTCACCCTAAGATAAACATGATCCCCAAAACTGAACTCTCTGTTCACCCTATGCTTATCTGCATAGCTTTTCTGTTTGTCCCGTGCTGCTTTCAGATTTTGCCTGATCTTTACAACCTCCTGCTCCATTTATTTGACCAATTTAGGACCAAGCACAACTGTATTCACTGGATTATCCCAAGTCACTGGTGTCCTACACCTTCTTCCATACAAATCTTCATATAGGCTCATCCCCAAGGATGCCTGATGTCCATTGTTATAAGCAAACTTTACAAAGTGTAAGTAATCTTTCCACTTGGTTGGTTTGTCCATCACATACATGTGAAGCATGTATTTGAGTACTTGATTAAATATATCTGTCTAACCATCATTCTGAGGATGGTATGCAGTGCTGAAGTTCAACTTTGTACCCAAATCCACAAACAACCCCTTCCAAAAGTTGGAAGTGAACTTGACATCTCTATTAGAGACTATTGCCTTAGGAAATCCATGCAATTTGAAAATCTCCTTCAGGAATATCTTTGCAATGTCATCAGTCTTATGCGTAGACTTCACCGGTATAAAATGTGTTGCCTTTGTCAACTTGCCCACCACAACCATGATGGAATCATCTTGTCTCCAAATCATCGGCAATCCCGTAATAAAATCCATGGAAATAACTTCCCATTTCCATTCTGGAACTGGAAAAGGTTGCAACAAACCTACGGGATGTTGATGCTCAACCTTTACCTACTGATATTTCATGCACCTTGAAATGTATTCAGCCATGTCCTTTTTCATTCTTATCCAAAAGTACTATTTTCTAGCTGTAGCAGTTGTCTTCTGGTATCTTGGGTGACCAGAATATGGAGCTTGATGGATTTCATCCATAACAACTCTCCTCAACTCTGCTACATTTGGAATATAAATTCTACCTCTATAAGTAAGAAGTCCATCTTCTTCAGATTTATATCCCTCTTACCTCTTCTCAAGACTTTACTGCTGCAATTTGTCTTTTACCAGCTCATACAATTCATCGCTAGCAGTACAATTAACAATCTGCTGCCTCAAATCTGATTGACAAATACTAAGAGATGCCGCATGCATTTCCTACACCTTCCTACTGAGTGCATCAGCTACCTTATTCTCTTTTCTCTTTATGTGCTTTATTTCAAAATCAAACTCGCATAAAAACTCCAGCCATCTCACTTGCCTAGCATTAAAAAGTAAGCTGATCAAATAGATACTTTAGAACGCAATGGTTTGTCCTTAGCTCAAATATTCTACCCATCAAGTAATTCCTCCACATCTTGAGGGCATGTACTATGGCTACAAGCTCTATATCACGAGTGGCATAGTTCTTCTCATGCTCCTTTAGCTTTCTTGACTCGTAACATATCAAGTGGTTGTCTTGCATAAGGACTCCTCCAAGCCCTTGTCCGCATGCACCGGTACACACCACAAAATATTTCTCTGGGCCTACAAATTTCAATATTGGTGCACTGGTGAGAATATTTTTCAAATGCTAGAAGCTTTCTTCACACCTCGATGTCCATTCAAACTTTATCCCCTTCTTTTGCAAAGAAGTGATGGCATGTGCAACTTTGGAGAATCCTTCAATGAATCTCTGGTAGTATTCTACGAGTCCCATAAAAGATCTTACATATGTCACATTTCTTGCAGTAGGCCAATTCATAATGGCTTCAATATTTTCAGGGTCCATAGATATACCCTCTTTTGAGATAATGTGACCCAAATATTGAATTCTATCTCTATAGAAGTCACACTTGCTCAGCTTTGCATACAACTGATGCTCCCTAAGCAATTGCAATGTCAATCTCAAATTATCTTCATGATCTTCCTCATTCTTAGAATAAATAAGAATGTCATCAAGGAAAACAAGAACAAACTTGTCCAAATACCTGCTGAACACTATTCATAAGACACATAAATGTAGCTGGTGCATTTGTGAGACCAAACGGTACCACTACAAACTCATAATGTCCATACCTTGTTCTGAAGGTTGTCTTATGAATGTTTTCATCCTTGATTCTCACTTGATGGTAACTAGAACTCAAGTCAATCTTGGAAAATAACTTTGCTCCTCTCATTTGATCAAAGAGGCCATCAATCCTAGGAAAAGGATATTTAGTCTTCACAGTAACTTTGTCCAACTGTTTGTAATCAATACACAACCCAAGTGTACCATCTTTCTTCTTTACAAATAGAAATGGTGCTCCCCAAGGAGACACACTCAGCGTAATATACTTCTTCTCCAACAACTCTTGCAGTTGCATCTTCAGTTCTAGCATCTCAGGTGTACTCATTATGTAGGGTGTCTTGGACACAGGTGTTGCTCCTGGCACAAGTTCAATTGTGAAATCAATGTCCCTCTTTGGAGGAAGCCCTGGAATCTCATCAAGAAACACATCCTTGAATTCCTATAACACCTAATAGTCCTCCAACCTAGGAGTTTCATCCTCTGTTGCCTCCAAAATATGAGCTACATACAACTGGAAACCTTTCCTACAAAACTTCTTCAACTACATTGCTAAAATCTGCCTTACTGAAATCACCTTTGAAATACCTTTTACCGCTACTGGGTTCCCTTCTTCATCCATGAAAGTCTTATTGTAACAGTCAAGCTTTACCCTGTGAGCTTCTAACCAATCCATTCCAATGAGAACATCATAGGAACCAAGTGGTAGAACATTAAGATCTACACAAGTGACCAATCCATTCATGACCAATGGACATTTCTCTACCACTTCACTAACCTTTCTCTTAGTTCCAGTAGCTAGATGAACTAACCAAGATTTTCTATGCTTTACTTTCTTAAAAGCAAAAATCTCCACTACTCTAGGAGTAATGTAACTATGAGTAGAACCAGGGTCAATCAAAATAGAAATAGATTGCTCAACAATCTTACCTACAACTTCAACCACAGTTGACTGGTGATCTGCCTGGCGTTCCTCCAGTGCTGCATAAATCCTAGGGACGGCCCTTGCTACTTGACCCACTATTTCTACTTCTTGAATGTTGTAAGCTGGCCTTGCACTCTCATTCTTGAGTGGACAACTTCTGTGCATGTGGGGTCCTCCACATTTCCAACATTGGAGTGGTCCTCTATTCTGTTGTGGATCTTTAGGATTTTATCCTATCACTCCAACTGGCTTACTCGCAGCTTGGGATGGTTGCTTTTGCTGATTCCTGAAGTTAGAAGGTTTGAAACCTTTCTTTCTTTGGTCAAACTTCTCATTCTTCTTGTCCTTCCATGCCTTATGGTAATCAGGTTTACCTTTGCTTTGATCATAGCAATACTTAGCCTTCTTTATTGCTTCTTCAAGAGTTCTAGGTTCATAAAACTCAATTCTATCTTTGTAAGACTGAGGAAATCCACTCATAAAACACCGTACCTTCACTTTTTCATATTTGATGTACCTGACATACCTCAACAATTCCATGAAATTATTTGCATACTCTTCCATGGTCTGTTGTCCCAATCTCAGCTCATGGAACTCCCTAATCCGGATAGTTAATGGTATGGTAGCATCCTCTTCGTCGGTCGGAGGGTCGGGGATGTTACAGTGTGCTATCAGAGCACACATTGCAGCATGGGCCTCAATGGGCCATGAAGAATCAGTGATAGAGGCAAGTTACCCTCTGCCGAACAAAAGAAAAATGAGAAAATAACAGGAAAATTTCAAAAAAAAATTCTAAGTATGAAAATTATTAGATGGCTTAGGCTGAAGGTCATTCGATACATCGGATGACTTAGCCGGAAGCCCATCCGATACACCAGATAACCTAGGAGGAATTCCACCCGATAAAGAACCGGCGGAAAGAAAATTTTGAAAATTGTACAAGTTTGAAATTTGTCGGTGGTCTCAGCTGAGAGGAGCCGAGGGTCTCGGCTGAGAGGAGCCGACGGTCTCAACTGGGTCTATTCGAGACACAGCCGACAAGGAAACCGGAGAGAGAAACCTGAAAATTTTTCAAAAAATTTCGAAGTGACAAAATCATCAAAAAGTGTTCGTTGAAGCAGAGCCGAAGCTCTCGGCTGGGAGGAACTTAAGATCTCAGCTAGGAGGAGCCAAGGTGTCGGCAAGGATTGCCTAAAGGAAGTTGAAGCGTCGAAAAATGATAGATGATCGAGCAGTCGATGCGGCGACGGAAGAAAGAGGAAGGTAAGAAGAAAAATTCAGAATTTTTTCTAAGTACAAGAAATCTCGGAAAAAGTTTTCCGATGGCTCTCGGGTGAAGCCCTCTAAACCATCTCAGAAAGGAAAAGAAGATTGGTCCGAGACATCAGAGAAAAATAGAGGATTGATCAGCCAATGTGCATCGGAAGACAGAGGAAGATCGGTCTGAGGCATCAGAAAAAAAATAGAGGATTGGTTAGCCAATGTGCATCGGAAGACAGAGGAAGATCGGTCTGGAACGTCGAAAGAAAATAGAGGATTGGTCAGCCGATGTGCGTCGGAAGGTAGAGGAAGAATGATCTGATGTGCATCGGAAGATGAATGAAGATTAGTCTGCTGAGGTATCGGAAGCGTTGTCAACTAGTGATTCAATACATTGGATGGCTAGTTGGGAAGGGATTCGATTTGACAAAAGAAAAGTTGAGTTTTTAGTGGGATTTTTCAGCGGATTTCAGCAGTTTTTCAGTGGATTTACAGGGCCGAAAAGGAGAAAAATGCTAGCGATCTTATGCGCCAAATTGCGCGAAAATAAAATATTTACAAAAAAAAAATGAGGGCACTGCCCTTGACCCGCCATACAGTGGCGCAGGGAAGCCACAAGGGGGAAAACCCCCTTGACCCCCGTCATCCCCTTCAGATAGTTGTTCTTTTGAAA
Organism: Pseudotsuga menziesii; assembly: GCA_001517045.1. NCBI lineage: Eukaryota > Viridiplantae > Streptophyta > Pinopsida > Pinales > Pinaceae > Pseudotsuga > Pseudotsuga menziesii. The sequence continues at coordinate 6,184 of LPNX011003172.1, forward strand.
AGAAAGGCCGATTTGAAATTGTTAATATGAGGTTTCCTAGTTAAGGTAAGTGAATTATGATTGATATGAATGATATGCAGCTAACAATTGTGTTACTAACACATTTTTTAGAATCATAGTCACCTTCAAGGGTAGTATTCCAAGTAGTGCGGTTTGGTAAAGTAAGTTGTGGTCCAACCATGAGAACCCATGACGAATATGAGGCTCGGGATTCCTAATAGTGTGCACGAGATGCCATGGGAGAAAATGTCCAAGTAGGAAATGATGACATAAATTCTAATGGAAGGAGATTCCAAGAGACACCGCCAGATATTGCAGCCACCATGAGAAGCTTGATTAAATCTTAGGAAGAGTAGCATCAGTTGAATGCTGCTATGTTGCAGAGTTTGACATACTTGCAAAGAAATATAGACTCTAGACAGGGTACAGTAAAACCAGAAGGCAGTAAGAGCAGTACCAGGAGAAGAAGAAGGACTTCTAGTAGATCATCCGACTCAGAAGAATCCAGTGGGGATTCAATCTCTTCTTCTTGTAAGGGAAAGAGAAAGAAGCACCATAGGGATCGCTCTTGGGATGAATTCAAGAAGGCTAAACCTCCTACATTTGACGGTGAAGTAAAGACTAGACGAGAGGTTATCCTTAGGAAAATCATGCCCTTTTCATCATGGTTGCATTGACATAGTGGGTTGGGGTTTATTTTAATTAAAATGCATATTTACATGATGCCAAAATTATAATGTGTTGGATATCACAATATACCATTGACAACGATTTTGATTGCCAGAACATTATTGCTAAATCGATGGTGGGGATTTTTCCTTTAGCCCCACAACACGATTAATTAAAATATATACATCATATACATTTTAATGCAAATGGGGTCAAAACCAGGGCGTTAGAGCAAGTCCATGAATACTCCTTACTTCGGTGGCACTCTTCGTCTCTGGCCACTCTAAAAACACTTAGACCTTTTCTAGATCCATCTTCAGACCTTGTTTGGAAATCATGAATCCCATATACACTAACTCCTTCTGCATGAAGGAACACTTTTGTAGGTTCACCAACAAATTCTCCTATATTAACCTCTACAGGGCTTATCTTGCATGTGTGATAAGTGTTCTTCTCCTTTTCAACTAAAAATCAATATGTTTTCAAGGTATATAATGAAAAATTTACCCATAAATGGTTTTAATACTTCGTTCATCAGCCTCATGAACATACTTGGTGCATTGATCATCCCAAATGGAATAACCAACCACTCATGCGAAAATTTCTTCATCTTGAAGTTTGCATTATTTTCATCACCTTCTCTCATCAGGATCTAATGGTATCCACTCTTTAAGTCACGATGAGAGAAGCTTATCGTTTCTTTAAGTCAACTTCTCCTATACTAACCTATGCAGACTTGTCGAATGTGTGATAAGTGTTCTTCTCTTTTTTGACTAAAAATAAATATGTCGTCGAGGTCTACAATAAAAAATTTACCCATAAATGGTTTCAGTACTTCATTCATCAGCCTCATGAACCTACTTAGTGCATTGGTCATCCCAAATGTCATAACCAACCACTTGTATAGTCCTTCCTTCATATTTGAAGTTTTTCTTCCATTCATCACCTTCTCTCACCTCAAACATCCTATCAAGTTGTCCATCCTTGGTAATGGAAACATGTACTTGACTGTTATCCAATGAAGAGCCCTCAAGTCGGTACACGTCCTCTTTTCGCCTCCTTTATTAGTTGTTATTTCAACTGGTACACCACAAAGACTTAGGCTATCTCTAATCAATCCTCTATCCAACAACTCTTGGATCTGTTGATTCAACTTAGAATTCTCCTTCGACATCATTCTATGTGGAACTTTGTTTGGAAGAATAGATCCTGGAATCAAGTTGATCTGGTGTGATATACTTCTCAACGGTGGTAATCCAGTTGACATCTCATTGACCATTATGCCTTTAAAATATGACAACATTTATCCAACATCTATCAGGACATATTTACTCGACTTATCAACACTAGTTTCTTTGGGAATAATCATGAAGAAACATTGCTACTTCTCTTCCTCCTTCAATAATTTTTTCAATAGACACATCAACACTCGCTTTTCCCAATATCCATTTTCTTTTCCCCATCTATTTGATTCTTCGACCAAGGGAATCAATCGATATATTTCACCATTCTTCTCGACTGTAACTATTTTTTGACGACCATCATTCAACATTTTTCGGTCATACTTCCACGGTCAACTCAACAATAGGTGACAGGATGTCAAGCATCCATTAGAATCACATTGCACAATACACTATCATGCAATATTCCAAACCTAAAATTGATCAGACATTAATGTGTTACCATCACATGATGACCTTTTTGCAAACATGACACCTTATATGCACTTTGGTGCGGTTGGAATTCTAACCCCAATTTTTAGATCACCTCTGTAGTGAGAATATTCTCTATGTTTTCTCCATCGACGATGATCATACAACATCTGTCTTGAATATTTATTTTAATTTGGAAGTGATTTATTCCTTCTCCTGTAGTGCAGACCACAATAGTGTTCTCTGGGTTGTCAAGTTTTGACCTCATTCTGATGGAATATCATCAAAAATTCCTTTCATCGTTGGGACAACCTCTTCATCGGTTCCCTGACCTATGGCCTCCCGTCGACCCTCTATATGCAAGTTCTCTAGGAATTCATACAAATTATGTCTTATATATTGACACTTAAAGTAGATCATCTTCGACTAGTCTACACATCGACCTTCGAAGGATCCTCTTCAATCACTACTGCCCTGACCTCTATGGTTCTCACCTCCCCAACAGTATTCACGTGCATCACCTCCAAACGTACTTTTCTCTTTTCAATTATCCTAACTTTCTTTGTTATTTTCCCCACATGTTTTTCCTTTGTGGTTAGAATATTTTTGAATTCTAGCAGTTGACTTACCTTTTCTCATCGAATTTTTCCTCGAAAAATTCTCTTCTTCCTTCAACATGAGTTAATAGGCTTCTCAGATAGTTTTTAACTTGTACATACTTATCTTGTTCTATATGGTGTACTTCATTTCGTTAACATATCTGGGGATTTCCTCCTATCCTTCATCCATCTATTCTAACATGATTGATAGTTTGTATAATTCCTCCATGAATTCCTTTACAGTCATATCCTTATGTCTCAAATTTTGTAGCTTCCTAAATAGTGAGATCATGTAGTCGTTGGGAAGGAACTTATCCTTTAGGTTGGAGACCGTCCCATTCCAAGTCCTTATCCTCTCCTTATCGATCCTTACTCTAATAGCCTATATGTTATCCCACCACTATGAGGCATGACATTTCAACTTTATATACTCAACCTTTACCCTTTATGGGTCTTCAACCTGCTCCATGTCAAAGTATTTCTCCAGCTATATGCCCTAGTATATCAACTCTTTTGTGTTCAAAATTCCTGAGTAGGTAGGTACATCCATTTTATCCTTACCACTAATCTGTGATAGAACCTTTAACATTTTGTCTTCTAGCTCTTCTAGATCCTCTTCTTCTTCTTGAGCTTCTCTATCATCGACCTCATCATCAGTGTGGTTGATATTTTTGACAGCGTATCCTCATCATTGTGCCTCCTTCACAACTACTAACTTTTTCTTCAACGTTCTCATAGTTGATAGTGGCCCATACACCTTTTTATTTCCTTCTACCATGGACATGGATGCCTCTATGATCCATTTCTTTACTCAAACAACCATATCTACATTTCCACAACTCTACCCAACTGTAGATGGAGTTGCTTTACTCGGCCAATCACAACTGTACCTTTCATTCAAGATAACTTCCTTCTCTGATACCAACCAATACAAACATGACCCGGGTGGTCGAATGTTGATCAATGCACACAACAAAAATGAAAAATAAACACACACGACATGACTATTTCCAAGAATTATGACTTTCAATTAAATAGAAAATAATCTATTTTTACAGAGGAATTACAATATGAGTCTCTGCTCGACTAGTTGGGATGGACATCGACCAAACAACATGCAAATATGAGAGGGAATTCTATGTCCTGAATGCTCAACACACATAAAAAGTATTGAACTCTCTATTCATCGATCTAAGCTTCTCTCCAACCTTTAAAAACTCACAACAACAACTCATCGTCTAACCTCTTTTCCCTACAAACGCACTCATATTTATAATTGCGCCTCAACGCACAATTCTGATCTTTCCTTCTATAAGTTAACCTAGTCCTAGGAATTTCCATGAATGCAATTAAATACATCCTATGATCCATTTCTACGGACTTTTCCTCTTGGTTTTGTTGCAACAACCACCATAATTTACCTGCAACGATTTCGACTTCCCCTACTATGTTGTCCTCGAATTCTCAAAAGCAGTTAGTCCTTTCACCTATTGTAGTAAGTCAACTTTAATTCTCGGTATCCTCTCATGTTTTGGTTGGGATGTCATCATAGACCACTACACCTTTCCTCGTACTGAACTTCTTTCCCATTTCCTGGAGGTTGTTGACTCTCCTCTAGGAAATTCCGTCGATTAACCTCAGTTGTTTCTTCTAGGCTTAGATTCCCTTGCATCATGATGTGGAGCATAATAAACACCATCTGATTACCTTTCATTAATGTATATTATTAACAAATGCAAGGATTACCATAGATAATGATTATGGATTCCAAGGTATTGATTACAATCTAACAAGTTTCAATAGATGTTCTAAGTCGAACAATTTTAGAGTCAAATGATCAAGGGTCATTGGTGTATACTCACTTTCATTTTCGAGGAAAAAATCCACTAATGACTATAAGATGTGAGGTACTCTAGTGTTCCTAGACTCACTTCCTAGATAGTTATTTGGTGTCGATTGGAATAGATCCATTAGAGGGAGGGAATTAATGCATCCCACATATATGAGAAAACAAATATCAATATTTTTGGTAGAGCTATGAGATCCAACACTATATACTGACGCTAGGAAGGACGACATGATTGGTCAAGAATATTTGAGGAATGGTCAATATTGTTCTAAATTCCCTTGAACACATGACATGGACCATAGTGACACTTGGAAACATACGACTCAAGTAACCAACCTTTCTGAAATAGGGCCAGTTCCAGATACATTGACAAAATCTCCATAAATGATGGGAAGATAACCCATTGATGGAAATTTGTTCAAATTAATGGTATAGTTTTCTACTGCAAATGTAAATCGTGTACGGATAACTGACGAAAAAATATGTGTCGTGTTCAAGGGAAACAAATAATGACTATTTCCACTCATTCTAGTATGGAATATGAGTTTATTCAATGATCCCCATTTTTTGGATTTAAAAAAAAATTATACCTTTTTCATTTATAAGCTTGAAAAAGATAAATAATTCTATAACACATTGGAGGAAATGAGTATCTCAAGGGTGTGCACCTACATTTTAAGGGAATGGGTCAAGAGAAGGTGAAATAATATTTGATTTAGTTATGTACACTTTTATGGGTGTTTTTTCCATCAGTATGTCTATTTAATGCAGGATTAAATGTCATCGGGCGATAAAATAGAACCAAGTAATGGCCGATTAGGAAAGTAAAAATTAGGTCTACATCATACTAAAAATAAAAATGTGAAAGGAATTAATCGTCATCGATTATGGTTTAAGTCCAACCACCTGAATCAAATAGATTGACTGTGTTAACGTATCCATGTCCTATGATGAAAACCGGTTCATTACAACACTTTTAGTCAAGAAATATGATCAAGATATGCATATAATGTCTAAAGTATCCAAAAATAAAGAATATACTTATGCTTCACCCATTACACAACGGGTAAATCTATACATGTATTAGTAAAATGATAAGTAAAATACTCATTTTTTACCATTTCCCTTGTAGGTGTAGCCATTGGACGAGGAGGAGAAAATCATTCAATATTGGATTTCAAGAGCATTGAGCTATCATTTAGTGATTCTTAATCTGTAGGTAAGCCTTCATAACCTGATCTACGCATTGATGTCATTTTTCTCAATATTTAGCTAAAAAATTAGGGGATTTGGGTCCCTTTTCTTCACTTGAATGAGGGAATCGCTACATTTGGAAATAAAAAGGTTACTTTTCCCATAGTATTGCTTGAATTCCCTACAAGTGGGACTACGTATATCTTATTGGGCCACTAAACGTGACTTCCCCAAAATTTGAGGTTTTGGAGCCCCTAAATTCTCCCCAAAATGGCTTTTTCTCCCAAATATTTTCATGGGATCTTGGTATTCACTCATCATATGATGGTAATTGTGCAATAATATGGAAATTGAGTGGAAGGAATGGGCACATGAGGTTGCATAGAATTCCTATTTTAAGGATACAATTACAATAGATACACTATGGAATTATGGCCTACCAAAATTCTTCTATTTTGAGAACATGTGTTGTGAAAATCCATTGCTCCAATAGATGATATAGATGTGGGATCTTCGATGTGAATTATTTTGAGTTGGTAATGATAATATTGATATCACCATAGAGGATATCTACTTCATAATGGGATTATCTCATCATGGTACAATGGTATTACTAAACGGAGGAAGTTCAGTTGTCGTGACAAGTATTGTGGATGAGATGATAGTTGTTCATTGTTTAGCAGGGGACAAGAAGAGTAGCTTCTACATTCCTATAAAGGAAATTCAATATATGCCTCTCCATATGATATTCTACACCATTTCTCATGTCGTACGATCAACATCACCACACTTGTATTCCAAGTCCCATTTGCAGTATGCATTAGATTGCATGGATCCTGGTGTATTGGACTCATGCCTAGGAATCCTATTGAACTTAAAGAATTAGTTGAACAGATGTCAGGATGAAGAACAAAACAATTTTGTTATAGTTCCATTTTGTGCAACTTCTTCCTAGCTCATACCTCAACACTCCATTCTGGGGTGAGGAAACCATCAAGAGAGGTGCAGATGCCCTGCATGTAGTGGTGGACTGATATGGTGACCCAAAACTGGGTGGGAGTTACCACATAGCGATTTTGGTCTGAATCTGCTAGACTGGTTGAGTGATCAACATCTTGTGGTAGAGGATTACCCATATGTGGGACTATATTTTTTTTATGATCATGAGTTGGATCTACCACCAAATTGCTACTAGAGTGATACAGATAAGAAGTATCATTTGTCAATCATCTGTGTGTTTTTTGTACTTTTTTGCAAATATTTCATATTTTTATGAACTATTTGTGTTTGATCTTGAAGAAAAAGAAAAATATGAAAAGTTTACACTATTTTTATTTGTTGTTGTTGGTGAAAAACATTAAACAATTTATAACATATATCCAACGATCTAATTATCAACCCGGAGAGAGCATAAAATTGTGAGGTACATACAAAATATATGCAGGGGTAGATTATTTCTAACTTAATCAAATATTCTAGGTGACTGAAATTAAAAATACATGTGACTGAAATTGAATTAAGCTTGCAAAAGCAGGAAATGACATGAAAAGAAATCTAACGTAGAAAAGCAGAAAATTGCGTGAAATAAATCTAATCTAAGGAAGCATAAGATTGCATGAAATAAACTGATATAAAAAAAATCAACATTAACTTGTGAGCTCACTTAAAATCAACACAACTAATTCATAACCAAGACATCACTAAAAATATATATTAACAATTCATAAGAAAGAAATTACTGAAATCTATACTAACAATTCATAAGAAAGAAACTCAAATTAACTTGGTAGAGAATAAGAGGATTTTCATTAAAGCATCATCTCCATTACATAACAATGAAAAATCCATTCTATGACTAAGTTTAAACTATTCTCTACTTCCACGCCACTAGAGAGATCTCTAACAAAATGAGGAGAGATCCCTCCTATTTGTACATGAATTCAGGATAACCAATCCATAATTACAGATCCACTATTCTCTCAACTTATCCCTCAAAATCCTCAACAAATCCACATTTTTCTCAACTTATCCTTTCAAATCCTCCAACAAATATTGGATGAGATATTCTCTCCACATTTCCATGATCTTCTCCTTGAAATTATTCCACATCTTGAAGATGAAATTCGAATTTGAGGCTAGGTGGTGACTTTTGAGCTTGTTAAAGTCTTCAAATACACCTGTAATCATCACCAAACTCATCCAACTTTAAGGTATAATGAAAATATATTAATTTTCTTAATATTTAACCATAAATTAACTCAAAATACTAAAAAATAAACTATTTGAAAATGGTAATATAAACCCATATGTATTATCAAAGTGGTGGATATTAATGGTTTTATGGAAGGATAAAATAGGAATAAGGTGACAAATGGTATATGAAAGATGAATAAAATGTGGTATTTTTGCGACTCAACATTTCCCCCAACTGAATGTGTTGCATGTATGCATGCAACTGTACATAAGCTTTTTGGCTTTGCATGATGATGTTTGTAACAGTAAATCATTCCATGATGTGAAATGCATAAGTAGCACTTGATTTTTTTTATTTTTTTTTCTCTTTATATATATATATATATATTTATGGATGGTTCTTGTGTGACAACCATAAAAAAATGTTGGTTCTTCTGTTAACAACATTCATGTCGTTTACTTGTATTTTTGCTGCAATACATAGGATTTAAAAGTATACATTCACTGGAAATGATAAGCTATCAATGTTCATTGGAAAACATTGTCTTCATCCTATGCAAATTGTAATAAAATGTATGTTTGAAGAGACATGTTGTTCAATGGTGAATAAGATGATGACATGTGTAAATTGGAATCGAATGGTAATGATATACCCCCCCCCCCCCCCCCAAAAAAAAAAAAAAAAAAAAACTGAAGATGTCTTAGGTTCATAAAAAGAGTAAGGTAATGTAACATGGTGAGGGAATTTTCCAAATTCATTCATTTTCTAGAATTTAAGGAATTACATGGTTAAAGATTAGAAAACAACATACCTCCACTTACCCAAAAAGTTGATGAACTATGCAATAGGAATGTGGTTGTTGTTGTTGGATCATAGAATGTGAAGTGAAGGATCTAAACTGTTGCTTTGTTGGATGAAGTAAAATATTAAAGATGAAAGTAGAACTGTGGTACTCTCATATGGCTAGAGTATGCTGCTGTAAAACTGCTGATGGATTCATGCAAAGTATATAGTCTTCACCTGCTACAAAACCTGATGGTACAATTCTTACCATGCAAATAAATGTGTCGATGTCAAATATAGAAAGAAGTCATTGGATTACCAACCATTGATGAATGTCCATAACCAATGCGAGGCAATCTTACCATTGATGTCAATGAGTGCCAAGGTACCTAAGTACATCGTGCAAAGTGCGAATAAATGAGTTGATGTTGAGCCACTTGAAAGATCTAACGATTAAGGGACATTGATGTATTCCCATGATTGTCAGTGAGAAAACTTGCCATCAAGGCATGCAAGCCTCAAGGTGCTAAAATGAACTCTAGTCTCTATCCTAGATAAGGTGCTGAGGTCGATGAGTCAAGAATTGTTGAAAGGTGGGCCTTAAGAAATCCCACATCAGTCAACACGAGTTGTACATAATGAGTGGTAGAGCTATAGATGAAAGATAACAAATCAATGTATGTCATGGAAATGAAGCTGAATGGTTTTATTCAGAAGGAAAAAGATAAACTGAAAATCAGGAAAATGTGTACGACTCAGAAAGGTAGACATGCAGAAAGGCATGATATATAAGGTAGGGAAAAAGTAGACTCTAACATAGATGATGAATAATCTTGGAAGGAAAAAGGGTAAGTAATCATGACATGGTGTAATTAGTTTATGAAAGGCTTCTTTGTGGCAACAGAATGTCATGACATACATAGTGGAAACTCGACTTCTTCAAGCTTTCAATGGAACATTTTTCTGAAATTTTTCTGTGATTCTGGAAAAGCCATTCGTTCGTCTTTAAATCTGCAAAAGGTTAGCATTTTCCTGCAACAAACTTGCGAGAGCATTGAAAATATAGGAAAATATGTGTTTAACAAAAGTTAAAGAGAATAAAGAAAATGCTCTTATACCTGAAAGTGGCAACCCTTCTTGTCAAAACCTGTTTCTGAGTGACTTGTGAAAACAAGTTAGCACAATAACCATCAAATTTTGAGAAGATTCCAAGTTCATTTATAATTTATAATTTTATGATTTTATTTTTTACCTAATACTTACTTATTTATTTATATGTTTTTAGTTTTTAATTTAATTTTATTTAATTTTATAATGTTATTATAACCTTGTTATATATATATATATATATATATATATAAACTAATTTAGTTTTATAACTTTTAATTGTTTTATGTTTTTTTGTTCTTTATAATAAAATAAAACAAAGTATTATTTTAGTTTTATTTAGCATTTTTATTTTATTTATTTTTTAAATTTATGTTATTTTTTAATGTTTATATTTTTATTTATATGTGTTTTTTTCTAACTTTTTTAATTGTTTTGTAATAAAAAGAATTTAGAACGAAAATCAAAGTTTTTAGATCTATCTTATACAAAGAATAATGTGTTTTTATGTAAATATTGAGCAAGAGAGAGAGAGGGTCGACCCTTTCAATGCTAGACCACTCTAAAAACATACTATCTTAATTATCTAGAATAGAGAAGAATGTGCAAAAAAACGATTTCTATGGTAAATTTGGTAGCTTGAAACAAACACCTAATATGAAAGAAATGCAGCTTGATATCTCATAATTTGTTATTGCATAATCACTCACAGGCACAGTTTATATTGAAACAAACACCTATCTCCCCCAAATCGAAGATGTGCTAGGTCCCACTGTGCAAAAATAAAAAATAAGAAGAATGCTTAGCTATGACAACAACTGCCTTTAATTTCAAAGACGCATATTAATTTTATTATTTTATGTTTTTCTTAGATTATTTTGTTTATTTACCTATTGTTAATTTAGATTTATATATATATTTTCAATTTTATTATTATTATAACACCTTTGTTATTATTGTTAAATTGTTTTGATATTTTATTTATTTATAAAAAAAAAAAATTGTGTTTATTTTAATTTCGATAATTGTATATATACATATAAACTAAATTAAATTTTATTATGTAAAAATGTTTTGTGTGGTTTTTGTTTAAGTTACATTAACAAAGATTTTATTATTTGATTTGTTTTTTATTTTTATTTTTTAATTTAATAAATATACTAACTAATTAAAATGCATAAAAATGTATATGTGATGTTTTTCTTCACATTTTTATTTTGTTTTTACCTTTATATATTTCTAATATTTTTTTATGAATTTTTTTTAATTTAATTTATTTAATGTATTTATTGATTTTGTTTTGTTTGTGTTTTTTCATTTATTTATTTTTGTTTATGTTTTAATTTTAATTTTATTGTATTTTTTTTGTTTTCAAAATATATACATGTAGATAGAAAACACAAAATAACGTTACAAATGAATTCTAACAACACTGTCCTAAGTGGACAACCTTAATGAAGACCCATGGCATCCTTGGCCCTAATGAATCCAAGCAAACATTTTTTATTTTATTGTTTTAAATTTGCAAATAGGAAGATTACTAAATAACAAAAATCTGTAATGGACAACATAAGATATTTTTATCTTTGGTAATAAGAAATTCCACATAAGGAAAATATACAGAATCTTTCCATGCATAGAGCAATCTGAGATGCATTAAAGGTCGAAACAGAACTAAAAGAACTTTGAACTTCTACAATAATATTTAAAATTTAATTACAAATAAAGAGTCTACGATTCTCAATCCATATCAAATGATACTACACTCTTTATTATGTAGAAAGGAGGAGTGTAATACGAAGTCTGATCATCTACAACAAGTCCTACTTCAATCTCAGGACTCTCATCAACTAGATTTATAGTATCAGATTGATTACTATAATTATTTAACTTTAATGCTTTCTCAAATTGTTTAATGTATGCAGGATTCTTTGCAAGTTATAACAAAGGTATGTAAATATTTAATTTTGGAAATTCATGCTCAAAATCAAATGGTTGTATTGACTTGTCTTGCTATTCCTTTTTAGGATCAGACCGTTTAGGTTGCAAAATTTCATTTGTATTTTTAGGAGCAGGAGGTGTGGACTTTACTCATGAGGTAGATGGAGGATTTGATTTAATTTGAGCAACAAGAGGCTTTTCAATAGAGTTTGTTTTATTAGGTTCTTTAACTATGGTTTCTTTAGAAGTTTTCTTCAGAATGGGATACTAAGGCCACTTTTCATATTGGTTTCTAGGCCTAAGGAAGTATCTCTTTTTAGTATCAGCTTAATTTTGAAATTATTCTTCATAGAAAAATATATCATACTCATTTTGAGTTAGATGCATCATTTTAATCACCATTCATACACTTAATTCCTTCAAGAGGTTCAATATCTTCCTCATATGGTAGGACATCAATAATTGCTTCATTTTTCCTAACAAGAGGTTGTATGGGAGGATCTTCATTTCTTCTTTCTTTGTTTAAAATATGATGGTTCAAATTTCTTCTAAACTGATTTGGATTTCTCAGTCCACTAGCTTGATGATTTCTATTCTGATTATTTCCCTCAGTTTTAAGTCTTGCTAACTTATTTGATAAACCTATTAGTATTTTAGTCATTGCTTCTATCGTATCTTTGATTCTCTTGATTCTTGTTTTTATTTAAGGATTCAGCCTCATGTTTAGACTTCTTCTTCTCAAAGTATTGATTATGTTTAATCTTACCTATAGCTATCATATTTCCCTCAACATCCAGGGCATCATCTTGCATGATCGCTAGTGTTGATGATCTGCATTCTCTCAACATCATAGAAAAGTCAAATTCATAAGCTCTTGCATAAGTGACCTTTGTATAATCTTGTGAGAGTTTTATATCATTAATAATTATTTTATGTATCTTATTAAATATTTTGTTAAATTCAACTGCAGTTCCCCCATTATTTTTCATTAGGGATGAAAAATCAGTGAGGTAGTATAAGTTATCTCTCTTACCCCCCCACCGTATTTTAAAATCTTGATGTAAAGAATTCCAGGAGTTAATATAATTAGAAGGTAAATTTATAATCCATTTTCTTACATATACTTCAATTATTTGTACAAATAATCTCATATACACATCATCATCCTCAATTAAAAGGTTATCAGTGAAATTCTAAAAATTATCCATGCGTTCTTTAGTTGAAATATATATTTTCTCCATCATATTTGGGTAATATTTTCAAATAATAAAAGGCATATCATGAAAATATACAACTAGGTTTAAAGGACCATATATGGATGTAATCTATGGGTTAATATATGGTGGTGGGCCTCTAGGTCTTCTTCTTTCCATAACTAGAGTTTGTAGGTCAGTATGTAACCTAGGAAATATCAGTAACCTAGAAAACTGCAGTTATCCCACTATCACAAGTTTTCTTCTTATCATCCAACTACTTGGTACGATATTTTCCTCCATTACACCACATAACTTGATGATGTTTCACCTGCATGTTCAACATGTTATAAATGCATTGTCATGATTTGATAAATATATGTATAAGATAATTCAAGGGACAAAAACAAAACAACAATGGGATTTTAAATGCAAAAATCGAAGTAAAGCATTGCTTGCATTTCTATATTTTTCACCATATGCTAGATCAATTTCCTTCTGGGTCAAATTTGTATAATTTCCCATAAAATATATTATAATAAACTTGGACACCCTAGTCCATGATAAGGTATGGTATACTTATTTACATCATTCTATCCATATCTTCATCGAATCAATATTATTTGCAATGCATAAATGAATTNAATATATTATAATCAACTTGGACACCCTAGTCCATGATAAGGTATGGTATACTTATTTACATCATTCTATCCATATCTTCATCGAATCAATATTATTTGCAATGCATAAATGAATTGCATCCCACTATACACTTCCAAGATGAAGGAAACAAAATTCGGATTTAGTGAACCAAGAAAGATTAAAAAAATATTTTTGAAGATAGTAAATGCAATAAAAGCTATTAAATTTCTCTTTTCTCCGTCTAACTTTCCCCAAGAACACCTCCCCTTCAAATTTGTTCGTGTAATTGACATCCCAAAGGAGAGGCACATTGATATCACCCATGACTTAGGTAAAATACTCACTAAAATATATAGTGAATTTATATACCATATAGGCTTCAACCATTTATCTCTCTGTATGAGATCTTTGTGTAACAAAAGACTTCAATTCTTTCAAGTGCCTCTCCACCAACCACATTGATCTTGTGTGTATGGGTTCACACATTTCAATCTCATCCACTAGGTGTATGAAGTGGTGTTCTTGTGCATTGAAAAATATTGGAGGAAAATAATTTTTCATTTGACACATTAGATAGGAGATTTATCTCTTACAATACTTGATATCATCCTTATGGGTTTCTTTATATGACAACCACTTAAAGTGGAAAGAAATTTGATTATGTACTCAACATTAAAATACACAAGGAAGGAAACACACATGCTTACAAGTTATACAATTAATATTTTTATTATAACTTCTTACATACTTCATGTACATTTTGAGATCATAGATAACTTTGTTTATATTATTCAAAGTTATTTGGGATAATAGAGGTAGAACATACTGCAACAAGGATTTAAGAATTATCATTTAATTTTGATTACAACCAAACATGTATTACTAACAAATAATGTATAAATAACAAGATAATAAATATTGTAAAATGTCAAATGTTAGTAAAGGTATATCAATCATTAGTTTTAGCCCCACCAAAACCATCTTGATTCATTAATATACTTTTATGTTCGAACCAAAACCTATTGGAAAATTGATCTTTCCTATAACCTATTTTACAACATGTCTCTCTTGCTCTGTTAATAACCATGGAGATTGATCAAATTTTCATCATTATAGAAATATTGCATTGATTTGGATTCCTCAATGTCACTAATAACTTTAGTATTTTTTTCCTTGTTATTCCTCCCTGTATAATTTTCCATAAGCATTCTATGACATTATTTCCAATGTGCATTGTGTCAAAGGAATGAGATACTTGTAGGTTCTCATAGTATGGAAACCGATTGAATTGAACATTGTATCAGTTAAAACCTTGTGGAATATCACCATGAAAACATTTTAGAAAGATCAAATATGAAATAAGACTTTTTAAGCAAATAAACAACAAAATATAAAAAATAATACAAGTGGAAAATACCATGAACGTAACTAAAACCAATTGATTACCATGAATCTTCTTAAGTTCCCTTTTTCATAAATGAGGCTTCATTATTCATGTTTTTTTACCACTCTTTTCCTTCCCATTAAACATATTTTTTTTATAAATTTGATTTCTATGGTCCTTATGGAGGAAATGCTTGAGCTCGTTGTAGACCTCCTTTCGTAAGATTCTTAAACATTTAGATGTTTTTCCCAGGACACATATTGGACATGTATATTTACCCTTTGTTTGAATCTTTTTCAAAAATATTCAATAATAAATGATATATATATTTACATTACAAGTTTATATACCACAAAATGTGTAAGCCCTGGTGCATCGTCAATTGTCCATGTAAGTATACAATGGAATTGAAACTATTTTTCCCCAGTGGGTTGGCCATGTTGTACATATTGAGGTCGGCCCATAATTTCATACTTTCATCTATGAGAGGCTCAAGATATGAATCCACATTTTTAATTTGGTGCTTTCATACTTATTTTAAAATTAATATACAAATTTAAGTTATTGAACATGAAAAATTGTAAAAAAATAAAAATGAATTGCTTATATGTTGTTAGCAATATTAAATACAAGTACCTCTAATAATTGATGGAAACATGACATGCTTCCTCTTTATTTACATCTAAGGTGGAATATATTGTTTATAAAAAAATGAACAAATACAGTAATTGGTTTTTAGCTCTCCAAATGGATTGACACCATCAAGTACCATTAAAAGTCTAACATTAGTAGGTACTTCTTTAAAAATGGGCCATATATTCTCAATGTCTCTAAATGAAAAACCATGTCCATGTATTATCATGACACCATCTTCACTTCTATGTCATGCAAGGTAGTCCATTAATTGTTCTATGTTTTTGCACATGAACAATCATTGAAAACATGGAATTATCAAGATATGATGAAGAACTTTGTGGGGCACTTTAGTTGTTACATGATCGCTACAATATATACTAATTCCACCTTCAGGGAACTAAGCTTTTTATGCATGTTGTCAATAATATATAATATTATCATTAGGAGATGCATCAATCGTGTTATACTCTATTCCTATATCTTTAAAAAGGGTGCACAATTATTTATATGTGTGAGGTAAAATATTTGACGGTCGTAGAAGAATATGAACTAACAATTTACAACAAAAATAAAAGTTAATCTATTGTTATATGAAATTTTAGGTCCTATATATTACAACCACAAATAATTATAATGATATACATAAAAATATTGCATACCTTAACACTTGTGTAATTCCTATGTTTGAAATACCATTCATTACCTTCAAGTTCACTAGCAACAAAAGAGTAGAGAGAAGACTTGTCTTTGAGTCTTTATATAAGGTTTTTTGTGCGTTATCAATAAGAGGTAAATTATGCATATGTTCATAGATATCATCCTCATGTGCATTCTCATCCATGGAAACAAATATGTCATGGATCAACCTATTTACCCCTTCATTCTCAAGAATATTAGGGTCATTTTCTTCCAAAGTATCAACTTCAATTTCAGCAGCCTCACCATCATCTCTGCTATGAATTGTAGCATATGGAGTTCCAAGAATTGGTTTTCTTGTTTATATAATAATTACAACAAACTAAATACAATTAGTACCGAAATAATAAGTTGTTAAAACTATTGAAAACTATCAAAAATCATGTTTTTGACATCTTACCAAGGGGTGATATTATTTTCCACCTTCCAAATGTCCATACTCTAAGAAATTATTAATAGTTGTTGACCTAACAACTCTTCTTATCTTTATCCCTTTGTATTTTATACAAGGGAAATAACATTTCCCGTCACCAATACAATGAACAATTAGATTGGGATAATTATGATTAGATGCAGGATTATCATGTAGTCTGTGTGCCAAAAAAATGCTTTTATAGGATCAAAATTCACATTGGTTTAGAATATAGAATTAATAATAGATTGTATATGATCATTTCGGTCAGCTATACCCATTCCTTGATTAAGTTTAACTGACATTGCTTTCTATATCAACAAAACAAAAAAACCATTCATTAGCACAATAAGAATCAAAATCAAATAATTTCACAAACAGAAAATTAAAGAATGTATTAAAAAGTCTCAACTTGATACCAAATGTTTCTCCATTTGGTATTGTTTTGAATGGTTTGTGTGATAAATGTGATAATGTGTATGCACAAACATCAATAACAAATGGCCCTAATTATACCATAATTTTTTCATATTCAAAGAAATTCATATTTAAATAACTTCTCCTTGACAAAGAGTTTAACAAATATTATGGTGTATAATTGTCCTATAAATCATTCCTTAACCATATTATATATGTGGTATATGTTGATTTATGATGTTTTTATACAATCATTTATATGTTGTAGGTAATAAATTAGTGTGATATCATAAAAAAAATCAATTCTAAAATCACCTATGTTGTTGAACACATTTGTGTCCACGTGGTCATTAAAAAATTGAAGTGACATCTATACAAATTAAAGGATTTTTTTTATAAGATGGAAAATGTCAAAATAGTGGGAATTGTAAATAGCCTCATTATTGGTGCATGATTCATAGAAGCTTCATTTAGTATGGATAATACCCTAGTTTTAGTTCTCATGTAATCATTGAATCCACAAGCACCATTGCTTCTACTAAAAATATTGTAATTTCACCCATATCCCACTTTTAGACCAAATATTCCATTTATAGAACACGTGAAGTGACATGGGGCCATGTGCATGTCAATTAGACAAAGAGACTACTATTTTTAGGTCCTAAAACCTTAATTTTGATTCCAAAACCTTGAAAAATGGCTTGAAAAACATACATGATGTGCAAAACCTTATAATGAAATTCACACAACACATGTAATCTAAATTTCACCTTATGGGGCTATATGGTGGTTTAAAATCATGTGCATGGTACATAATCCATAAGAGCCTATATTAGGATGTAGGACATTGTTTTTATCCCTCAAATAGGTCCATGACCATAACAACCATATTTGGTGTGAAAAAAACTTACAATGGAAACCTTATCACACATACAGGGAAAATATTCCCTTTCAAAGTACTATGTGGAAATTTTAGACCTTGTGCATGCACCATGTGCGACAAAATCCTATTCTAGGACCTAACAAATTTGTCTACATCCTCATATTATTTCTAATACCTTTATAACCATTCATGATAGAATGCAAATCATGTGGAACCTATAGGAAAAATATTCCCTTTACATGGTATGTTAGGTGGTTTTAGACCAGGTACGTGGTCCATGAGCATGAAAATACTATTTTAGAGCCTAAGACAAGACATGGGAACTTTTAGATAAATCCTTTGAACAAACATTTTTAGATAGGTGTCTCATGCTATGAAGAATGATAAAAAATCACTAAAATCATCAAAAAGGCCTTGGGAAATATACAAGATGTGAAAAACTTTATAGTGTAATCTGCACAACACATGTAAGCTAAAGTTTTATCTTATGGGTCTATGTGGTGGTGTCAAATAATGTGTGTGGTACATAAGCCATAAAATCCTCTATTATATTGTAAAACATTTTGTTTCTCCTGTAGCTAGGTCCATGGCCCTAAGAAGCATCCTTGGTATGAAAAAAACTTGCAATGGAAACCATATGACACATATAGGGAAATAAAAGGGACTACAGGATGTTTTTGGACTTTGTGCATGGTTTAAGAGAATTAAAATCCTAAATTAGTCCCTAATAGATCAATGCTACTCCTCAAACTATTTCCATATCATTGAGAATTGTCATAGTGTGAAAAACCTCATAATGATGCGTACATAACACTTGTAAACCAAATATTTCTTTTACAAGGCTTGTGGGTTTGTTTTGGATCATGTGCATGGTCCACAGGGCATAAAATTGTATTTTAGAACCTAATATATGTCAATTGAATACATGGAATACATAATTGTGCTATGTATGATCCTCATGATTAGATTAGGAGTTATTACCTCAAGGGAACATGTCCTTGAGTTTGATATGGTATCCATTTTGAGGTATATAATGCAAGAGATGGTTATTGATGCCAAGAATTGAGTAGGTGGGCACATATTATTTGCATAGGGAATACTTGGACTACAAATGGGTTATTTTATCCAGATCAAGATTTGTAACACTAAGGATGGTTCCTTTGTTCTATTCCATGACACAAGGTCTAACTTTAGGGTTTGAAGCCATACTCGTTCCCTCTAGATCTTAAGATCCATGAAAAATAACCTATATCACCACATAGGGATTATTTAAGGATATTTTATCATACCTTTGATATATGGTCACCATTTGGAGGTACATTCTGAATGGGTTTCAAGGCCCATTCCATGGTATAGGCATATCTGTGAGATATGGTTACTATTTTGAGGTTTGGAACACTAGGGATCATTCTTTGTACCCATCCCATGGTTTGATGTAAAAAATAGGGTGTTATACCATAAAATTTACCTCTAGAACTCATCATCCATTTTTGGGGCCATAGAACACAAGTGATGCACTCACATGCAAATGATGAACTCACCGTACACATAAGTTATGCACTTAGACATGCATAAATGATGTAGTCACATGCAATATAGGTGTGTCAATGTGTAAATTTTGTGTGTGTTCATCCTTTATGTAGGTTTACAGTGCATCACTTATATGTGTCTCAATTATCTTTACACGTGTTAGTCTGTGAATGGGATAGGTGATCATCTCCTATGTGCATAGTTTATGTGTGGTTTAAGTGCATCATATATGTTTATGTGTGTTTTTTATGCACATAGATTATGTTTATGTGTTAAATCATATTATATGTGTTGGTCATGTGCATGCATGCCTTGTTATAGGTGAAGAA
>LPNX011003172.1:27141-38153 GCA_001517045.1 Pseudotsuga menziesii
TACTATCTCCATAAAATAATTGACGATCGTTCTTGCTTTGAAGGGGTGAGATAGTGCACATAAGTGTGCATATTTAGTAAGTCTATCAACAACCATCACGATGACACTCTTTCCTTCATACTTGGGTAAAATTGTGATAAAATCCATTGAGACCTTTGTCCACCTTTGGATTGGAATGGAAAGTGGTTCTAGGAGACCAGGGGTCTTAATTGTTTCCACATTATTTTGTTGGAAAACCGAACATTCTGTCACAAATTTTTGAACATCAGTTTTAAGAACATCCTAAAAAAATATTTCTTTACCATGTGGTAGGTTTTTAAGAAACCAGAGTGCCCTGCTATTGGAGAGCAGTGGAATTCAAAAAGTACCTTTTGTATGAGTTGGCAATTCTTACCAAGATATAAGTGATCAGTGTACCATAGCAAGTCATCTTTCCACATAAATGTAGTAGAGGCACTGGGATCCTATTGCAGCTTTTAAATAAATGTCCATAGTTTTTCGTCATTTTTCATTCATCCATCACTTCATCTATCCAATCCGGTTGGATGATCAAAATAGGATAGAGTAATGCTTCAACATACTCATGTTTCCTAGAGAGTGCATATGCAACAACAATTTTCTTCCCCTTTGTTTATATGATTTCAAAGTCATATCCAAACATCTTTGTCACCCATTTTTGTTGCTCTTCTAAAGATAGACTTTGTTCCAAGAAGTATTTATGCTATTATGATCAGTTTTAACCTTGAAACGTCTCCCTATAAGGCAGGGGCATCATTGATTCAAGGAATGCAGTATTGCCAACATTTCCTTTTCATAAATGGGATTTTTTAAGTTATTTCCCTTGATTGGATGAATTGTGAAGACAAGAGGGTTTACTTGTTGCATTAGTACAACTCCAATTCCATTTTCTGAAGCATCACATTTCACAATAAAGGTTTTTGTGAATTCTAGTGTTGCCAAAACTGGAGCTTTACATATGGCCTCTTTGAGTTGTTGAAAATATTTAGTTGCCTCTAGAGTCCAAGAAGATGAATCTTTGATTAAGAAATGTTGTTAGAGGAGTTTCTATTCTTCCATAGTTCTTAACAAACTTTTTGTAGTACCATGTCAGACCTAAGAATCCTCAAATATTCTTCAGGGTTTTGGGAATCGACCAGTCCATCATGGATTTAATTTTGTTATGGTCTACCTTGACACATTCATGAGATACAATATGACCCAAATACTCTGCCTCCTTTATCCCAAAGAACATTTTGACGGTTTTTCATACAATTCTTTCTCCTTTAGTAGTTGTAGTACCCTATCAACATGTTGAACATGTTCTTCCCAAGAATTGTTATAAATTAGTATATCATCAAAGAATACCAGGAAAATTTTTCTAAGGAAAGGCTTGAAAATGGAATTGATCAAACCTTGAAATGTGGAAGGTGCATCTGTTAGACCAAATGGCATGACCAAAAATTCATAGCAGCCTTCATGAGTTCTGAATGTTGTTTTGGGGATGTCTTCATCCTTCATTCGAATATGAAGATACCCAGAACGAAGATCCAACTTTGTGAAGACAATTGTTGCATGTAACTCATCTAACAATTCATCAATGATGAGAGTGGGAAACTTGTATTTAATGGCGATATTGTTGAGATCTCTATAATCATGACACATACACCATGATCCATCTGGATTGGGTACCATTACCACTGGTGTAGAGTAAGAACTTTGGATAGGCCTAATTATGCCATCCTCTATCATTTCGAAAACCACATGCTCAATTTCACTCTTTTGGCTATAGGGATATCGATAAGGTTTGATGTTAGGAGGAACACTGACTGGAATTAAGTGGATAACACGATCAAATTCATAGATAGGTGGAATACCTTTGGTAATATATTTAAATACCTTGGAATGTTTATTAATGATCCTTTGGAGATATGGCGAGATATGGAACTTTGAGGTTTGAACATATAATGAGCATAATTGTGAAACTATACCTTTATGTCCCCTTTTTAACAACTTTTTCATATCATTAGAGCTTATCACCTTGCTTGGTTTTCCTTTGATACCATTTAACTCCTATTCTTTTCCTTCCCATGAAAATTTCATGAAAATATTTTGAAAATTAAAAGCCACTATTCCCAATTATTGTAACCATTGGACACCTAAGACAACATCAACACCACCCATTGGGATAGAGATCATTAGACTGTTCAACACATATTCCCCAATATCCAGATTGATATTATGGCATTTCCTTGAGCAGTTTATAGTTCCTCCATCTACAATCAGTACTTGAAACTTTGGTGCTAGATATACAAAGAAATTAAGAACTTTGGCTAATTTACAATGAATGAAATTATGAGTACTATCAAAATCAATCAACATTGTTACATTATTCTTTTTAATGTATCCTTATATCTTGAGAGTTTGAGGAGTAATAATTCCAGCCAATGCATCACAAGATATTGTGGGAGTAATTTTTTCTAAAGTAGCCTCTTCTATTTCTTATGAAGTGGCCTCTTCTAGAGATGCTTCCTCTTCTTTTGGTTCTTTGTCTCCACAATATATATAGAATAATATATTATCCTTGCACTTATGTCCCTTACTATACTCGTTGTCACAATTAAAACATAATCCATTTGATATTATTTAATCTAGTTGTTGGGGTGTCAACCTTTGTGGTGGTTTATAAGAAGGAACATTATTTTCTCTGTATGTGTTGGAGAAGGACTTTCTAGTAGTCATTTCCATATTTTATTTTCAACCTTCCTTGCCATCATGAAAAACTTCTCTAGAGATGATGGTTCAAACAGACACACCTCATGTTGAATGTTATCTTTCAAGGTTCCAATAAAGAGATATAACAAATTATATTCTAAAATATTCCTCACTTTGAGACTTAGCTACTGAAATTGCTTGATGTGCTCTGTAATTGAACCTTTTTACTTGAGTTTTACCAACTGACTGAAGAAGGTGTTTCTATTTATATCCCCATAATGTGAAATCAATTATTATATGAATATATACCAAGAGAGAGTCCTTTTTATGGTCACAAAGTCATCGGTACCATACAAATTGATCTGGTTCTAAATACAAGGATGCAATAGTTACCTTTTGCATAGTGGGAACCTGGTGTAGATCAAAGAATTTCTCTATCTAAAAAATACACGTGATTGGATCCTTTACATCAAAGGTTCTCATGTCAATGTTGGGGATAAATTAGTTTATTGGACTTTAATTGAACCCATTATGTTGTAGTGAATCATCAAATTTTAAGGAATCCAAATTCCTACTCTCTAATTGTTTTTCAATTTTCTCCAGACATGACTGGAATAAGTCATCTTTTTCCTCCTTGTCCTCTTTTTGAGTAGATAAATGAGGAATAAAGTTATGTTTTATATCCTTCATCAATTCCTTTAAGTCTTGAATATCTTCTTTTATAGCCATCCCTTTGAGATCCTCTTTACTATCCATATTATTTTCAAATTTAGCAAAGTCATCAAATTTCACATTTCCTTTCATTAGAGGAAATTTCAACTCAAAATGGGCCTTTTAACTTTTATTCAAATTCCATGTCATCATGTGTTAGCCAATGAAATTGCTTTAAATTTGAAATACTGTATAGGTCTCAAACACTTTTTTAATATAAATTTGGGGATAGGTATCATAAAAAAAAACTACTTTTTTTGTTTGTATTTTTGACATATCTCCCTGTGTTTTTACTCAAATTTTGATCGGGAGAGCTCGTTGGATGCAGAATTAAATTCCACATCCAACGAGTACCCACTCAGCATACTTTTGATGGACCCCGCTACCCCCAAAACAAGAAATACTTGAAAAAATGGAATGATGACATCATCATTCCATTTTTTCAGGTATTTCTTGTTTTTGGGGTCGCGGGGTCCGTCAAAAGTATGCTGAGTGGGTACTCGTTGGATGCGTAATTTAATTCTACATCCAACGAGCTCTTCCGATTGAAATTTGAGTAAAAACACAGAGAGATATGTCAAAAATACAAACAAAAAGTAGTTTTTTTCTTTTCTTCCTCCAAAATTAATAAATATTATTTTATTATTTTAACTATTATTTTATTAGTTCATTTTAGGAGGCCCATTTTGAGTTGAAATTTCCTCTAATGAATCATATATTCCATCTTGGACACGCTAAAAGATATGTCTTCCATTTCATCGTATGTCGAGGATGAATAGTCTGGGGGTTTTAGTGGAGTTTGATTCTTTCCACTACCTTTTGGTGGAATTTTGAAAAATAAATATATATATCACACCCTAGGTTTTACGACAAATTGACCCTTCTACTAAAATCTATTCAAATGCAAAATGACGTACCTTTTTCAAACCCTAATTGGAAGATTGTTTTAGGGATGACTTGTAACTGAGGTAAAATTTGAATTTCAACTGCTTTGGGTTTGAAAATTCAGCCTGTGGTACCCTGATTTTTCCTCTTTCCAATGCCATAGGTATGACCTAATTTGGATGTGACAAAAAAAAAGTTGTTTGAAATATCCCAAAGCTTCTTATTTTTGTCCTATCCAGAAGAGCGCACTAGTACTATATGCCATGTGTCCAATGTTTTGTTTCTTTAGCTGAAACTTCTACCACAGATACCCTGGTCCGTTTTCTTTCATATGAAAATGGTATCACTCAATTTTCATCTCAGATGTTTTAGATATGACCTTTTCCCCAAGAACACATGTTTTAGACTAGGTTTAGGACTAGTAAAAAAACCTAGATTCCTCTGCAATTATCTCTCAAACTGTAATGGATCAGGATATGAATTTTGTACTGGAAATATTTCAGCATTTTTTAGAAGTGGGTTTTAACCTCAAACTAAGAATCCTTGTAGAAAAAAATTTGTAGCGAAGTTCCAAGATGACTCGTTTTGTAGAAGCGAGTCCCGATGAAAGAGCTCCGATACCAAATGTTATGCAACCAACTCCCAGAAATAGTATAAAAAGAGTAGAAATAGAAAATAAGATAATAATCCAAGCCTTAACAATCAATAATAGAGATAAATATCAATCATCTTCGAGGGATGAACCTCCTTACACAATGTACTGAGTACACAAGATAAGATAAGATATTATGATGACTAAAACAAGAATATCCTTCCTATATATAGGAGACGAATGTGTACAATAACAAGTAATAGACCCAAGCCAACATAAATAACATGTAATGCACCACAATATAGGGAGTAATGTGCCACACTATTGTTGGTCTGAATGAGTTTGTTTGTCATTGATGTAAAAGAATGTCTATTGGAAAATGCATAAAATGAATTTGAAAGAATAATTAAATTTGATAGCTATTATTCTTTGAGAAAGAACCAAAGAAAAAAATCATGACTGAGACACATAAATTCTTGTCTTCAGACATAAAGCTATAT
Organism: Pseudotsuga menziesii; assembly: GCA_001517045.1. NCBI lineage: Eukaryota > Viridiplantae > Streptophyta > Pinopsida > Pinales > Pinaceae > Pseudotsuga > Pseudotsuga menziesii. The sequence goes on from LPNX011003172.1 coordinate 32,542, forward strand.
TACGTTCATAGAAATGGGAATTAGCAACAGTTCATTTTTTTTATGGCTAAAACAATTTGTTATCCATCAAGCGCTTGATTCCAGGTGTCAAAGCACAGTTCCAATGACCATCATTAAAACAAGAATACGGTTCCAAAGTTTGTTAAAATAAGTTACTGCTTAATGAATTGATTAGTGTTGCACTGCCCACAACTTTTTAAAACTGTCTTATGGTGAATACTACACTGCCCAAAAATATTTTTGAAATTGTATTATGGTTAAGACAACTATTTATGGTGTGTGTTGTAAGTTTATGCAAGCAGGGCAGTGGAAATATAAAGACTTTGTCATGAATAACAAGATTGAAGTGGTAGAATGCAAGATACTCATTATAGCGCAACATATGAATTGGAAAAGACATGTAGTACAATTTTTGAATTGATGAAGACATGCAGAGCCCTGAATTGGAGAATACACGCAGAGCTATGAATTTGTGAAGACACGTAGTGAGGCATAGCTATGATTTGATGAAGACATGCATAGAAATAAAATGGTGAGGAAGAACGCAACATACTAAACATAGCACAGTTAGTGAATTTGAAAAGATGCAGTGAAGGAAAATTTAATGCTGAGAACTGAATGCATAGGAAGCGCAGTGAATAAATTGAACATTGTGAAATCATTTAGCAATGGAGAAACATAGATCAATGAAGTGTCAGCAATGAAGAAAAACATAGAGCTATGAAGAGGTTATAGAAATGTTGGTATGTATTGGATTTTATTGATGAGCCAAATGATAAATTGCATTCTGTACAGAAATTGAAAGTTCTTCCATTTTTCTGAGGACTCAAGCTACTGTAGATTGATTTAGTAAGATGAATGAAATAGAGATCTGTAAATGGTAAAGATCAATCAGATACTAGATACAGATGATAATAAATTTGCAAACCTTAAATCTAATCTTTTAATACATTACAACTGCATAAGTGAAGAGAGTTTGAGACAGACTGTTTTTTTGACAGTGTAGTTTGATAGAGATGTTCTTGACAAGATGATTACTAACTGAAAGTGTTTTGAGAAATGTTATGACAGAATAGAGATGTTGTGACAGAATGAGTTGTTGTTAAAAGTTTATATTTGGTACATATTGGGTCTAAAAGATAACATGTTTGGATTAAAAGTATGTGAAACTGGTTGGTGCTTATATTACAGGGAGGAAGGGAGGTGCTAGGGAGACTGGTAGTCTTATTGCAAGTTGAATCTTGTATTAAGATAGTAGGAGCTATCTTTTAGTAAGAGCTGAAAATAAAGAGGTAGTTGCTTGAGGTAGTAGCCTCATCTGAGTTGTTTCCTAGATAAATGGCATGATGTAATTAAAGTTGCTTGCTTTACATCCATAAGAAGAAGAGGTTTTTCCCTTTATGGGTTTCCTCATGAACAATTTATGTCTCTGTCAATTTTATCTGTTTGATGGTTATAAGATGCATTAAAAATATAAATAAAACTATAGACAGTTGATTCACCCCCCCCCCTCTCAATTGTTTGTCTTGATTAACAATTGGTATCAGAGTCGGTCACTTCAGATCTCAGTTTAATCACTGGAAGTGTGGTCTTTTATGATGGATAAGAAGTCTGAATTTACAAAACATGGATTAACTCTATTTGATGGACATAATTATGCATTTTGGAGTATTAGGAGGAAATTGTTTTTACAGACTCAAGGAGTAGATTTTTAGCAAGATGTGTTGAATGAATATAGTGCTTCGAAAACCATTCCAATAGATGTTGTAGGTAAGAAACTTTATGAAATTAATTCCAAAGCCATATATGCAATACTTGGAGGTTTAGCAGGGTTAGAATTTGTTAAGGTTATGCATTGTGAGTTAGCTAAAGAATTATGGGACAAATTGGAAAATGTCTATGAACGAGGTACTAAGGTAAAAAATTCTAAGTTACAGTCATATAGGAGTCAATTTGAAAGTTTAAAAATGGAAGAATCTGAAGATATAGCAACATATTTTCTTTGTATTGATGAAATAGTAAATACCATGAGAGGTCTAGGAGAAAAGGTTAAAGATGTTGATATTGTGCAAAAGGTACTTATATCTTTACCTATAAGATTTAATTCAAAAATATCTACTTTGGAAGAAAGAACCAATATCTCTCCTTTAGAAATGGATGAACTACATGGAATACTAACAACATATGAGATGAGAAATTCTTGTGAGGATTCCTTCAGGAAAGAAGCAACTTTCAAGGCAGCTAAGAAGAACAAGAAGAAAGTTGAAGAAGAAACCGACAATCATGATGATTCATAAGAAGATTAGGAAGAAGCTAATTTTGTCAAAAATCTGAAAAAGTGTACTGGTAAATACAAAGGTAAGCTTCCTCTTAAATGCTTTGGTTGTGGTAGAATAGGGAATTTTTGCCTCCAAGTGTCCTTACAATAAGCATTCTAATGGTGAAGAAGAAAGCAATAGAAAGAGTAAAGAATACAAGAAAAAACAAAAGAAATCTTTTCAAAGAAACTCATATAAAAAACAAAGTCTATTTATTAAAGATGATAGTGATTCTTCATAAACAGATGAAAGTGATGTTAGCTCAGATATAAGACTCTTTATGGCTGTAGAAAATCAAAATGATGAATTTATTGAAAAAGAAGAAGGTGAAGTTGATTTAGAAGCTGAACTTCTAAGTTCATTGACCGAACTTAGAAACGTAAGAAGAGAATGTAAACATTTCAAAGAAGAAAATGAAAATCTTGAAAATGAGTTACAGAAATCTAACAAGTTGATAGAAAGCACTGAAAGTATGATAATTGATTTAAAGCTCAAAATTGAAGAGGCTAAATTAACTAAAGAAGCACTAAACAACCTGCTTGTAGAAAAGGATAAGGAAAATGAATATCTAAAATTTGAAGTTGTTTCAGTAAGAAAGAAGGTACAAGAAAATAACATGAATGGTAGTTCAAATATTCTAGAACAAATTATTAATAATCAAAGATCAACAAATGACAAAACTGGATTTGGTTATAAATCTAAGACTACTAAGGCAAGTACTAGCACAAGTACTTAAAAGACAGGTATTGATGTGAAAAACACTAGCAATCAGATGGAATCAGTAAAGGAAAAAGAAAATCAAACCCCAACAATACATAGAAGAAGTTATGACAAGTACTAGAACAAGTTTAATGGCTATTGTTTCTTTTGTTACAAGTATGGACATAAAGCTGCTTTTTGTAATGCATTCTCAAGAAACATAATTGCACATAACAACCATGACAAATCTAGAGTTGACTATGGAAGAAGGCATGACAGAATCATTCAGAATAATTTGAATAATTCCTATAACATATTTGATGTCTTAAGTTTTGAAATTGAATGTTATAGATGTAATAATTTTGGACATATATCAAGAAATTGTCCAATGAACTTTCATAAATTTGTTGAGTCTAATTATATTAATCTGAAAACTAGATGTTGGAAAAAGAAAAGTGATCATCTGGAATCTGAAAAATGCACTCTAGGTTTACAGGCTGATCATAAAGTGAAATGGTGTGTGGATAGTGGATGTTGTAAACATATGATAGGAAGAAAACATAATTTTGTTACTTTGGATGAAGGAAAAGAAGGTACAGTTACTTTTGGAAATGAACAATCAGCTAGAATAATTGGAAGAGGTACTGTGTGTTTGAATAATAAGAATATTATGGCTGAAAATGTTTTACTAGTTAAGGATATGGAACATAATTTGTTAAGTGTAAGTCAAATTTGTGATAAAGGGCATTATATGAATTTTGATTCTAAAAATTGTCAAATCAGAGATGTCAAAACAAATTGGTTAGTTGGAACAACTACAAGAACACCACGTAACATTTACATACTAGATGAGAAAAAGGAAGATTTTTATCTTGGAAATGAAGATGAAAATTGGTTGTGGCATAAAAGGCTTGGACATATTAACTTTGAAAGTCCGATTCAGTTAAACAAAAAAGGAAGCAATAAGAGGTTTACCTTTCATAAAGAATCTTACCAACTCTGTTTGCAAACAATGTCAACATGGTAAACAAACTAGAGTTAAGTTTAAAACAAACGAATACTCTACAACAAAACCTTTGGATCTAATACATGCTGATGTTTGTGGACCTATGAGGAAAAAAGGATTAAATGGTGAAGATATTTTCTATTATTTGCGGATGATTTTACTCAAATGACTTGGATGTCTCTGTTAAGAAGGAAGTTTGAAACATTCAATTGTTTTCAAATTTTTAAAGAGTTGACTAAAAATGAAATTGACATGAAAATTAAATGCTTAAGATCAGACAATGGAGGAGAATTTGTTTCTAAATAATTCAATAAGTATTGTGATGATAATGGTATCAAAAGACATTTTTTTGTTACTGAAATGCCTCAACAAAATGGTGTTGTTGAAAGAAAAAATAGGACTATTATGGAGATGGCAAGAACAATGTTAAATGAATCTAAACTAAGTAATATAATTTGGCCTCAGGCTGTTCATACTGCTGTGCACATACTAAATAGAATTTTGTTGAGAAGTAATAGTAACAAGACACCTTATCAGTTATGGAAAGGTAGACCAGCAAGTGTTAAACACTTTAGAATATTTGGTAGTAAGTGTTACATAAAGAGAGTTGATAAAAATATGGGAAAATTGGATTCTAGAACTGATGAAGGTATTTTAGTTGGATATTCATGCTAAAGAAAAGCTTATAATGCTACAATTTCAGATTGAAGAAAATTGTTGAAGCCATAGATATAAAATTCGATGAATCTTCATTTTTAAAATCCAAAACTGAAAAGAAAGACCATCAGATATATGAAATATACGAAAAACTGAAAATGGAAGAAGAATCAAGTGATGTAGAGGAAACTAAATCAGTTAAAAATGAAAATATGATTCCTACATTATATCAGGGATCAAATCCATCTAAGACTCCAAGCAAAAGAATTCAAAGAAATCATCCCGAAGAACAAATCATTGGTGATATCAATGCAGGTGTTGAAACTAGAAGCAAAAGGAAAGAATCTACTTCTAATCAAGAATAGGTATCATTACTCTCACTGTTTGAACCCAAGAATGTTGAAGAAGCAATTAATGATGAAAACTAGATGAAAGCAATGAAAGAAGAAATAAGTCAAATAGAAAAGAATAAGACATGGGAATTGGTTCCTAGACGTTTAAATAAAAATGTTATTGGGGCTAAATGGGTTTTCAGAAATAAGTTGGATGAAGCAGGCAACATAACTATAAATAAAGCTAGACTGGTTTGTAAAGGGTATGCACAAGTAGAAGGCATAGATTATGGAGAAACATATTCTCATGTTGCAAGAATGGAATCCATTAGACTAATTTTGGCGTATGCTAGTTCTAAGAACATTAAAGTTTATCAAATGGATGCAAAATATACATTTTTAAATGGTGAGTTAGAGGAAGAAGTTTACATGGAACAATCATATGGGTTTCAGATACAAGAAGCAGTAAATCATGTTTGCAGGTTGAAAAAGGCTCTGTATGGGCTAAAACAATATCCAAGAGTTTGGTATTCCAGGCTTGACAAATACTTAAGGCAACAAGGATACATAAAATGTAACACTGACAGTAATATTTATATT
>LPNX011003172.1:38391-49248 GCA_001517045.1 Pseudotsuga menziesii
AACTACAAGGCCAGATGTCATGAATGTAGTATGTCGAGTTGCTTGGTTTCAATCATCTCCAAAAGCTTCTCACTTGCTTACAGTTAAGAGGATTCTTAGATATCTAAAAGGAACAATAGATTATGGCTTGTGGTATCCCAAAGATAAAAATCTTGATTTATATGCTTTTATAGATGCAGATTGGGCAGGTTGTGTACATGATCGAAAAATCACAAGTGGGGCAGCATTTTATCTAGGTGGATGTTTGGTAAGTTAGTTAAGAAATAAACAATCAGTAGTATCTCTTTCTATTGTTGAAGTAGAATACATTGCTGCAGCAAATTGTTGTACACAAATACTATGGATGAAACAAATGCTAGAAAATATACATGTCACTTATGATGATCTTGTTCCTATTTTATGTGACAATACAAGTGCCATCAGCATTTCCAAGAATCTGGTTATGCACTAAAAAACAAAACATATTCCAATTAAGTTTCATTTTCTCAGAGAGCAAGTTTTAAACAATACTATAAAGATGGAGTATGTTAGCACACATTGTAAAATTGCTGATATATTCACTAAGCCTTTACCTCAGCAACAATTTGAAAATCTCAGGGAATAGTTAGGTGTTTCTTGTATGTAATCTCTAACATTTTTGTTTTCAAAGTGATGCTCAACCGCCATATAAGATTTGCAGAGTTTCAATGATAGACTTCTCTTGACAGGTTCAGTTTTGGTTACAGATTGGTTACATCTTTCACAGGTTTTTTTGTTAGGGGGAGAGTTCTCATATCATTCTGTTTGGTTCTTTTCCATCGATAAAAAAGGGGGAGAAGATGTATATGTTTTCCATCAATGACAAAGGGGGAGTTTGTTGGTATGAATGAGTTTGTTTGTCATTGATGTAAAAGAATGTCTATTGGAAAATACATAAAATGAATTTGAAAGAATAATTAAATTTGATAGATATTATTCTTTGAGAAAGAACCAAAGACAAAAATCGTGAATGAGACATAGAAATTCTTGTCTTCAGACAGAAAGCTTATTACGTTCACAGAAATCGGCATTAACAATAGTTTGTTTTTTTATGGCTAAAACATTTTTTTATCCATCAAGCGCTTGATTCCAGGTGTCAAAGCACGGTTCCCATGACCATCATTAAAACAAGAATACAGTTCCAAATTTTGTTAAAATAAGTTACTTCTTAATGAATTGATTAGTGTTGCGCTGCCCAAAACTTTTTAAAACTATATTATGTTTAATGCTACGCTGCCCAAAAATATTTTTGAAACTGTATTATGGTTAATACAATTGTTTATGGTGTCCATTGTAATTTTATGCAAGCAGGGTTGTGGAAATATAAAGACTTTGTCGTGAATAAAAGGATTGAAGTGGTAGAATGCATGATACTCATTGTAGCGCAGCATATGAATTGGAGAAGACATGCAGTAAAGTTTTTGGATTGATGAAGACACGCAGAGCCCTGAATTGGAGAATACACACAGAGCTATGAATTTGTAAAGACATGCAGTAAGGCAGAGCTATGATTTGATGAAGACATGCAGAGAAATAAAATGGTGAGGAAGAATGCAGCATACTGAGCGTAGCACAGTCAGTGAATTTGAAAAGATGAAGTGAAGGAAAATTTAATGCTGAGAACTGAATGCATAGGAAGCATAGTGAATAAATTGAACATTGTGAAATCACTCAGTAATGGAGAGACGCAGATCAATGAAGTGTCAGCAATGAAGAAAAACACAGAGCTATCAATAGGTTGCAAAAACGTTGGTATGTATTGGCTTTTATGATCTTGTCGGTGTGGAAGTATTTTCCAATATCCGAAAGGTAGTATGAGCCAATATAATGAGAGGTAATGTGATAAAAGGTAATAAAGGGTAAAGGACCCATACATGTGGATGTGGTATTCCTTCATGATATCCCATGATAGTTTCTTGGTACAATTTTCATCCTATGTGCAATCTACACAAGGTAAAACCCTATCTGTATCCCTCAATTAATAGGAAAAACTTAAAACAAAGCTAAATTTAACATGAATTGAAAAAAAATGGAAGAAACATTATACTTTGCATCCAAGCAATGCCTTGAGCCCTCCACCCATCCTTTGCAAAATATATTGAATTATGGGATCCATGAAATGCATGAGAGTTATAAGTTTGTGTATGAGATACATCAAATACATGTGCTAACTTGTGTCCAAGTATTTTTTTTTCTAAAATTAATTACGAAAAAAACAATATATCGTTCCCATACATAGACTTAATAGGATTTTATCAACCACTCAAAAATATTGCACAGGACGAGCATTTCTACACAAAATATTATAGTTAAAAATACCCCGTCTAGAATACTAATAGAAAAAACAATTCTCAAAATACAAAACACAATTTAGAATATCAGTACTTAGGGTAAGGTTTCCCTTAATGAATTTTTTGTCCATATTTCCACCTACAAAAACCATCTTCCAGAATTTTTGCATCCCTTGTCTACACAACAACACGAGGCTTGCAAATTGACCTTTATGGGAAAATAAAATCCTTTATTTTCTTGTCTTTTTTCCTACATAAAAATTAAAAAGAGGTTCGAGCCATTTTGGAGTCCCAAACGAAATCTATTGGAATTGAATTCAGTTGGACTACGAAACCAAAATTTGTAACACCTTACCTACGCTCAGAAACATGTTCATCATCATATTCATAATATTCTCTATTTATACCCTCACCATCATCACTTCGACAAGGTGATAGTTTGGGGCTTACATTTCCATAGCTAACCCCTAGCAGGAGTCGACGTATCCAAATTTTTTTTGTTAATGTTAACATTTCAGTCTTGCCACTAGGATATGCATCAAATTTAGGAGTAGATTGTTCTACATTCATATCAAAGTACTCATTTTTTTCACCTCTGGTGGACTCCATCTCTCGACCACTTACACCCAAGGCATTAAGAGTTGGAAAGCATCTTGTAGGTTTAGGTTTCAAATGATTGTGCTCACATAACTCTATTTCTTATTTTTTTTTAAGAGAATGTGAACTCACAATATGCATTAACTCATCTTAATTGTGAGATCTATGTAGAATTTTGAAGTACAGTGTGCGGTATTCAGCGTAAATTGCATTAATTCCATATCCTGTTGTGGAGTGAAAGGGATAAAGTGTGTTGTTTATGGAAGATGATGCAGGTGTTTCCTCAGAGTACTTCAGAGAATATTGGTCATCCTTTCCTTGCTAGAAACATCTATTGGATGCTTTAAATGCACTATGAGGTAAGCACTAGCATGGGAACAAAAGCTTCTTACCTTATCCTAGACACTTGGAACAAAATATTCCGGCCTTATCTATAATGTAGACATCATTACTACACACTCCAATGAAAACATAAATATTTTATAATTTAAAATAATATAAAAATTTGTTTTGCTCGCATGGGTGTGGATTATTGGCGATTTGCTTGATATGAAGTTACATGTAGTAAAGGAGGTCATGAGTTTAAATCACACCAGAGCTTACCCATGTCCCATGCTTGCGGACTATTGTGGGTCAACTAGGGGTATAGTGGTAGCGGGAATGGATCCATGGACCCAGTGTCACGCGAGTACTATACTAGTCCCTAGTTGTCGGTTCCCCTAGTATATAAAAAAAAATGAAAATTTGTTTCTAATGTTAAACTTTCGATTCAAGTTATGATGCACATAGTACGGTTGGATTAATATACCTTTTGGTCACTATATGTCCCGTAGGGACATAATAAGAAAAAAATTGATAAAAATTAGAAATATCAGCACAAAATTGATCACATGATGGTGAGTTAATCCATATGTAATGGCATACTTTATTAACTTTAATTTATCCATAGCTTCATATGATTCTCTAACATAAATAATTTAAGAAGTAGGGACTTATGTAGAATATTGTATGTTTAGTATTTTTATATATATTTCAGCAATAACAAAAGAATTTAAGTTAAAGATAGGATATAAAAAACCAAGAATTTTGCCCGTGGGGGGGCAGAGCAAGTGGTAAAGTGGAAATGTTGTAAATGGATGTAAATGGAAGGTCTTGTGTTCAAATCCCCCAAAATTAACCTGTGCACCATTGTTTGGGCCCTGTGGATGTACCTAGGGTTATAGTTGTATAGGGATTGGATCCCTGGACCCCATGTCATGCGAGTACCAGCCCGTCCCCAGTTGTTGATTCCCCTAGTCTAAAAAACAAAAACCAAGATTTTTTTTCTAAGAAAAATAGAATATAATTTTATAAATATTATAAAATAAAATCTACGTTAAAGATAATTTTAGGGGTGAAATTGATTTCACGGCTAATTTTTAAATTTTTCCAAAAAAACGATTTAGTAATTTTCATTTTTTTCTAAGTTGATTCGCCCAAATTCCATGGGATAACATTTTTAACTATAAAATTCTCCAAGATTCTCTAGAAGCTATATAAAATCCTTGCAAATTTAAATCTTAAAAAAAAACATCCAACATTCTATGGTTGGAAATTTAAGAATCGGTACGATTTGCCAAGGGTTCTACACTTTACAAAAATTATTGACACTTAAAATTTTCCCTAATCTATGTACATATAAATATTTTAATATTTATGAATTGTGAATTGAGTTTAGTTAAAGTGGATGTGGAATGGAGTGTTATCCTTCCCACATAAATTTTATTTTCCTAAGTGACATGTTGAACTCATATTGAGTATATTATTTGTATGGCCTTGTGCCTTGAAGAATTTAGGGTTTACCCTCTCCTTCAAAATGAGGGGAAGTGCGTGACAATTTACCTCAAAGTAATTACCTAAAAAAAATTTAATATTTATGAAATGTTATAATAATTTATTTATATATATTTTTAATAGATATAAAAATTAAATGTTAATTAAATTACTTATTAGCCCCTGCCTTCATGATGGAAGGGACTCTATGAATGTGCTTGCCACAATTTCAATTTACTTGCGTGAAAACCAATAGAATTTTTAAGAATTTATCAGAATTTTTTATTGTGAATAAAATTTTTATGAGAAAATCAATATACAAAGTAAATTTCTAACCCAATAATGAAGTTTGTATTCTTAATTGGTCTCATGTTGAGGTAGGATTCTTATGTTCCTAAAAATGTTAGGTTAAAGTTGATATTATTGAGTACATTTTTATGAAACCAAGTAATGATAGATAATTTATAACATTACTTATAACATTAAATGTTATTTAGTCTCCTTATGTTGGTACTTCTTGTACATTGTCATTATTGTATCGCTGATATAAGAAGAATCGGTAGTAAAGCTAGAGAGCTAGGTTAATATCTCCCAATGGATTTGGTGAATTCCATTGTCAGATATATATGAGAATATTAATCAACAATTATCCTATGATCTATATCTATATTCCACAAGGATATAAGCCAAGGCGATAAGAGAGAATATTACATGTTGTATTGTGTTGTTTAGAGAAGCCTGTACTTACATATATTCACTATTGGATGCTCCTCAAGTTGTACAAGGTACTTACAAAACACATCCACAACATATTATCTATTCTACTAACAACAAATCTCATGAAATTTAAAGAAAATTATCTCTAATATCCTACCAATTGATAAACACAAGTATTAGGGGTACAATTGAATCTTTTAATGTTACTTAAAAGAAAGAATGAAAGATTACAACCTTATCAATGAGTTATTCCCCTCCTCCTTTTTCTAGGTTCCCTCCTTACTTCCCAAGATTTTGATCACCAAAATTGTTAAGGAAAAGTGTCTCTCATTGTTCCTTCATCATAACTTTGCTCTTCAATCCACCCCCTCTAATTGTTACCCCAAGTATCTCTTAAATATATTTTAAATTTGGATGATTAGGAGTAAAAGCGCAATGTGCGATAGAATCCAAATTGTTATTTTCATTTATTTCTTTTACACTTTGTTCTTCCATAGTTTTTAAGAACTTGATGATAATTTGATCGGTTTGCATGTGAAAGACACATTCTATGCAATTTAAACCACTTGAATCTTGTGGTATTTTGATTCTAACCTCATTATAGGAAACTTCAACCATTGTAGTTTCCCCTAGTCAAGCTTCGTCAATAACCATGTGCACCTTTCTTCTAGGAAAGTAGCAATTGGGCTAATATATTTTGTCCTTTTTAGTGTTCCATATCAGTCTTCATGTTGTGGGTGAACTATGCCCATGCTTTCGGCTTGCACATTTAAGGTTGTTAAATATTGTGTTAACAAATGCCCCCTAATGTGTGAGGTACAAAGCAATGTTGAGGGACAAAATATGTTAACGATTATACTTTTTAGTGATCGTGGATGGAAGGAAAAATAGGGGAACCATGGATTCATGAATTGGAAATATTATACAAGAAAAACAAGGCAGAGTTGCAAATATATAATGTCTTACTGAGGTGGGTATACCCATGTTCAACAATAAAAAATCATGGCCACAAATAATAAACAGTGGGTCCATGTAAAAAGTAACTCAAAATGTAAATTACACTCTGATAAGTGTGATATATACAAGTATTCATGGTATTTTAATCTTGCACAACTCAGGAAGTGCATTGATGAATGATGGAACTCTTTTCCCAAGGTCTTAAATGCAAATCGAAAACAGTATGAGTTTATAACATGTAAATGGATGAGCTGAAGTGATGTAGAGACGACCTGGGTGGTCAGTTGTTGATCAGTGAACACAACAAAAATGAAAAACAAACACACGCGTCATGACTATTTCCAAGAATTATGAATTTCAATTAGAATAGAAAACAATCTTTTTTTAATGTAATTAAAATTCTAGTCTCTTCTCGACTGGTTGGGATGGGCATAAACCAAACAACATACAACTGTGAGAGGGAATTCTATGTCCTTAATGATCAACACACACAACGAAAGTATTGAACTCTTTATTCATCGATCTTAGCTTATTCTCAATATTAGAGAACCCACAATAAAAAATCACCATCTAACCTATATGCCCTACATATTCCCCTGCATCAATCTCCTAGGGTTGAAAATAACTCTACTCCCGATCCTGCAATTTGTTGAGATCTTCTTATGAAATACACATCCATGTTCGCCAATAGAACTAAATATTCCTCCTTATTTTGGTTCCTAGTTCTCCAGGTTTCTCATTTGTTGAGAATTTTTGCGACCTCTTACCTTGAATGGATTGGCATATATATCATAAATTCAATAATATCCCTTTCATCGCTCGTCAACCCTTCTTCAAAATTGGATAGGTAAAAAACATTGAATGTTGCTGATATACCCATATTTTCTGGAAGCTCAAGTACATATGCATTATTTGATATCTTCTTCAAGATCCTGTATGGGCCTACCCTTTTCCTCTTCAATGTGTCATATGTTCCTCATAGGAACCTATCTTTTCTCAAGTGGGAATATACCCAATCACCTTCTACAAATGATTGCAATTGTCTCTTGTGGTCAACCCTCAAGTCATTGGCCGCATTAATCTTCTCGACTAGCCTTATAACTTGGTCATGTAATTCTTTCATGTGGTCAAAAAATGACTCTTCATATGCACTATTCCTCTATCCTATCAGCATATCAAGTATGTCAGTTACTCCATGCATGCTTCTCCCCTGCATGATCGGGAATGGACTCATCCCCGTTGACCAAATTACCAAATCATTGTACATGAATTCTTCATGTGCCAACACATTTTCCGATTGCTTCGGTTAGTTAGCAGTCAAACACCTTATAATATTCCCCAAGCTCTTGTTCATGACTTCACTCTTCCCATCAGTCTATGGATGGTATGCAAAACTTAATTCCAACTTCGGTTCAAGATTCTTCCACAGGGTTCTCCAGAAATGACCCATGAATTTGGTATCTCTGTCCTAAGTAATTCTCTTCAATAACCCATGCAATCTCATAATCTCTTTAAAGAACAATACAACAATACCTGTTGCATAACTCATCTTCCAACATGGAATAAATTGTTCTATATTAGAAAATATGTCATCTACCACAGATATGGACCCGCTCCCTTCCTACATCTTCGGAAATCCTAGCACAAAATCCATGATGATGTCCTCCCATGGTGCAGTCGGTATAGGAAAAGGTGTATATAGTCCCGTATTTTTATGTTTACCTTTGGAAATATGACATACTCTACATTGTCAGACCCATTTTATCATGCTCGTCATCATTCCCATCTAGTAGTACTTTTCTTTCTACCAATTCTTTGGTCTTGTCGATTCCAAAGTGTCTTCCTAATACTCCACTATGGAACGCCCTCATCATATTCTCCCTTGGTCCTCTAGGGATGCATAAATGATGACCCTTGAATATATACCATTCTTGGATAAGTTAATCCATGTATGGATTTCTGTCATTTCACCATGGATCCTTTGACAATTTCCACATATCGACAAAGTCCTCATTGACTTCATAGTCAACCTTTATCAACCCTAACCACATCAACTTCACAACAGTCATCCCCAATAGTGAGACTCTTTGACTTAAGGTGTCGGTTACCCTGTTAGTCTTTCCCAACTTTTTCTTCAATACAAAGTTATAAAATTGCATGAACTTGAACCACTTCATGTGCCTTTCATTCAACTTCACCTAAGTATTCAAGTACCGCAGAGCTTGATGGTCAGTAAATAACACAAATTCCCTTGGAAATAAATAATGCCTCCATTTCTTCAATTCTTGTAAAATGGCATAGAATTCTTGGTCATAGATCGAACACTTATGCATGGATTCATCTAACTTCTCATTAAATAGTGAAATTGGTCGGCCCTCTTGGCTCAACATAGCTCCAATTTATAACCCACTTGCATCACATTTGAATTTAAATACCTTCTCAAAGTCTGGAAGAGCTAACACTAGGCTCTCCATCACCTTTCGTTTTATCTTTTCGAAATCTCATTGAGCCTATTTTGTCCACTTGAAATCAACTTTATTCATGCACATTGTCAATGGTGCACATACTCAACTTAAATCTATGATGAATTTCCTATAAACATTAGCAAGTGTAATGTCCCCGACCCTCCGACCGACGAAGAGGAAGCTACCATACCATTAACTATTCGGACAACTAGCCCTATGAACATGTACATACATAAAAACTAAAATGATTTGAAGTAAAACATGTAGAGATGCATAATTATTCAACATACAACGAAAGCAAAACATACATTTAGGAATTCAACATGTTCATCATAATTAAACATCAAATATGATTGCAGAGATTGAACACAAGAATACTTATCTTATGATGAACTTGTCCTACAACCGGCTAAGTCACTATAATGTTCCACCCAAACATAGGCCAGTGTGCTCCTTAATCTCTCAGCAACACTGCCACCCCTGAGCTGGGCATGATTCCCCAAGGAATAAGGAACTAAACAAGCTCACACATAGCCAAAGGTACACAAATCATACAAGCCAACACAATTGGGTTTATCAGGCCATCAGGGAGCTGGGAAAATTTGAATGCTAAGCTGGTGGGCTCATTGAAGAGCTAAGGACACCTACACTAGAAATAGCCTGACTTCTAGGACACCCACTCACACCCAACACAAGGAATCAGTCCCTTCTCTGCTACACAGTCCCTTAGGCCCTGACTTCCCTTCTAGTGCTATTCAAGGGTTGTGGAGAAGAAAGCCAACCCTCTAGCTCTGTCTATGTGGCTCCCAAACACACCAGGTTTATCAAGCATACCAAGCCTTTATTCCCACTCCAACACAGTCCAAAGACCAACCACTACATACACACAACAAAACAAGAAATTCACAGCTCTAGGGAAGAAAATCAAACACCATAGAACAACCAAGGTGACAATTTAGGTAATACACAGCTCTGACTGGGAAATTCGATTCCCAAGTCATTCATGGCCCTATCGTAGCCCAAAATGACTTAATAAGAACCCACAGCAACCCAAAAATGTAAATGGGTGAATCCACGGACCTGGGTAACACTTTTTGGCAAGCAAATTTGGGAAAAAACCAAAAAACGGACCTCGGTCGAGGGCTTGTTAAACCCTCGACCGAGCTAATAATATCTCGACCGAGCTTTTATGAAGCCCTCGACCGAGGTTTTCTTCAGCCCTTGGTCGAGGTATCTATTAACCCTCGGTCGTGGTATTAAAACCTCGACCGAGGGTTAATAAATACCTCGAACGAGGTATTAACTCGGTCAAGGTATGTACCTCGGTCGAGGTATATACCTCGACCGAGGTGCCTCTGTCAAAAAACTATAAATAGAGGCCGCGGACCCTTTTTTATAAATAAATATGATTTTTACATTTAGTTGAGAAATCACTAAATTACCAAAGGTTTTAAATACTAAAAATGATTTGCTCCTTCCTATATAATTTTTAATTTAAAAAAACTACAATTATGTGATATGAATTTCAAAGTCATATCACATAATTGTAGTTTTTTAAAATTAAAAATTATATACGAAGGCGCAAAATATTTTTAGTACTTTTAGAGAAATGAAAATGTGAGCATGAAAAAAATGATATGACATCATTTCCTTGGGTTATATCAATGTGTAGATCTGTAGATATGGGTCGAGGAGTAATAGGAGTCATAGATTTGATCAATCATATCTATAACTCCTAATACTCCAAGACCCATTTCTACAAATAAAGATAAATGACCCTTCTTTTCATTTCAGACACCAAATCCCAAAAAATGTAATGACCACCTACGCTTTTGTCTTAATTATGGGAACCCCATAATTCAATGATGTTGCCAAAGACATTGGCTAGGAAACCAT
This sequence comes from Pseudotsuga menziesii, assembly GCA_001517045.1. Lineage (NCBI taxonomy): Eukaryota > Viridiplantae > Streptophyta > Pinopsida > Pinales > Pinaceae > Pseudotsuga > Pseudotsuga menziesii. The sequence continues at coordinate 49,145 of LPNX011003172.1, forward strand.
GGATTTCTCGCATGTGCGATTGGATGTTGTATATGCATTACAGAAAGCTGCATTTGCAGAACTCAAAGTCAAAGAAACTGCTGTTGGAAAGTAGGCGAAGAAAT
>LPNX011003217.1:3133-54483 GCA_001517045.1 Pseudotsuga menziesii
GCTGAGTTGGGTCTCCATTGGTCCACCTAGGGGGATTGAGGTCAAATCTCACCATGACACATGTAGCATGTCAATTGGCTTCCAGAGCCTCTTGAATTTGTCCAATGTAGTACAAATAGGTATCATACACATCTCCAAGGTCTATTGTGATATAATGGTTTGATATTAGCACCTTTCACATGTGTTATTCTAGTTATTTATGTCTCTTTGTTTTCTCTTGCATATTTGTCAAACACTTTGATGGTGAAACTTTTCTATCTCCTAGATCTAACTTGAGAAGGAATTCTCACATGGTATCAGAGCTAGTTGGAGTTGCTATTTAGGGCATATTTTTAGTTTATGTGAGTGTTTTTCATTGCAGGTTTTTACAACAACTTCATGGATTTAAAAGTTGTTCCTCTCCTTTCCTCATTCAACTATTTTGAATGGAAGTCGAAGATGTTTGCATATATCAAGAGGCATTGTCTCTATGATGTGTCCATTGGTGCTATGAGAGAGCCAGACTCCTGTCAAGAGAAGTATGATTGGCTTAATGACAATGATAGAGCCTATGGAACTATGTGTCTAGCTATACCTCATACAATGTGCTACCTCCTTGATTTTGTTGATTACCCATTGGAGATTTGTAGAAATATAGATGAAGCTCTTGGCATACAGCAAGAAGACATGAGCTGTATGGAGAGAAATCAAATGGGCATCTCCTTATGTGTTCTTCCTCCTATGATCTCGACCTCATACATTTCTCAAGAAGCTATTCGAAATGAAGAAGAAGAACTAGCCAAAGATTCAGCAAATGATCTAGCCCAGGTTTCTTCCTCTTTGGATTCCTCTCCTTGTGAAGAAGCTATGTTTCATGAAGATAACATGCGAGTTGTTTCCATCACTATTGCTGAAGATTTATATATCCATTCTACACCCTTCTCCTCTATGCCTACTGTTACAAATAGGGAAGATGTATTGCTAGTTGATGTTTAGAGCGAGCCTTCTCTAGAATGTGGGTTTTCTTCACATGAGAGTATTGGTTCAAAAGATGGAGAAGTTTGGATGTCAAGAGGAGATATCTCATTGCTTCACATTGTTTTTCCCATGTATTCCTCTACCATCACTAGTAGAGTTCCTTCAAGTTCATATGAATATGGGGAAGCCTTTTCCATCACAATGGCACATTTGGGACTCTTGTTGCACATTCTTGTAGCTGATTACAACCTTCATTCGAAGTTGATGCTCCAAGATCCTTATGACTCACTTGGGGTCACCTATTATCAAGCATTTTCGGTCTCTCTCAGGAATGGAATCCTGCTTGGTTCAAAGTTCAAGTCTGAAGAGCACCATTCGCTCTCCCATCAGTGCATTTCAGCTGTTCTACATGGTCTAAGGATTCATCATGCAATTGTTCTTGAGTTGGTTGAGCACATTCCACTTCTTCCCAAGAAGAATATTCCTCCAGTCATTTTTTTTTAGTTCATAGTATATGCATATTTTGTTTCTATGTCATAATCCACTTTTTAGGAAACTTTTTGTCCCATGAGGTTGAGCACATTCCACTTCTTCCCAAGAAGAATATTCCTCCAGGCATTTTTATTTAGTTCATAGTATATGCATATTTTGTTTCTATGTCATAATCCATTTTTTAGGAAACTTTTTGTCCCATGAGGTTTTTGTCCTTACCGCTGTTACATGGATCAATAAAATTTGTAAAAGGTGACTCGTGCCTTAGTTTCCAAGGCCTCAAAATCATGAGAAGTACTAATTTTGGATTAAGGGGGGGTGTTGGAGTAGTAATACATCCTTAGTACATAGTTTAGAGCTTAGGATAACTTCATTTTCCTAAATTGCAATAATATCCTATGGTTTAGACTTAGGAGAGTTAATTCAACAGTATATTTGGTTATTTTGTCCTGTTCACACCTACAACAATTTCCTAGTTGGTCAACCTAGCCCATGTGCACCCTCATTAATGGACTAGGGCACTACCTCATTGATTTGAGGAATTGAGGTTTTACCAAGTGTGCTAGTGGTGTATTTGGCCTATTTTGGCTCTCCTAGGAGCATTTATTGCCACCTAGAGCCTCCCAATCACCTCTATATTCTCACCCTTGCATGCCTTGGAGTCTTTAATGCCCCAACACACTTCACCAATGTTCACACCTTGGTTTGTGACTATTTGGACCGAGTTGGGTCTCCATTGGTCCACCTAGGGGGGATTGAGGTGAAATCTCACCATGACATATGTACCACTTCAATTGGCTTCTAGAGACTCTCGAATTTGTCCAATGTACTACAAATGTGTATCATATACATCTTCAAGGTTGGTTGTAATATAATGGTTTGATATTAGCACCTTTCATGTGTGCTATTCCAGTTATTTTTGTCTATTTGTTTTCTATTGCATATTTTGTCAAACACTTTGATGGTGAAATTGGTTTAACTCCTAGATATAACTTGAGAAGAAATTCTCACATGGTATTAGAGCTACTTGGAGATGCAACAAATCTTGTGAGGTTGAGTTGTTGTTTAGGGCATATTTCCAGTTTATGTGAGTATTTTTCACTGCAGGTTTTTACAACAGCTTCATGGATTCAAAAGTTATTCCTCTCCTTTCCCTATTCAACTATTCTGAATGGAAGTTGAAGATGTGTGCACATCTCAAGAGGAAATGTCTCTATGACGTGTCCATTGGTGATGTGAGAAATCCAGAGTGCTGTCAAGAGAAGTATGATTGGCTTAATGACAATGATAGAGCCTATGGAACTATGTGTCTAGCTATACCTCCTACAATTCACTACCTCCATGATTGTGTTGATTACCCATTTGAGCTTTGGAGAAATCTAGATGAAGTTCTTAGCATGCAGCAAGAAGATGTGATCTATATGGAGAGAAAGAAAATGGGAACCTCCTTATGTGTTCTTCCTCCTATGATCCCAACCTCATACATTTCTCAAGAAGTTGTTCGAAATGAAGAAGAAGAAGTAGCTAAAGATTCAACAAATGATCCATCTCAGGTTTCTTCCTCTATGGCTTCCTCTCCTTGTCAAGAAGCTATATTTCATGAAAATAGCATACGAGTTATTGCCATCACTATTGATAAATATTTATCTATCCATTCTACATCCTTCTCCTCTATGTCTTTTACTACAAATAGGGAAGATGTATTGTTAGTTGATGTTCAGAGCGAGCCTTCTCTAGAAGATGGGTTTTCTTCACATGAGAGTATTGGTTCAAAATATGGAGAAGTTTAGATGTCAAGTGAAGATATCGTATTACTTCACACTGTTTTTCCCATGTATTCCTCCACCATCACTAGTAGAGTTCGTTCAAGTTCATATGAAGATGGAGAAGCCTTTTGCATCACAATGACACATTTGGGACTCTTGTTCCACATTCTTGCAACTGATTACAACCTTCATTCGAAGTTGATGCTTCAAATTCCTTATGACTCGCTTGGGGTCACCTATTCTCAAGCAATTTTAGTCTCTCTCAAGCATGGAATCCTGCTTGGTTTGAAATTCAAGTCCAAAGAGCACCATCCGCTCTCCCATGAGTGCATTTCAGCTATTCTGCATGGTCTAAGGATTCATCATGCAGCGGTTCCTGAGTTGGTTGAGCACATTCCACTTCTTCCCAAGAAAAAGATTCCTCGCCGGACATTTTTGTTTAGTTTGGAGTATATGCATATTTTCTTTCTATGTTATAATCCATTTTTTAGGGGAGGTTTTGTCCCATGAGGTTTTCCTCCTTACCTATGTTACATGGATCAATAAAATTTGTAAAAGGCAACTTGTGCCTTAGTTGCCAAGGCCTCAAAATCATGAGAAGTACTGAGTCTAGATTAAGGGGGGTGTTGGAGAAGTAATACATCCTTAGTACATAGTTTAGACCTTAGTCTAACTTCATTTTCCTAAATTGAAATGATATCATATGGTTTATACTTAGAAGAGTTAATTCAACAATATATCTGGTTCTTTTGGCTTGCTAACACCTACAACAACCGCCTAGTTTGTCAACCTAGCCCATGTGCACCCTCATAAATGCATTGGGGTGCTACCTCCTTGATTTGGGGGTCAAAGTTGACCAAGTGTGCTAGTGATTTATTTGGCCTATTTTGGCTCTCTTGGGAGCATTTATTGCCACCTAGAGACTCCCACTCACCTCTATCTTCTCACCCACACATGCCTTGGAGTCTTTAATGCTCCAACACACTTCATCAGTGTTCACACCTTGGTTCGTGACTGTTTGGGTTGAGTTGGGTCTCCATTGGTCCACCTAAGGGGGATTGAGGTCAAATCTCACCATGACACATGTACCACTTCAATTGGCTTCGAGAGCCTCTGGAATTTGTCCAATGTAGTACAAATATGTATCATACACATATTCAAGGTATGTTGTAATATAATGGTTTGATATTAGCACCTTTCACATGTGCTATTCCAATTATTTATGTCTCTTTGTTTTCTCTTGCATATTTTATCAAACACTTTGATGGTGAAATTGTTCTAGCTCCTAGATATAACTTGAGAAGCAATTCTCACAAGTCACAATATTCCACTCATATCCATGTCTAGGGCATCGACACCCATACCTAGTGATGCAAACGTCATAATTTAACTAATATCTCCACTTAGAATCCAATCTTACCCTTGGGAGCTCATGTGCAGTGCTTTAAGGTGTCATTTCCCCCCCCCCCTTGATAACTCCTCTCCTTTCCCTATTGAACTATTTTGAATGGAATTCGAATATGTGTGCATATCTGAAGAGGCAATGTCTCTATGATGTGTCCATTGGTGATGTGAGAAAGCCAGAGTGCTGTCAAGAGAAGTATGATTGGATTAATGACAATGATAGAGCCTATGGAACTATGTGTCTAGCTATACCTCCTACAATTCGCTACCTCCATGATTGTGTTGATTACCCATTCGAGCTTTGGTGAAATCTAGATGAAGTTCTTGGCATGCAGCAAGAAGATGTGATCTCTATGGAGAGAAAGAAAATGGGAACCTCCTTATGTGTTCTTCCTCCTATGATCTCGACCTCATACATTTCTCAAGAAGTTGTTCGAAATGAATAAGAAGAAGTAGCTAAAGATTCAACAAATGATCCATCTCAGGTTTCTTCCTCTATGGCTTCCTCTCCTTGTCAAGAAGCTATATTTCGTGAAAATAGCATACGAGTTATTGCCATCACTATTGCTAAATATTTATCTATCCATTCTACATCCTTCTCCTCTATGTCTTTTATTACAAATAGGGAAGATGTATTGTTAGTTGATGTTCAGAGCGAGCCTTCTCTAGAAGATGGGTTTTCTTCACATGAGAGTATTGGTTCGAAAGATGGAGAAGTTTGGATGTCAAGTGAAGATATCGCATTACTTCACACTGTTTTTCCCATGTATTCGTCCACCATCACTAGTAGAGTTCGTTCAAGTTCATATGAAGATGGAGAAGCCTTTTGCATCACAATGACACATTTGGGACTCTTGTTCCAAATTCTTGCAGTTGATTACAACCTTCATTCGAAGTTGATGCTTCAAATTCCTTATGACTCGCTTGGGGTCACCTATTCTCAAGCATTTTTAGTCTCTCTCAAGCATGGAATCTTGCTTGGTTTGAAATTCAATTCCAAAGAGAACCATTCGCTCTCCCATGAGTGCATTTCAACTATTCTACATGGTCTAAGGATTCGTCATGCAGCGATTCCTGAGTTAAATGAGCACATTCCACTTCTTCCCAAGAAAAAGATTCCTCGAGACATTTTTGTTTAGTTTGGAGTATATGCATATTTTCTTTCTATGTTCTAATCCATTTTTTAGGGGAGGTTTTGTCCCATGAGGTTTTCCTCCTTACCTATGTTACATGGATCAATAAAATTTGTAAAAGGCGACTTGTACCTTAGTTGCCAAGGCCTCAAAATCATGAGAAGTACTAAGTCTGGATTAAGGGGGGTGTTGGAGAAGTAATACATTCTTAGTACATAGTTTAGACCTTAGTCTAACTTCATTTTCCTAAATTGAAATGATATCATATGGTTTATACTTAGAAGAGTTAATTCAACAATATATCTCGTTCTTTTGGCTTGCTAACACCTACAACAGCCACCTAGTTTGTCAACCTAGCCCATGTACACCCTCATAAATGCATTGGGGTGCTACCTCTTCTTGCTGAGAGTCCGTCCGTACTGGAATGCCCCTACTTATCATGTCTGCAATCCTCTCACTAGAACATCATTACAACTTCCGCCAATGCTATCGTTTCAAACAGTCATGTCAATGGGCATCTATAACTGTGGGCAAAATAAAAAAATATACAAGGTGGTGGCCGTGGGCCTTCAGAATATAGAAATCTACGATTCCTCCACAAGTTCTTGGAGGGTAGCAGGACAAGTGCCTGCGAATCTATGGCTATTAGACGATAATTTGACCATTTGCAACGGAATCTGCTACAGTTTGGCGCGCTTGGACAATGAGTACGTCATTATGGGTTTCAACATTGCAGATGGGACGTCAAATTTTGCTTCGTTACCGTTGGAGACGCAAAATCTTGCATTCATGTTGGCCCCTCAGCTGCTCACATGCGGGTCGAAGGTTCTAGTCGTGGGAGTGGGAGTTATATCTGAGGAGGATCAACAGCATTTGGTTATATGGGAGTTTCAGTCAAACTCATTCTCTTGGGCCGAGATTGCTAGGATGCCTCCATTGATGTTTTACACAATTTCGATTTCCTTTTCCATTCGTTAGCCGTTTTAGCCGTTTACAACTTAAATCAAAATTCATGGGGATGGCTTCCCGACTTTTATCTTTATCATCCCATCGACAGTGTTATGTCCTTTGAACCAAGGCTCGATAACATCTGAGATGAAGCGTGTCACTAGTGGATGAATATTCAACCTATAACATATATTATTTCACCTAAATCTCAATGTTCTAGCCTTGAATTAAATATAGAAAGTTTTCCTTTCTAGTGTAATCTATTTTCTTTAAATTTTATATTTTTCATATATGTTGTAATGAATTTTTTTTATTTCTCATCATGTTTTGATCATGAGGAATAAGTACATTGTTTATGTGGCTATTTTTTATATCATGGAATGTTGTAGTGAAGCAGTGTCCTTGGTATCATTGGTATTCTGGGGCTGCAAGATACACACCTAATTGTAGACCTTGCCACTTGAAACGTACTCCAACATGTTGGCCTCACTTAACAATTACTTACTAGAGCCGACATCTCTAGGAGTGTCTAATAACTCTAGTGCCCCACAACTTGTGGGGAATTTGCCCCCTCCGACCAACAAGGAGGGTTATCCTTAACACAATGGTGGGGACTATTGCCCCGACTTACAATGACTCACCTAAGGTCGACTTCTCTAGGATAGTCTAATAACCCTAGGGCCCCACAACTGTGGGGACTTTAACCCTTGACAAATAGGACGGTTACCCACAATGACTTGACATGACTTGTTACATTATAGAAACTCCTGATAGGAACATTGGGGCATGACATGACTCAAATACATTACAAACACATCCCGGAATAAACATCAGGGTACAATACATAAGATATACTGATGAATACATTTCGAAGTTACAAATACATCAACACGGTATGACCTATAAATACATCATTTGTCTATTTAATTTCTACCTTACATCATTGGTTTTGAAATTTGATTAGTGAATTCCTGTGATGGAAAGTGTTAGGAAACCATGATTACTAGGGGGATGTGTTATCTCAAATGAGTTTGACTCTCAGAAGCCAAGATCATTGATGGCAATGCGAAAGATCCTCCATTCTCAGGTTCACCATTTTCCGACATGGCCTTCAGGTAGGTGGAGGTAGTGCATATATTTTCTTCGTGGACACAAGCTCGTTTGTTGATCACTATTAGTAGCCAAGTAAAAATACATATGACTAGAGAGGGGTTCTCTCTCGAGAGAAGAATCTGAATCAACAATTACAAGTATTTCATACCATAGATAGCAATAAACATTGACTAATAAAACTAGGATTTTAATTGTGGTGGATAGTGGACAGATGGAAAATGTTTTAAAGTGGTAACCCTACATGATCTGTTAGTGGCTTTGGAGACATCGACTGCAACATGGAAAATAGTGATTGGGCATCTTACAATTAGAAGCGTTGGCTCACATGGAGACACAGAGGAAATGATTCAACATCTATTTCCCATTATTGAAATAAATTAATTTGATTTCTAGATGCACACTGTTACTATTTTTGTGATATATTTTTTTGTGTAACTTATTCAAGGGATGTGATGTTTGTTTTGATATATTTCCTATGAAGGCTTATGGAGTGGACCTGTATGTGAACGGACATGATCACTGTTTAGAGCATATTGGCACCGTTAAAAGGTGAACTTACAAACTGTTACATGGCAAGAAAATGAGGATTCTATATAATTAAAAAATGTTCAATTCTTACAATAAGGGTTATATATTACAGTCCTCTATAATTTTTTGTAAGAGGATGTGGGTCTATGTAGTCCTAAGTACTTTTATTTTTACCCGAATGCATAACGTAATATCTCTCCATATATATTAACTATATCATTCGTATACATTTTCTTTATGTTATTTAAATGAATGATTTTAAGAGTGAGGCCGATCCACTTAACTCAACCACCATGCAGAGGAAGGGGCAAGATGCTCCACCACCGCAAAGATGAGGGGTTGAGAAACTCCACCACACACAGACGAGGGGCTGACAATATCCACCACCACCGTGCAGAAAACAGATCAAGAAAAAACACTTCCATGCAGAGAACAGGACGCAACAGAGGAGGGGTTGAGAAGCTCTACCATAGCGCAGATGATAGGCTAAATCCTCCACCACCATGAAGAAAATGGGCCAACAAAAACCACGTCGAGAAAAATAGGTTGAGAAAAAACACCACCATGCAGACAACCACCTCGCAAAAGGATGTAGCAAAGAACCACCTCACAATAGGAAGCATAAGAGGACCACCTCGCAATAGGAGGCACCAAAGACTACATTACTCTCGCAAATGACAACAGAGAACCCCCTCACAAATGAGATCAGAGAATACAACAACCACCTTGCAAACTGCAACAGAGAAACACCTTGGAAGAGGAACCACCTCACAAATGACAACAGAGACAAAGAACCGACGAAAAATCACAGAGCACAAACGACAAAATGAAATACAGTTGCGTTCGGTTATTATATATATGACATTTTTTCTGCCGAAAAAATGTTTCGACTGAACAATTTCTAGGCCAAATAAATGTTTGACCGAAAAACTATTTTCCGGACATTATTTTCTTGGTAATCCTTACAAAGTGCATAAGGAGATTCTCTGTTAACGTTAATGTTCGACGGAGCATTGTTTCGGCCGAAAGTTAGTTACATATTTTTGGCCGAAACATAAATTAGTTCGGCCGAAAAATGAAAATAATTCGGTCGAAATACCGATTCTGAAAGCTGATTCTCACGGAATAGACACCGACATTCATGATTCATTCTAGTAGTTGTATATTCTTAAAATATTCATTTAGAGAAGAAGTCACAATATTCCACTCATATCCATGTCTAGGGCATCGATACCGATACCTAGTGATGCAAACGTCATAATTTAACTAATATCTCCACTTAGAATCAAATCCTACCCTTGGGAGGTCATGTCGAGTGGTTTAAGGTGTCATTTCCCCCCTTGATAACTAGAATTTTTCTTTAGGATTTAAGGAGCATATTTACTTGAATAACCATGTCAAAATGTTCATGACCAATAACTACTACTCAATACATGTTAGTGCCATTCATATCGACCACTCTACAGTAAAGGATACCCTTAATAGATCATAAGTTCTCGATCCAAGTGTCATTCTAGGCTCTAGATGCCTATAATAATCATTAGATCTATGGCTCTTTGAAACTTAAATATGACAGATTGTTAGACTAGATTATTGAAAGTGTATTTTAATGAATATTCTACAGATATCATATATTATTCCACCTAAATGACTGAAAACATTCATAACCAACATTCCTTATTATTGAAAACATTCATAAACTACATTTCGATGAATACTCAACATATATCATATATTATTCCACCTAAATGATTGAAAGCATTCGTAACTAGTTCATTCCAAAGGTGCATTTCATTGAACATTCTTTATGATTGAAAACATTCATAAAGTACATTTTAATGAATATTCTATAGATATCATATATTATTCCACCTAAATGATTGAAAACATTAATAACTAACATTCCTTATCATTGAAAACATTCCTAACCGTGGTTCATTCCAAAAGTGAATTTTATTGAATGCATCATCACTCCTTGCATCATCACCCTTAGCCTCTCTGAATGCATCACTGTAACCCTTAGCAGAACCATGATACTCTACATTTACACATGTGATCATGTATAATTTAGTATATAAAGACACAAGCATACATATACACATGCAAATTAGTAATTTATTTAAATAAATTATATATGTGTGTGTGTTTGTGTGTGTAACATATTACAAATAAAATGTGGTTTGTCTATTTTTCATTCTCTAAAATGACGACCAAAAGAGGGAAAACAGTCACGATACAATGAATCAAACAATGAACCAGACACATATGATTTCCCACTCTCACGAGAAAATCTATTGCGCTGTCACTCTACAAAGAAAAATGCTAACGACACTTAGTAAAATATATGAACAAGACTTAAAACAAATATAATATGCGGGCATACCCAAAAATTTTCATGTGCATAAATTTCAAAGACATATCAATGGTGTCTCGATATAATACGCTAGAATATCCAGGTGATTCAAACCATCTTTGAGAGCAAACACTTGAAGGTATTTCAGTAGATGTAGGTGTAGTATTAGGCATCCTTGTCTCAAATGTTTGTGTATATCTTCAACTCGAAGAATGAGTGACCGCCTTATCTCGATCCATCTCTACTATATATCTCCTATAAACATCAAAACAAGCATTAATTAACTAAAGTAGTTGAGCCCATAGAAATTTTTTGAGGACATGAAAAAAACAATTGAATATATTTATTGTGTGCCCCCCTTTCTGATGTGAATTTGTGTTGTTCAAAATAACATAAGATCCACTAATATGTTTGCAACAATTTTTCCACTTTATTTTCTTTCACACGCACATTCATGATTTCATTCTATTAGTTGTATATTCTTAAAATATTCATTTAGGGGACAAGTCACAATATTCCACTCATATCGATGTGTAGGGCACAAAGACCCATACCTAGTGATGTAAACGTCATAATTTAATTAATATCTCCACTTAGAATCCAATCTTACCCTTGGGAGGTCATATGTAGTGGTTTAAGGTGTCATTTCCCCCCATGATAACTAGAAGTTTTCTTTAGGATTTAAGGAGCAAATTTACTTGACTAATCATGTCAAAATTTTCATGACCAATAGGCACTACTCAATACATGCTAATGTCATTTATATCGACCACTACACGATAAAGGATATCCTTAATAGATCATAAGTTCTCAATCTAGGTGTCATTATAGCTCTAGATGCCTATAATATTCATGAGATATATGCCTCTTTGAAACTTAAATATGATATATTGTTAGATTAGATTGTTGAAAGTGCATTTTACTGAATATTCTACACATATCATATATTATTCCACCTAAATGATTGAAAACATCATTCATAACTAGCATTCCTTATGATTGAAAACATTCCTAAAATGCATTTTGATGAGTATTCAACATATAACATATATTATTCCTCATAAATCTCAATGTTCTAGCCTTGAATTAAATATAGAGAGTTCAAGTAGCTTAAATTTAAAATTTTCCTTTATGGTGTAATGTATTTTCTTTAAATTTTATATTTTTCATATATATTGTAATGTATTTTTTTATTTCTCATCATGTTTTGATCATCAGGAATAAGTACATTGTTTATGTGGTTATTTTTTATATCATGGAATGTTGTAGTGAAGCAGGGTCCTTGGTATCATTGGTATCCTGGCGCTGCAAGATACACACCTAATTGTAGACCTCGCCAAATGAAGTTATTGCTTAGTTTTTCATTAACATATTAAAATAAAATAATTATGGATATGCTAAATTCAAACATTATTACTTAAATTGAGAATATAATTTTTCACCCTTGAAAATCTAATATATTGATGGAAATGATGAAGGATGATTGAGTTTTGCAGATGCAAAATTTAGTTAGCAAGACTCTAGGATGGGAATGGCCAAAGGTTTGGATGAATATCATTTTCTTTTGGTTTTTCACAGACAAATCCAACTACTCTATGTAACATGTGTAAGGTTTTCCGTTACACCAAAACCTGCAGATGTTGATGAACATTTGAAACCCAGCACAAGGCCTTATCACCAAGAGTGGCGGTTAGTACACTTGCTTTATATTCCTAGAGGTGCGGCAATTATACCATGTGGAGGTGCCCAATACTCCAACACCCCGCCTCCGGCGTAGCTCGGGGGAATTGAACCTGAGACCTATGCTCTGATACCATGTAAGGTTTGTCATTACACCAAAACCTGCAGATGTTGATGAACATTTGAAACCCAACACAAGGCCCTATCACCAGGAGTGGCGGTTAGTCCACCTTTTTTATATTCCCATAGGTTCTACAGTTATACCATGCGGAGGTACCCGATACCCGATACTCCAGCAACACGTTCGGTCGGCAAAGAAATTTGGAGATTCTCTTAATTTTTTGGTAGTTGCATATTGGGGCAGAAAAGGATATTATAACCAATATGAAGTGGCCATTCAGGTTTGAATTAAACGTTTAGTTTTTTGTTTTTATATTTATTTTGATGTCAAAGTAACTCACAAATGAATAAATATAACGAACTAATAATAATAAGATAGTCACATAGTTTGTAAAATATTGACTTAGTTATAATATCTTTTGTGTGACTGAATCTTGTACTAGATGGGAACAATAGGAGAAACACTTGACATCGATTTCATCATATCTATTGGTGATAGTATTTATGAGAATGGACTCACTAGTGTATACGATCCAAGTTTTGAGGAATCGTTTTCTAGAATTTACACAACCAAAAGCTTGCAGATACCATGGTATAGCAGTATGACCTATAAATACATCATTTGTCTAGATATTTAATTTCTACCTTACATCATTGGTTTTGAAATTTGATTAGAGAATTCCTGTGATGGAAAGCGTTAAAAAACCATGATTACTGGGGGAATGCGTTAGCTCAACTGAGTCTACCTATGAGAAGCAAATATCATTGATGGCAATGCGAAAGATCCTCCATTCTCAGGTACACCATTTTCCCACATGGCCTTCAGGCAGGTGGAGGTAGTGCATATATTTTCTTTGTGGACACAAGCCCATTCGTTGATCACTATTGGTAGCCAAGTAAAAATACATATTATTAGAGAGGGGTTCTCCCTCAAGAGAAGAATATGAATCAACAATTACATGTATTTCATACCATAGATAGTAATAAACATTGACTTATAAAACTAGGCTTTTAATTATGGTGGATAGTGGGTAGATGGAAAAGGTTTTAAAGTGGTAACCCTATAGGATCTGTTAGTGGTTTTGGAGACATCAATTGCAACATGGAAAATAGTGATTGGACATCATACAATTAGAAGTGTTGGCTCACATGGAGACAAAGAGGAAATGATTCACTATCTATTTCCCATTATTGAAGTAAATTAATTTTATTTCTAGATGCACACAGTTACTGTTTTTGTGATACATTTTTTTGTGTAACTTATTCAATGGATGTGATGTTTGTTTTGAAATATTTCCTATGAAGGCTTATGGAGTGGACCTATATGTGAATGGACATGATCACTGTTTAGAGCATATTAGTAGCGTTAACAGGTGAGCTTACAAACTGTTACCTGGCAAGAAAATGAGGATTTTATATAATTAAAAAATGTTCAATTCTGACAATAAGGGTTATATATTACAGTCCTCTATAATTTTTTGCAAGCGGAGGTGGGTCTATGCAGTCCTAAGTACTTTTATTTTTACCCGAATGCATAACATAATATCTTTCCACATATATTAACCATATCATTTGAATACATTTTCTTTATGTAATTTAAAGGAATGATTTTAAGAGTGAGGCCAATCCATTTAACTCAACCACCATGCCGACGAAGGGCCGAGATGCTCCACCACCATGTAGATGAGGGGTCGAGAAGCTCCACCACACATAGACGAGGGGCCGAGGATCTCCACCACCACCGCGTAGAAAATAGTTCGAGAAAAAACACCACCATACAGACAATAGGATGCAACAGAGGAGGTGTCGACAAGCTCTACCATCATGCAAACGAGAGGCTGAATCCTCCATCACCATGCAGAAAATGGGCCAACAAAAACCACGCCGAGAAAAACAAGATAAGAAAAACACCACCACGAAGACAACCAACTCGCAACAAAACACACCACCTCGCAACAGGACGTAGCAGAGAACCAAATCACAACACGAAGCATCAGAGAACCACCTCGCAATAGGAGGCACCAAAGACTACATCACTCTCGCAAGGGACAATAGAGAACTGTTGGGGCGTGCACATTAACGGTCCCCAACTTTGGTAACTCCGCGGGTTTTGTGGATGTTTGTAAGCGGAGTTACGACTCAAAATAGTCTTAGGGGTGTCGGGGTTGAGTCAAATCCCTCTTTTTGTAATAAACCCATGGTTTAAGTCCAGGGTTTAGGGTTTCGGGGTGCCCATGGTTTAAGTCCATGGTTTTGTAATAGTGCACTATATAAATAGGCACTTATGTAAAGAAGTAAGGTTAGGACTTTGACGATTATCTTATGATGCTAATGTAATGCGAAGATAAGAGCTATCTAAGGGTTTTGTAAGAAGGTTAAGTCCCAGCTGTGTGTGTGGATGACTCTGCAGCTGTGTGCGCAGAGGGTTTTGTGCTAAGGAAAGATCTGCAGCTATGTGCGCAGAGGCCTACAGCTGTGTGCACGGCTTTGAGAACTTGAAGGGATCTGCAGCTGAGTGCATAGATCAGAACTGTGGTTTTAGTAAAGAGTTGAATAAAACACAGTTCTTTGGGCGTATCCCCTACTCTCGGGGTGAACCACGTTATATCTTGTGTTGTGGTTCTGTTGTGTTGTTTCTGTTTTGTTCTTTTATGCATTGATAAATAAATAACTGATAAATAAGATCACTGCTAATATTAGCTTCACTGTGAATTCCCAGTAAAGGGTTAAGCAAGTAACTGTTTATTTATCTAACTGCGAAGCTATATAATTGATTGTCGAAGTACTGTATTATATGATTAGCAATAGTTAAAGGCTAAAGGTACAGTAATATCCCTCTTCTGCTTGCAGAAACTTGATTCTGCGGCACCCCATAGCTGTTTCGGGTGAGACTACAGCCTTTTCATAGGCTGTTGCCGAAAGGGCCAACACTATGGGTCTTTTGTTGGTGCGAAGTTAATGGTATAAAACCCAGGTCTGCCCAATAGCCCAACAAATTGGTTCCGTTGCTGGTTGAACTCAGTATTTGTTGAAGAGGGATCTACGTCATACCTTGAGGGCTATGTTTTGGAGACCCTCCATGAAATAAATTGGTGACTGGCTTGAAGAGACCTATTTGAAGTTTGCAGAATAAGAGAATAAGGATCCTCGTTGTAGCTCGAACGACTTTTTACAAAGGTATGTTTTTTCTGATGTTTATGAAATTTTCTTTGGTAGTATCCACATAGAGTTGCACCAGTGGTTATCTAGGTTGACAGAGAGAAGGACGAACTTTCAAGAGGGTCAGTTTCCTTATTGGACCCCCGCACGAGTTAATATATTAAAAAGGGTGAACAACGTGATCTCGCGAGCTGTTGATTTTTGGACGACGTGAACTCTCGAAGCATTTGTGACGGAGTTTGCCATCGACACAAGTACCTCCTTTAGTGAAGCCGAATGACTATTCTTCAAAGGACCAAGGGGTAAGTACTTGAAATCCTTTAGTTTGAATATTAAAATGCTATTGGCTGAAAAAGGTATATTGCTTATAGAATCGGATTGTTAGATCTATTATTCCTAACCTATGTTTGCAAGTGAAAGTGACTTTGACGAGCAAAGTGGTTTGCCGCGAAGTGGAAAAAGGTACAAGCGAGATCTTGGGTCCTTTATCCTCGGCCAGAATACTGAGTATACCCCTCTAAGGCCAGAAGACTCCGAGTCCACAGAAAACCCCTCTGTTAGAAACCCTCCTATAACCCTGCAGCGAAGACCTGTTATTCCAGAGAACCATTTGTAGTCTGAAAGTAACCCTAGCCCGAGTATCCCTGCCGCAGGTCAGTCTACCCCAGCAAGTTCCCCCCCTCCTCCCCCTCCCTCCCCCCTAGATCCAAGATGGCCCATGTGAACGATGACATCAAACTACGAGTTTTTAAAGGAACTGGATCAGAGGATCCAGAATAGTTCTGGTTTTTATGCAAAGCTGTGTGGACCACGAAGAACATTATGGACCAAGATGTAAGAAGAGCACAGCTGATTACTTCCTTTAGAGACCGAGCTTTGACTTGGTTTATGAAGTTCTCTAGCATTCAGAATCCTATCTTGGCTAACATTAAAGTAGCACTAATCAGAGAATTTAAGAAGCCTAAATCAGAGTCACAGTGCATCACTGAATTGAAGGAGATTCAACAGCGATGCGATGAATCTGTTTGGGACTTTGATCAGAGATTCAAAGTTCTGCTAGTTCAAGTTAGCTTTACGATTGGACTGGAACAACATAAGGAGTGGTTCATTGTAGCATTATTACCTCACATCAGAGCTCCACTCATGCAACAGAAGGTTGTTGATAAGCAAGAGGCTCTGGAGATTGCCATGAAGCTTGCAACAGCTCCTGTCGGAGATAACTCTGGCATAGCTCAAATACAAGCGCAGCTGGTGAAAATGGCTTTAGAGCTTCGCAATATGAAGAAAGGGAAATCCATTCATGAATATGTGTGGTGTATGTTATGTCGGATAGAAGTCCATGACAATGCACAGTGTCCGGTGCTGAGAAACTATCTGAATACTGGTGCACCAAACCCGCTGAACCCTACTGTTCTATACTGTGAGATTTGTCGAACAACTGGCCAGCACCGACCCGAATATTGTTATCTGTTACAGAGGTATGTCCAAGTGCCTAAAAATCCATACTGCAAGTTTTGTAAGTTAGTTGGCCACAATGAAGATGAATGTCGCAGGTTCGACCTCATGAGAGAGTGAACCTATGACACTTATAGGGTCCACCCTGATGCACAAGGCAATGATGGGTTTGGTTAGCATGGTGGTCGAGGTAGTTTTAGAGGTCACGGTCATGGTATGCCTGAAGGAGGTCGACGCTAGGTTATCTACTATAACTACAATCAGGAAGGACATCTAGCTCGAGACTGTCAGAACCCCACTACGACATGTAGATATTGCAGAGTAGTCGATCATGTCATTGAGCAGTGCCCACAGTTGATAGCTAAGATCCAAGAAATAAACAACAAACCTAGTCAGAATGTTCAGCTGATAGCTATAGAACAAAGATCGGTTCCAGCCATTAATGTTATTACAAGGAGTGGAGCTACGATAGACATGCCAAGTAAAGAAAAACAGCCTAATTAAGCTTGGGTTCGCAAGGCCCCAGAGAAGGTTCCAGCATTCGATGTTCGATGAGAAAAAGAAACTTTTCTGGAAGCCAGAAAAGACTTTGTTGATCCAGAAACGTCAGAAGCAACCGAGCAGCAGCGACCGTAGTCACAACTCCAAGAAATTTCACAAGGTCAAGTAAGTACTCTATCATCGTTTCTACAGAGTTGCATCAAGTTGTTAAGAAATCAGAATGCTCTAAATGAATTGCAGAAAGTCATTCAATCTTGCGAACCTCAGCAAAGCTCTGGTAAGGAAAAAACTGTTAGTAGAGTTAGAAGAACTGGAAGAGAAATGAGATTACATGCTCAGGTAGGAGAGTATGACATGAAGGATATCATTTTAGATCTGGGATCAGAAGTCAATATTTTAACTAAGCAGACATGGGAACAAATGGGAAAACATACCCTTGATTGGTCCCCTATACAGTTGAGATTAGCCAACCAGTAGAGGATTATGGCCCTAGGAAGATTCCCTAGTGTACCAGTGGATATAGATGGAGTCAGTACTGTAGCAGACTTCGAAGTCATTGAGATCATTGATGATAGCAACCCCTATCCAGCCTTGCTAGGAATTGAGCGGGAAATAAACAATGATGCAGTTATCAATCTTAAAAAGAGACAGATGAATTTTGAAGGGAAGGGTTTGAGAGTCATAGTACCACTAGATCCATCTCAAGGCGAAAGGTATACAGAGCCCATCAGAGAGGAAGATTAGGATATTCTGGACCACATCTACAACATCAGAATTAAGGAAGCATATTATGTTGAACCCACTACCGATGGTATAATGGACTGGCAGTGTGATATCTCTTGCATGTCTGATTCAGACGAAGGGTTAGAGAATTGGCAGAATCGACTATATGAGCTGCATGGACATCGGTGCACAAGAATTATCAAGTCTCTCAGATGGCTTAGTGCACAGACAAGAGTTTTGCCTACCTTTGATGGTTTGACAGACCCAGGATAATTTATTGAATAGTTCTCAGAACAAGTGCCAGATTCGCAGAAAATGCAGACCCTAGATTCAGCATTCAGAGCCACAGCAGCTAGATGGTGGAACGGACATAAGAAGTATATTCACAGTTGGGAAGCTTGTCAGAAATATCTTCGCTTGAGATTCATGGATCAACCTTAGAAGGTGCAAAGTAGGTTTAATGGTCAGAATAGTCATCAAGAACATTTGGAGCAGTGTTACAATCCATGGAAGTAGGTACCTCGCGAAGAATGGGTCCATAGGTTTGTGCATACCCTGGAACCTATATCAAAGAATTGGTATGCGGAGGCTGAGCTTCGCCAGGATACTGTAAGTTGGGATTCTCTTGTTGATAGTTTTGTGCTAACATTTTCTATTAGTGAGGTTTGCCCTGCTTTGGACGCAGCAGTTAGGCTGATCCATACTAAAGTCTTTGATGATCGAGAAGTAGCAGAATATCAACCTGATTGGTAGCAGCAGGAAGCTAATGCAGTAGAATGTTATAACCTCACAATTGACGAGGATGATGATCCACGCAACATTGACATTCCCGAGTCAGAAGGACACTACGAAGTACACGGACCAGCAGTCGAAGCACCTGAAGTGACTCAGCCCCTGAAGACGCGGACCGTAAACATTGGATCAGAAGAATAGCCTAAGTATGCTACCATTGGAGATTATTGGGATGAAGAAATGGTAAGCAAAGTGACCCAACTTCTCCATGAATATCAAGACCTATTTCCAACGAAGTTCTCGGAGATGAAAGGTATCCTTGGCGATATAGGAGTGATAAAGATCCCATTGAAACCTGATGCGAAGCCTGTGAAACAACGCCCTTATAGGCTGAACCCCAAGTATAAAGAAAAAGTTAGAGTGGAGCTAGATAAGATGCTTGCTGCAGGAATTATTGAGCCTGTTGAAGAATCCGAGTGGGCCAGTCCTATGGTGGTGCAAGAAAAGAAGACTAAGGGCGAAATCAGAATCTGTGTTGAATTGAGGAAGCTGAATGATGCTTGTCTACATGATCCTTTCCCTACTCCCTTTACAGATGAAGTTTTAGACATTTTCGGAGGTCAAGAAGTGTACTCTTTTACTAATGGATTTTTAGGTTACCATCAGATCAGAATTGCTCCAGAGGATCGACATAAGACAACCTTTGCTACAGAAATGGGATCCTTTTAGTGTACAGTTATGCCATTTGGATTGAAGAATGCACCTGCTATGTTTTCTAGAGTAGTCATCTCTACATTTAAGGAGTTTATTCAAAAATTCTTAGAAGTTTATTTTGATGATTGGACTATCTTTGGGCTACTAAAAGACCATATAACTAGTTTGAGACTTATGCTGGATAAGTGTAGACAGCATCAGATTTGCTTGAACTTGAAAAAGTGTATCTTTTGTGCACCTTTTGGAATTTTGCTAGGTTATATTGTATGTAAACAAGGATTGATGATGGATCTAGGCAAGATAAATATTATTGTAAACCTGCCACCTCTGAAGTCCATCAAACAACTTCGCACTACGCTTGGTCACACTGGATATTACAAGAAGTTCATCAAAGGATATGCTCAGATTACAGCACCTATGGAAAAGTAGTTGAAGAAAGATATTAAGTTTGAGTGGACACCCGAGTGTCAAGCAAGCTTGGATATTTTGAAGGAAAAGATGGTCACTGCCCCTATCTTAGTATTCCCTGACTGGAATAAGGAGTTTCATGTGCATGTCGATGCATCCTCCATTGCTCTGGGTATCGTATTGGCTCAGCCAGGTGAAGGTAATATCGATCACCCTATTTATTTTGCAAGTAGAAAATTATCCATAGCAGAGAAAAATTATACTACAATAGAACGAGAAGGTCTTGCTATGGTGTATGCATTGCAAAAGTTTCGACATTATCTGTTAGGATCTCATTTTAAGATGTTCACTGACCACTCTGCTTTGAAGTATTTGGTTAACAAGCCTGTGTTAGGTGGAAGGATATGCAGGTGGCTGATTGTGTTCCAAGAATATGACTTTGAGATGATAGTTAAGCCCGAAAGGCTTAACCTAGGACTTGACCACTTGTCGAGGCTCGAGTCAGGCGAAGAACCTGCTAGTTTGGATAAAGGTCTTCCTGATGCTCAGTTGTTTCCCATGTAGATGGTTGGTGACTATTTTAGGATATTGTTTAGTATTTGTCTACAGGTTTTGCACCCACTAAGATGACAACACAGCAGAAGAAGCAGCTGGTGGTTAGAGCATATGACTTTACTTTGGTCGTAGGACAACTATACAAGATGGGACCAGATGAAATACTGCGCAGATGTGTCTTGGAGCATGGGAAGCCATTGATTTCGGTTGAGGCACATTCAGGAGCAGCAGGAGGTCATTATGTAGGAAAAGCTACAGCACAGAAGATTCTGACAGCAGGATTGTGGTGGCCTACAATTCATAAGGATGCCAGGGAGTACTGTCACAGCTGCGATATCTGTCAGAGGATAGGCAAGCCGTCCAGAAGGGATGAGATGCCTCTCGTTCCACAAGTAACTTTACAAGCATTTGACAAGTGGGATATTGATTTTGTTGGACCAATAAATCCTCCTGCAAAGAAATCTAGTGCAAGCATTAGAGGAAATTTCAACTCAAAATGAGCCTCCTAAAAAAAATTAATAAAATAATAGTTAAAATAATAAAATAATATTTATTAATTTTGGAGGAAGAAAAGAAAAAACTACTTTTTTGTTTGTATTTTCGACATATCTCCCCCTGTTTTTACTCAAATTTCGTTCGGGAGAGCTCGTTGGATGCGGAATTTAATTTTGCATCGAACGAGTACCCACTCGACATACTTTTGATGGATCCTGCTACCCCAAAAACAAGAAATACCTGAAAAAATGTGATGATGACATCATCATCACATTTTTTCAGGTATTTCTTGTTTTTGGGGTAGCGGGGTCCGTCAAAAGTATGCCAAGTGGGTACTCGTTGGATGCAGAATTTAATTCTGCATCCAACGAGATCTCCTGATCAAAATTTGAGTAGAAACAAGGGGAGATATGTCGAAAATACAAACAAAAAAGTAGTTTTTTTTATGATACCTATCCCCAAATTTATATTAAAAAAGTGTTTAAGACCTATACGGTATTTCAAATTTAAAGCAATTTCATTGGCTAACACATGATGACATGGATTTTGAGTTAAAGTTAAAAGGCCCATTTTGAGTTGAAATTTCCTCTAATGATACATTATTACAGCAACTGAGTACCTTACCCGTTGGGCTGAAACTCAAGCAGTCAAGGACTGTAGTGCTACTACAGCTGCGAAGTTCATATTCGACAATATCTTGTCGAGGTTTGGGTGTCCTCGAATTCTTATGAGTGACCAAGGAGCACACTTTTTGAATAAGACTATTGAAGCGTTGACTGAATAATTTCAGGTATATCATCAGCAAAGTACTGCTTACCATCCTCAAGCAAATGGAACTGTCGAAGCCTTCAATAAGATTCTGGAGCAGGCTCTGACAAAGGTTTGTAATGTTAATAGAAATGATTGGGATCTTAGAATTTCGGCAGTATTATGGGCTTATAGAACCACTTGTAAGAATTTGACAGGCCGTACACCTTTTAGGCTGGTTTATGGACAAGAAGCAGTGATGCCCATGGAGTACATTGTTCTTAGTCTCAGAATAGCTGCCTTCACAGATATGGATGACCCAGCTATGTTGTATAAAAGGCTAGCCCAGATAACAAAACTAGAAGAAGATAGATTCATTGCAGGTTTCCAGCAGCAAGTACAGAAGGCTAGAGAAAAAGCATGGCATGATAGGCAAATAAAAAAGAAGTAATTCCAGATTTGTAATCTTGTACTTTTATATGACAGTAAATTCATGAAGTTCCTAGGAAAGTTTAAAACCCATTGGAAAGGACCATACATAGTTCAGAAAGTTACTGATGGTGGCGCAGTCCAGTTAGCTAAATTGAATGGAGAAACTTTGCCTTCCATGGTGAATGGAAGTCGGTTAAAGAAATACAGGGACAAGCCAGGACCCCCTAATCAAAAGTAATTACAAAAAGCAGAGTATAAGTACCAAGAACAGTTGGAATTGGGTACTAGACTATAATGAAGTTGTTCTCAAAGCTATGAAGTGTTGCAGACTATTAAGGTTCGGAGGTTGCAGTTTGCTTACCACTTGGGTCAGATGTGTCGAAGGTAAATATTGTGACGAAGGTACTCATTGAGGTGAAGCTAAAGTTAGTAGGTATGTCGAAGAAGAAAGGTGTGTCGCAGCCTCAAATGTGACTGATGGGACAAGCTAGACTTGGCGGCGCCAGCCTTAACTACCTATAATGATGAGATCTGGGGAAAATCTAGCGCCATGTGAATAGGATTTTCGCTGCTCCATCAGATTTGACATCACTAATACATCATGATGACAGATTTTGTTGCGGGATTCTATAAGAAGCTACACCGGCCTCCGACTCCTGCATTGCACATTTCTTTGAGTTTGCAGTTAGCACTATGTTGAATGATCGTGAAGTCCAGAAATTGTTGCGAGAATTTAGGGAGAGAGGTCTACAAAACCTTATGAGCAATCCACCTTATGAGGAGATGTTCCCAACGCCGACCCAGCCAATGCAGACACAATCTACTAGGAAGACTTTTAAACCAAAAGTACACTCTAAGTGGAACGAAGAAAGGCACAAGCCCTCAGGAAAGAACCTGGAGGACCCCGAGATGTATCCTACTAGCTCAGCAGAGTGGCAGCATGCTGTTTGTCTTATGCAAAATAACATTGGCATGCAACCAAAGGGGTACCACCTATTAAGGACCCAAAGTTGTGGATGGTCAAATGTTCGATAGGACATGAACGGGAGGCAGCTCGAGGGATGGGGTCGCTGATAGATTTAGAAGGCCCAATCAGTCCCATGACCATCATAAATATTCATAGATGCAGACGGATACAGATCCTGACAGAGTGCGAAGGGAGACCATAAAGAAGGAGCAAGGATCCTATGACAACACGTATGGATTTAGCAAGCAGCACACTATTTTTCGCCAACAAGATTCACCCACTAGATAAGCAGTAGAGTGTCCCCCAACGGGCCACTAGTGAGTCTTAGGGGCCTGTTGGGGCATGCACATTAACGGTCCCCAACTTTGGTAACTCCGTGGGTTTTGTGGAAGTTTGTAAGCGGAGTTACAACTCAAAATAGTCTTAGGGGTGTTGGGGTTGAGTCAAAGCCCTCTTTTTGTAATAAACCCATGGTTTAAGTCCAGGGTTTAGGGTTTCGGGGTGCCCATGGTTTAAGTCCATGGTTTTGTAATAGTGCGCTGTATAAATAGGCACTTATGTAAAGAAGTAAGGTTAGGCCTTTGACGATTATCTTATGATGCTAATGTAATGCAAAGCTAAGAGCTGTCTAAGGGTTTTGTAAGAAGGTTAAGTCCCAGCTATGTGCGTGGACGACTCTGCAACTGTGTGCACAGATGATTTTGTGTTAAGGAAAGATCTGCAGCTGTGTGTGTAGCTTTGAGAACTTGAAGGGATCTACAACTGAGTGCGCAGATCAGAACTGTGGTTTTCATAAAGAGTTGAATAAAACACAGTTCTGTGGACGTAGCCCCTATGCTGGGGGTGAACCACGTTAGATCTTGTGTTGTGGTTCTACTATGTTGTTTCTGTTCTGTTATTTTATGCATTAATAAATAAATAACTGATAAATAATATCACTGCTAATATTAGCTTCACTGTGAATTCCAAGTAAAGGGTTAAGCAAGTAACTATTTATTTATCTAACTGCGAAGCTATATAATTGATTATCGAAGTACTGTGTTATATGATTATCAATAGTTAAAGGCTAAAGGTACAGTAATATCCCTCTTCTGCTTGCAGAAACCTGATTCTGCGGCACCCCATAGCTGTTTCGAGTGAGACTACAGCCTGTTCGCAGGCTGTTACCGAAAGGGCCAACACTGTGGGTCTTTTGTTGGTGCGAAGTTAATGGTATAAAACATGGGTCTACCCAGTAGCCCAACAAGAACCCCCTCGCAAATGAGATCAGAGACTACAACAACGACCTTGCAAACTGCAACAGAGAAACACCTTGCAAGACGAACCACCTCGCAAACGACAACAAAGACAAAGAACCGGTGAAAAATCACAGAGCGCAAACAACAAAATAAAGTACAGTTGTGTTTGGTTATTACATATATGACATTTTTTCTGTCGAAAAAATGTTTTGGCCAATTACTTGTTCTATCGAAAAAATGTTTCGGTCAAACAATTGCTCAGCCGAATAAACGTTCGACTGAAAAACTATTTTCCAAACATTATTTTCCTGGTAATTCTTACAAAGCGCATAAGGAGGTTCTCTATTAATGTTAACGTTCGATGGAGCATTGTTTTAGGCTGAAAGTTAGTTACATATTTTCAGCCGAAACATAAATTAGTTCAGCCAAAAAACAAAATTAGTTCGGTCGAAAGAGTTCAAAATACCGATTCCGAAAGCCAATTCACATGGAATAGACACCCACATTCATGATTTCATTCTATTAGTTGTATATTCTTAAAATCTTCATTTAGGGAACAAGTCACAATATTCCACTCATATCCATGTCTAGGGCATCGAAACCCATACCTAGTGACGCAAGCGTCATAATTTAACTAATATCTCCACTTGGAATCCAATCCTACCCTTGGGAGGTCATGTGCAGTGGTTTAAGGTGTCATTTCCCCCTTGATAACTAGAATTTTTCTTTAGGATTTAAGGAGCAAATTTACTTGAATAACCATGTCAAAATGTTCATGACCAATAACTACTAATCAATACATGTTAATGCCATTTATATTGACCACTCTATGGTAAAGGATACCCTTAATAGATCATAAGTTATCGATCCAAGTGTCATTATAGGCTCTAGATGCCTATAATATTCATGAGATATATGGCTCTTTGAAACTTAAATATAATAGATTGTTAGATCAGATTATTGAAAGTGTATTTTAATGATTATTCTACAGATATCATATATTATTCCACCTAAATGATTGAAAACATTCATAACTAACATTCCTTATTATTGAAAAGATTCCTTATTATTGAAAACATTCCTAAATTGCATTTTGATGAATACTCAACAATTCCACCTAAATGATTGAAAACATTCATAACTAGTTCATTCCAAAAGTGCATTTCATTGAACATTCTTTATGATTGAAAACATTCATAAAGTGCATTTTAATGAATATTCTATAGATATCATATATTATACCACCTAAATGATTGAACACATTAATAACTAACATTCCTTATGATTGAAAACATTCCTAAAGTGCATTTTAATGAATATTCAACATATGTCATATATTATTCCACCTAAATGATTGAAAACATTCCTAACCGTGGTTCATTCCAAAAGTGAATTTTATTGAATGTATCATAACCCAAATTTTCTCCAAATGCATCATCACCCTCAGCCTCTCTGAATGCATAACTGTAACCCTTAGCAAAACCACGATCCTCTACATTTACACATGTGATCATGTATAATTTAGTATATAAAGACAAAATCATACATACACACATGCAAATTAGTAATTTATTTAAATAAATTATATGTGTGTGTGTGTGTGTGTGTGTAACATATTACCAATAAAATGTGGTTCGTTTATTGGTCATTCTCTTAAATGATGACCAAAAGAGGGAAACGGTCATGAGACGATGAATCAAACAATCGACCGAACACATATGCTTTCCCACTCTCACGAGAAAATCTATTATGTTGTCTCTCTAAAAATAAAAATGATAACGAAACTTAGTAAAATATATGAACAAGACTTAAAACAAATATAATATGCAGGCATACCCAAAATTTTACATTTGCATAAATTTCAAACACATATCAATGGTGTCTCGATATAATAGGCTAGAATATCTAGATGATTCAGACCATCTTTGAGAGAGAACATTTGAAGGTATTTCAGTAGATGTAGGTGTAGTATTAGGCGTCCTTGTCTCAAATGTCAGTGTATATCTTTGACTCGAAGAATGAATGACCGCCTTATCTCGATCCATCTCTACTATATATCTCCTATAATCATCAAAACAAGCATCAATGAACTAATGTAGTTTATCCCATAGAAAGTTTTTGAGGGCGGGGAAAAAAGAATTGAATATATTTATTGTGTCCCCCCCTTTCTGATGTGAATTTGTGTTGTTCCCACATGTATCCCCCTTTATTTATCTCGAACAAGCCATTCCTCATCCCGAACAAGTATCACTCTTATTAAGCTCATCTCCATAGTGGTCATGTTTCACATAGTCATGGCTAATAAAACCGATTATGACCATGAGAGATTACGAAAATTTCAAATATTGTGTGATTCATTAAATACTAATTCATTATTATATGCAACCCTATGAAGGACAAAAGTCCTCCTTTTAGTAGGATTGAAGGATCAAAATGCCTCCTTCACATGGGCCTGGCATATTTGGATTGAGTTTGTAGGTTATACTGTTAATATTTCTAATAGGTGTCCATATTTAATTGATATTGTGAATTCCAGCAAGTTTCTTTAAAATAGCCATACAAAAAATAAACATTGATTTTCCCAACCAAATATATTATAATGTGATCCATGATATTTTCATTTTACTAATTTTTTTAATAGCTTTTAGTATTAAGTAACACCAACCCAACAAAAAACACGCAAGCAACTACATACTAAGATATGGCTAGAAATCAGCTGGTAATGTGATCTGAATGTTCTAGCCTTGAATTACATATAGAATGTTCAAGCAGCTTAAATTTAAAAGTTTCCTTTATGGTTTAATGCATTTTTTTTTAAATTATATTTTTCATATATGTTGTAATGTATTTTCTTTATTTCTGATCATGTTTTGATCATGAGGAATAAGTACATTGTTTATCTGGCTATTTTTCATATTATAGAATGTTGTAGTAAAGCAGGTTCCTTGGTATCACTGGTATCCTGGGGCTGCAAGATACACACCTAATTGTAGACCTAGCCAAATGAACATCATGACACATAATTAAGCCCCCAAGGATGGTTTTGCATCCCAAACTAGAGTGAATGGGTCTCCCTCTATTGCTAGAGTAAGTTCTCTAGAAGAAACAAATCAAGCATAGGAAGTACGGAACAATGTGGTGGGTGCACAGTGGGTGCTGCAACACAACAACAAGAGAAGCACATGGTTTGGAGGTTCTTATTTACTATTTTCAACGTCATCAAGTCATTTGGAAGCGCCATAAAATTATGTTGTTTTCTACTTCATAGGGATTTTTGGTTCCTTTAAACCCATGTAGAACCTAGACCATGATGATTGAGCTAATGGAGTATTTTTCTACACTTGGAAATTGCAGGTAAATTTAGTTGTATGCTCTTGGAAATGGACAATAATGATTTGTTTCCTCTGTTGGAGTCTAATGATTCCTTACCTCCCATAGTGGAGGAATTTGTCCAAGTTCAAGCTGTAACCTCAAGATACCTAAGTTGGAAATTCAGTGGCTCCAAAGAATGCAGTCAATTGATAGTTTTGTGGTTTAAACAACATTTTTTTATAGTAATTTCATTCTGGAATTTTTAATAGAAATAAATGGTTGAAACAGATTAATAATACTTTCATTTTTTATAGTACTTTCATTCTAGAATTTTCAATAGACATTTTTTTTATTTGTTCAAATTTAGAACATATTTTGCACAATAAACTGCGCAATAAAAGTTATTTCTTAGTTTTTGGTTAACATATTAAAATAAAGTAATTATGAATATGCTAAATTCAAACATTATTACTTAAATTGAGAATATAAATTTTCACCCTTGAAAATCTAATATATTGATGGAAATGATGAAGGATGATTGAGTCTTACAGATGCAAAATTTAGTCAGTAGGACTCTAGGATAGGAATGGCCAAAGGTTTGGAAGAATATCATTTTATTCTGGTTTTTAGCAGACAAATCCCACTGCTCTCTGCAACATGTTCAGTTGGCAAAGAAATTTGGAGATTCTCTTAATTTTTTGGTACTTGGAGATTGGGGCAGAAAAGGATATTACAACCAATCTGAAGTGTCCATTCAGCTTTGAATTAAACATTTAGTTTTTCTAGTTTTTATATTTTTTTGATGTCAAAGTAACCCACGAATGAATAAATCTAACGAACTAATAATAATAAGATATTCACATAGTTTGTAAAATGTTGGCTTAGTTATAATATTTTGTGTGTGACTGAATCCTGTACTAGATGGGAAGAATAGGTGCAACACTTGACATCGATTTTGTCATATCTGCTGGTGATTATTTTTATGAGAATGGACTGACTAGCATAGATGATCCAAGGTTTGGGGAATCATTTTCTAGAATCTACATAGCCAAAATCTTGCAGATACCATGGTATAGCGATATGACCTATAAATACATCATTTGTCTATTTAATTTCTACCTTACATCGTTGGTTTTGAAAGTTGATTAGTGAATTCCTATGATGGACAGTGTTAGGAAGCCATGATTACTAGGGGAATGTGTTATCTCAACTAAAGATAATATCATTGATGGCAACACGAAAGATCCTCCATTATTAGGTACACCATTTTCCCACTTGGCCTTCAACCAAGTGGAGGTAGTGCATACATTTTCTTCATGGACACAGGCTCGTTCACTGATAACTATTGGAAGCCAAGTAGAAATACATATGACTAGAGAGGGGTTCTCCCTCGAGAGAAGTATCGGAATCAGCAATTACAGGTATTGCATACCATACATAGCAATAAACATTGACTTATAAAACTAGGATTTTAATTATGGTGGATAGTGGACAGATGGAGAAGGTTTTAAAGTGGTAACCCTGTAGGATTTGTTAGTGGATTTGGATACATTGAATGTAACATGGAAAATAATGATTGGGAATCATACAATTAGAAGGGTTGGCTCACATGGAGACATAGAGGAAATGATTCAACATCTATTGCCCATTATTGAAGTAAATTAATTTTATTTCTAGATGCACACTGTTACTGTTTTTGTTATACATTTTTTTTTGTAACTTATTCAATGGATGTGATGTTTGCTTTGATATGTTTTCTATTAATTCTTATGGATTGGAATTGTGTGAATGGACATGATCACTGTTTGGAGCATATTAGCAGCATTAATACGTGAACTTACAAACTGTTACCTGGCAAGAAAATGAGGATTCTATATAATTAAAAAATGTTCAATTCTAATAATAAGGGTTATATGTTACAGTCCTCTACAATTTTTTACAAGAGGAGGTGGGTTTATGCAGTCCTAAGTACATTTATTTTTACCTGAATGCATAACATAATATCTTTCCATATATATTAACAATATCATTCGTATACATTTTCTTTGTGTAATTTAAAGAAATGTTTTTAAGAGTGAGACCGATCCACTTAAATAAACCACCACATAGACAAAGGGCTGAGACTCACCACCACTATGCAGACGAGGGGCTAAGAAGCTCCACCACGTGCAGATGAGGGGTCGAGAACCCCACCACCACTACGTAGAAAAGAAGTCGAGAAAAAACACCACCATGCAGACAACAGGACACAACATAGGAGAGGCCGAGAAGCTCTACCACCGCGTACATGAGAGGCTAAATCCTCCACCACAGCATATATCGGAGGCTAAAACCTCCACCAAAGCGTAGAAAATAGGTCAAAAAAAGCCACATTGAGAAAAACATGCTGAGAAAAAACACCACCACACAGACAACCATGTCGCAACTGGATGCACCACGTCGCAACAAGACGTAGTAGAGAACCACCTCACAACAGTATGCCATAGAGAGCCACCTCACAATAGGAGGCACCAAATACTACATCACTCTCGCAAATGACAACAAAGAACCCCCTTGCAAATGACAACAAATACTACAACAACCACCTCGCAAACAGGAACCACCTTGCAAAATTCAAAAGAGAAAAACCTTGCAATAGGAACCACCTTGCAAATGACAATAGAGAACCACCTCACAAATGACAACAGAGGCAAAGAACCAATGAAAAATCTCCATTAGAGGAATTTTGGGGTCTAAAATGGGCCTCCTAAGGAAAATAATAAAATAATAGTTAAAATAATAAAATAATAGTTAAAATAATAAAATAATATTGATTAATTTTGGAGGAAGAAAGAAAAAAACTACTTTTTGTGTTCGTATTTTCGACATATCTCCCTGTTTTTTTACTCAAATTTTGATCGGGAGAGCTCGTTGGATGCGGAATTTGATTCCGCATCCAAATAATAGCACACTGCATACTTTTGACAGACCCCGCTACCCCAAAAACAAGAAATACCTGAAAAAACGTGATGATGACATCATCATCACGTTTTTTCAGGTATTTCTTGTTTTTGGGGTAGCGGGGTCCATCAAAAGTATGCAGTGTGGGTACTCGTTGGATGCGGAATCAAATTCCGCATCCAACGAGCTCTCCCGATCGAAATTTGAGTAAAAACACAATGAGATATGTCGAAAATATGAACAAAAAAAGTAGTTTTTTTTAATGACAAATATGTCAATTCAACCATTATGGTTGACTTATTTTATTGAAATTCTATTGGTTCTTGAATTCCAACTCACAAAAACTTATTTTGGCACGTTTTCTTATAAGGCCCATTTTAGACCCCAAATTTCCTCTAATGATAGCGCAAATGACAAATTTAAATACAGTTGTGTTCAATTATTTACATATATGACATTTTTTCAACTGAACAGTTGTTCGAACAAAAAACTATTTTTGGACATTATTTTCCTGACTATCCTTACAAAGTGCATAATGAGGTTCTCCATTAACTTTAACGTTCAAGGGATCATTGTTTTCAGCCAAAATTTAGTTACATATTTTCTTCCGAAACATAAATTATTTTGGCCGAAAAACAAAAAATAGTTCGGCTAAAAGAGTTCAAAATACTGATTCTGAAAGTTGATTCTCATGGAATAGACACCCACATTTATGATTTCATTCTATTAGTTGTATATTCTTAAAATGTTCATTCATGGAACAAGTCACAATATTCCACTCATATCCATGTCTAGGGCGTCGAGACCCATACCTAGTGATGCAAACATCATAATTTAACTAATATCTCCACTTAGAATCCAATCTTACCCTTGGGAGGTCATGTGTAGCGGTTTAAGGTGTCATTTTCCCCCTTGATAACTAGAAGTTTTCTTTAGGATTTAAGGAGAAAATTTACTTGACTAACCATGTCAAAATGTTCATGACCAATAACTACTACTCAATACTTTCTAAAGAAAACCCTTAATAGATCATAAGGTCTCGATCCAGGTGTCATTATAGGCTCTATATTCCTATAATATTCCATTAGGTCCTAACGCTTGGGTTTCAACCCTCAACCGTATTTAGGGACTTGAGAACCATATCCAATGCTAAAAAATTGCTTATGGAGCTTTTGAATCCCCATTTATCCATGGATATCCTCAAGAGGTAATGTCTCATGGTTCACAACATATTTATTGACCATAAATTCCTAGAGGCTTCTATTAGGGCCCAACTCTAGATTTTCTTACCTCAACCATCTATAGGGGCTTAAGACCCACCCCTAGTTCCAAATTGTCCTAATTTCACTCATATACAAATTATAAGGATAAGAATACTCTCAAGTGATCGTATATGGTGGTTTGATGCATCCTTTTTGGACTTGTATTCCTAGAAACATCGTTTACTACCTAAGAACCAAGTTTCCTCTATTAACCATGCTAATGGATCCTAGAACCATTGCTAATAATCAAAACCTATTAATTTTTTCTATTTCTAGAGACAAAGACTAATAATACTATCATATGGATATATGTTGTGGTTTGAGTTGTTGTTCATTGCCCCATATGCATAGGCATTTGCTTACTACATATGGAGGTTTCCTCCCTTGACCATATTGTCCAAGGTCACATCCATATCTAGTTTTCAAATCTCATATTAGCATGGATATCCATCAAACAATTTAGTAATATCTATCCAATAAATCATAATAGAATAATTAAATTCAACTTCAAACCACTTTTATGAGCACCTTTATAATTTTAATAAATTAAAAATTTATTATCTTTAACCATTTTTCAATAATTATGTTGTAATGAACATTTATTTATTTACTTGAAACATGTTAAAAAAAAAATTTGAATGGAATTATTTACAAACTAAATATTAAAATGTAATTTTGGAGCTAGCTTTTTTTTGTTTGAATAATTAAAAACAATGAATTTCATTATTTATAAAAATAATTATTTGTGGTTTATTAATTTTAAATGGTGGAAATCTTCCTAGTTAAATGATGAGAAGTTATTTGTTTAAAAATGATATAAAAAATAATTCACTTCAATTATTTAGAAAATATTTGCTTGTGAATTTATTATATTTATAGTACAAACCTTGATAATCAAATTCTACTTATACCTAGAAAAATAGAATAGCAGCTCTTTATGTATTTGCTAACACTGCATACACAATTTAGAATGAGATACTCCATTTTTATTAAGATTAATAGAAGACAACAATATTTATATGAAATAAATAAACACCACATTATATGAACTTACATTAATAATATATAATATATATATTTAAATTTTTTTCTTATTATGTCCCCAACAAGGGGCTATATATGATTCGGTCAAGTGTATTAATTCCAAGCAATTTGAAAAATTTCGAGCTTAAAGTAAGGTTTTTTTTATAGTGCAGAGTAACTTTTATTTACAGATTTTTTTAATTATTGATTTTTTAAATTGTCATTGGTTATGCCAAGGTAATGATGGCTTGGATTCCAGTGCCCCAAGGCCCAGTGGCAAAGTGATGTCAACAATTATTTAAATGCATGCATGTCATTTCTTTTTTTTAATGTTGTTTGTTTAGTTTTCTTAATGTTGTTGGTTTGGTCGAAGAGTCAGCCTTCCCACTGCTCAATACCACTTACACAGTGTCATTGTAGTGAGGTAAAGTTGACACACCTAGCTTGTTAATGATGTTGTGGTTAAAAAATCACATACATCCTCTGTGGTGAATAGTGTGGTATCAATAAATAAATAATAGCTTTTGTCCTTGATTTAATTGCCCCAACAGTCCTATACCCAACCCTATTAATAAAACATGCCCAACTAGTTTTCTCTATTTAATATCCCCAATTACCCAATAGTGAATTTCAGTGAGATGGCTATTCCCAATTACCCTTTGTCATGGAAGCATAGAAGGGAGATGGCTATGGTGGTGTTTCTTGCAATCTGGTCTGGTCTTCGCAAGAAAAGGTGAGTAATGTGTCATCAATCATGAACGATCTGGATCTCAAACTGCTAGATATGCTATTGAATATGTTGGTGGTTCAATTGGTTAAACATAAAGAAACTAAGGTGACTGTACACGGGTGAAGGAGATGGTGTCCCTTCCCTCGCCATGGTAGGAGTCTGCTAGCTGCTGCAGTAACCCAGTAAAGGGTAGGAGGACTGAAAGTATCTGTGAGTTCTCCAGTTTTTATGGAAATCAAATAGTTTCCAAGGTATGATTCTATAGATATAGCCAACACTCAACTAACCACTATACTAGAACAGTTTATATAAATTCATACTACCTAAACCATATATCGTGATACAGGATTAAATATTTAAAAAAATATTTGTTAAAAATTTGATTTCACACATATATTTGCATTTTTGTGGGTTGACTGATATAAAATGTTCTAGTGTAGTGGTTAGGAACGATATATTGTGCTATTGAATATGTATATTGAAAATTAAACCTCAACCTTTATGTTAGAATATTTATATTGAAAATTCAACCTCAACCAGTATGTTTGTATTTCTAAAGTATGTGTTTCGTGAATGTAAGGGGGTTTATTTTTTCTTAGTCACACATTTAATTTGATTTAAAGACAATTAAAGGCTCATTAGTTTAGGTATACATGGCAGGGAACATGACAGAATGTGTTTCACTGAATATATATAATTAAGAAAATTGTTTCGCATTTAAATTAGAGGATTTTTTTTCTTAATACATATCTCATAATGATTTATTTGATAAACATTGTGAGTTTTTTTGTTTTAAAATGAAGATGAAGAGTATTGTCTGATTTTACCACTGTTTCTTGTTGCTGTTTGCGGTGTTTTTTCCTTGTCCATTTGATGGATTGCACCCATCGTTTATGGTTTCTTTGGACTAGCATTTCCTTTGGTCTATCTTTGTTGATTTCTAGTCTTTTTTTCCGTCTATGTATTGCGTTCAGACCATTTGAACCAACACGTTGGGATATTTTTTAATAGAATATCGTCCTTTTTTTATGAAAAAAAATAAAGATAAAAAGTATTATCTTTACATCTTATTTTAGCAATCTGGTGTATACTTGAGAAAAAAAATAAAAAGCACCATGTAAATAACATATAGCTCAAATTGATGTTTGCATTTTAGGGAACAAAAGAAAGTGATTGTTGAAGCCCTAGAATAAAAAACCTTTATGCTCATAACCTTTTTGAAGGGAGTATTTTAGTAAATGGACCGCAATAAACTAAAACGATGTTGCAATGTATGTGCAATTTTCAAAGGTTTTGTAATGGGGACAACATAAAATTTTCATATGGTCAACTTTCATTTGACTCTTGATTTTCATGTGTGATTGGTATATTTTTTAAATTACATTGAGTTATATTCATGTTGTAATGTATTAAAGTTTTATGTTGATAAATTGCATTTAGAACCTTTTGTTATGTATTAAAGCTTGCATTGATAAATTTCATTTAGAATTGTTTTTTATTAATGCATTAATTAAAATGGATTTAAATATTGTGATAACATGTATATTTATAATGATTCCAGGAAATGGGAGAAAAATCAGAATTTGGGAAGATTCCATCTTAGGTAGTCCCCCAATTGGTAATATGGAAGGAGTGGAGGGTATCAGAAGGTTCTTAACAAACCTTGGGATATCTAAGCTTATGGATATCTCAAAGTGGCATCCGGAAGGAAGGAACAAATGGATAGGATGGGACATCCCAGAATGCCCACCTAATTTGGAAGAGGAAAAAGTTCGACTCCTTCACTTCCTGATTGGAAAGGCCCCTCTTGCCAAACGCCTCAAAGATGTCCGTGGGTGGGGTTCAAATTCCGGGCATTATACTGTTGCAGAAGGTTACAAAAGCATCAAAGCTGTTCCTAATGTGCCCAGGAATCCAGCAGTCTGGAACTATATCTGGACAACTAAATCTCTTCCTAAAGTTGATCATTTCACCTGGATTCTTGCTCACAATAGTGCCCTTACTGCTGATGCCCTGCGAAAGAGAGGATGGGAAGGACCCTCTAGGTGCTCCCTTTGCCTGGCAGCGAAGGAATCTTCCCATCATCTATTTATTTCTTGTCCCTTTGCTGCTGAAGTTTGGAACTTAGCAACCGCCCCTTGGCACTTTCCCCAGCTCTTTGAAGATGTCCCCTCCCTTATTTGCCAATGGTCTCTGTCCTCCCCAGTAAAGCATCATGTGAAGGATCCCCTAGCCATCGCCTGGTTGACTCTTCCTAAATTTATCTGTTGGAAACTATGGCTTGAACGTAATAATTGAATCTTCAGAGGAACTAGTTCCACTCCTATCCAAGTTGTGGCCAGAATAAAAGCCCTGCTCGGGGATTTCATTCGGTCTCGACCTCCTCTTTGTCTCCATTCCCCCTTGTCATGGGAAGAAGAAGCTTGGCTCCAAAGCTTGAATCCTAGTACATTTGTGGATCTTCCTCAATGAGCTCCCACTTTGCAAAGATGGGAAATCAGAAAAGATAAGCCTGCGTTTGATCTCTGGTGCAAAGAGTTAGGAAGAAGTCTCCTATTTTTTGATGGAGCGTCAAAAGGTAATCTAGGGGAAGCAGGAGGGGGAGGGGTGCTCTATGACCCCGAAGGAAATCTGAATCTCACTTACGCATGGAATTTGGGAATAGAATCCAATAATATGGCGGAAGATCTTGCTCTTTAGCAAGGCCTAAGTCAAGCTATTCACCTCGGTATACAGGACCTAACGGTAGTAGGGGACTCCAAGCTGATCATTCATCACCTCATATGTCGGGCGTTGCCCTCCTCTACTTGCCTTAGACAAGTGATTCAAAGAATATTTCTCCTCATGCCTCTCTTCAGCTCTATAGAATTCTTCCATGTCTTAAGATCTCATAATGAATAGGCAGACAACGCTGCAAATGAGGCAATATCCATAGGTTTAGGGGTTCTCATTCTCAATGGTGTCCAAATTTTGGAACCTATCCCCTAGCCATTGGAGTTCGATGGCATGCATGAGTTGGATGGCTATGTGGAATTGGGGCCCAGGTCATGTGTCTCAAACACCGGCTGCCTATTGGATCCTTCTCCCCTGGCATTCTGATGACACGCACCTTATTTTAGTGCCTCCCTTCATGCGTAATGACATACTTAAATCTGCATGCCCAACTCACTCTCCGATGCATTCTTTCTCGGTTATTCTGATGATGGGTAGTAATTCTCAGGTTATGTGGATAATGGCCCGTACCTCCTGGTGTGCTTCATTGTAGGCTGGAATTAACAGCATGATTCTTCAAAATCCAACAAGCGCTGTGAAGGATTTATTGCGCAATCATAGCTCTTCATGGGGTTGTTTGGATCCTCTCTCCTCGACTCAGGTCAAGATGGATTTCATGGTGGATAAGGAATGTGGGTTAGTTGGAACCCTGCTGCGCAATGATCTTCAGAAGATCTCTGGTCCTCATGAGGTTTTTCTCTCTGATTTCTCGTTCAGCTACTCATTCCAAAGTTCATGCCTTCACTTGTGGATGATTTATCCTCCATTCTGCTTCTCCTTATGGGTATTTAACCTCCCGGTCAAGCACGCAATTGCCAGTGGGAACAATACCTGGATTCTTCTGTGCCCTGTTGTATGCTCTAGAAACTCTGTTGGTTTGAATGTGAAGGTCTACCCAATTGAAAGGCGAAGCTCTCGGCACTTCGGTGTAGTGATTTTGGTATTAAATTGGCTAACTTCGGTGGATATGGTGGATTCTAGCGGTTCCTTCGCCTCCTCTCCAGATCCTCTGGAGGAACTTGCTGCAGAAGTTAGGGTTCTAAGGCGTAAAGTTAGATGGAAAGGTAATTGTCTGCAGCAAATTGATGTGCTGGTGGGTCATCGTTTGGATCATGTGGAAGAAGATATTGATCGAATTCGCACTAAATTTCAGGCAGCAATGTGCACGCTGGAAGACAAGGTAATGCTTTCTATGGATAATTTGGACAGTAGGTTGCAGAGCTTGGAGCAGAAATGGTCAAAGCGTTGAGAAGTTGGAAATGCAGGGATTGGATTCATATTTCTGGAGCAGAGGTTATCCGACGCTAGCTTTAATCTAGTTTAAGTCTTTTCCTGTTTCTTTTTTCCTCTAAAAGTCCTGATTATGCATAGTATCAGGTATATGTAGTTACAGTTGTTATAGGTTGTCTGGATGTTTGACATTCCTATTTTGGAGATGTAAATTTTGATGGCTCAGCCATCGTTTTTCAATATAATCTCTAATCGTTTCTGTAAAAAAAAAACATGTATATTTATAATATTTATTTGAGTTAGATGAAATGGGTTTAATTATACATGCATATTCATAATATTTATTTGAGTTAGATGAAATGGTTTTAACATGTGCTGAATAGATCAAAAACAGAAAAATGAGATCACTTAGACATGTTTTGAGAATAGGGAAAAAACAAAAAAAGGAAGATGCAAGGAACTAGGGAAAAGTGATGTGACATTTAGAATGAGATATCATGTTACAGAAAAAAAGAAGGATTGAAATTATAGATTTGATTAGGCTATTTCTGGATATATGTTAATGAAGATAATTAAATTAAGCTTAACAATAAAAATGAAAAAACAACATATTATTAGGGTAATTTAGCCAATCATTTGGAGATTTAATTAACCTACTTTTTTAAGACTAAAGAAAAGGGAGAATGAAATACCAAACCCTAAAAGTGTTGTTATAGGTATTGAAGTATCTTGGATTGGAGAGTATTTACCCCGATCAAATGAACATGCAAATGTTATTACACCTTACTCCAAAAATATACTTGATTTTGATCTCCAATAAATTTTAAAATAACGCACTATATTTACCATGTAAAATAATAAAACAATGAAGTGTTGGATGGTGATCCAAGGCACTTTGAAAATATGTTAACTCCTTTCTTATTGCTATGTTGGAACCTTACTTGAGGTGAAAGAACCAAATTTTCAATGGTGGGAGAGGGGATAAAGGAAATGGAGATGACATATGACATGCCTTCAAAGAAGAAACCATGGTTATTCTCTATGCTAATCACTCTCCGCTTACTTAATTAGATGCAAAACCAATTTGTTTGCCGACCGCCCTTCCTTTTCTTGAAGTTCTTGAAGAGTTGAACTGCTTTGAGAATGATATCAATGTCAAGAGACCTTTTACTCATCTTCAAGCCTCAGCATCCCTCTCAATGGTGTTGAGCTTGAGAATGACTTTGACCTTGATAGGTTGCTAATTAATGACATTCTCGACTATGAACCCGTGAACTATGGCATAGAAACCTTATCTTGCTCTATTCCTGAGTATATTTTCGAGTGCACTTTGTGCCATTTGAATATTTGATTTTACACTAAGGACCGTTCATACGACTTCATCATCGAGTTTCCATATGTGAAGCAATATTTCGACACTAGCAAAATATTTATTGAGAAGGTCTTTTGCGACTAGTCTCTGAAATGTTTCAATGAGGTTGAACACAGTAATCCTTCATTACATGAAATAAACGACGCCAACGCTCAAGAATGTGAATCAAAACAAATTTGCATTGCATCCTCTGGCAAGCAGAAAGATTGTAGCAAAACAAAACCCATAAAACAAAACAACAAAAGGAAGTGTAAGTATTTTATAGCATTAGATGTCAACATCTGAAGCATTAGATGCCAGCATGTGACAAATTACACAAATTTCCTTTTTAGGTAACTGTATATGATATGATGCTTATCCTCTATGTTGCCATTGGAAGGCACAAATAATTTTCTAGAGTTAGAATTATTGAACAAGTCACTTGGTACAATGAATAAAATGATGAAGTACTAAGGCTTGAGGATCTCGAAAAGCAGCTAAACTCACCAGTTAGGTACTCAGATATCAAGGTATTTTATGAATCTTTTATTTATCAGTGGTACATTCTAATCATACTGTACAATTTTTGTCACCATCATGTCTCCTTTCACATAGATTTTTTTTCCTAAGTACTTTTTTCTCCCATTCTTTGAACTTTGTCCTAGATATAGTTCCATTCTGTTGAGGTTTGCAATTGAGCACACATATTTTTATGTACGATGGGCGCTTGTAATTTTTTTTTCTCAGCCAACCATTGACCCTGTATGCCAAATGTTTCCTCCCAAATTAAATGGTATTTGAAAATTTACTGTAACAGAAGTCTTTCTTTACGAGACACTACAATTATGACCATGTAAATTGTTTGATTAATGACTTTTCCATTTTCATGTGTCTTGAGCGTGGTGGCTTGGGTCACATGTCACAATCAAATAGGTGATCGAAAATGAGTGTGTGGATGAAATTGAAACTGAGCAAGACATAGTCTTCATAGAAAATGACTAATTAATTCCACGTGATTGTATGAGGGAGGTTGGCCATATTTTCATGGAGTATAATGTTCGTAGGTTGAAATTTCCAACTGATGGAATATTGATAGCCAAATTGATTTGGAAATGGGTTATCTTAGCTTCTATTGCATGTTCCAACTTTTATTCTTCCTGAAACTGTCAGACATTTTTAAGAGTTCATGCTTTTAATTTCACATTTTTATACAAATTTTACACAAATATAGAAGTACCACAGAGACTTTTGACCTAGCGACTTTTACTGTCTTGAATAATTTTCAATATATGGTATTATCAAGGAAAAAAAACGCATGGATTTTACCTATTAAGTAAATATTTGAGTATCTTAGTTTAATTATAGAGAATTTATGGTGAGGTATGTTTTTCATGACAAAGAAGGTAACAATGACTAGTGTAACCCTCCCACTTCTAGAAAGGTTTCAAGATTTACTGAGGAAATTGGTGTAGTTAGTTATCTCACTATAAGAATAGGCATGGATATATTCTTGACAAGAACATTTTGAAAGAAAAAAAATAGGTATGAAAAGATATGACTTGTTCTTCATATGATCAATGTTGTTCTATTTAGGAAAATGACATACATAGAATAACTTGATTTTTGGCAAACACTTCGGGAGACCTATATAAGAAAATGGATATTGCATCCATTGTTATAAATTATGTTGTCATATTTTGAACCAAATTATTATATGTTACTAGAGTTATATATTAGAGATGTTTTGGTTCTTGTTCTTTGGTGCATTACAAGATTCTTACAATATTTGAATTTTTGAGAAAGCAATTCCCGAAAACAATTTAGGATTAGGAGGTTTCAGAAGAGTGCTAGTTCTTGTATGAGCTTGGTCAATTCAATATTGATGATAAAATTCAATGATAATTACCAGTGTTTACCTCTTCTTGTTGATCATATGAGGAATGAGATAATGCACCCTACAATAGAAAATACATTTTTTTTATCGTTAACTCTCAACTTTAGATGGATTTGTCTTATAGCATCAACTATTAACAATGGCGGGGACATTGCCACCTCGTGGCTCTTGTTATATTAATAATATATATATTTTAAAATGTTTGTTTAGAAATTTTTTTATTAAGATTAATAAAAAACAATAATATTTATATGATATAAATAAATACCACCACTTTAACACCATATTATATTAACTTATATTAATATATATAAGTTTTCTTATTATAAAATACATGAAAACTATCATTCTATTTATTTCAATAGTCGTTGATATGAAAGGATTTTCCAAAGGTACAATTAAGGGCACATGGGTTGAAGTTACCATCCTTGATAAAAGGTTTTATATTTATATAAATCTAACCGTTGAACATAATCTGGCAATTCAACATAACCAAGTTAAGAGTACATAGAACAGTTGGTTTCTGTAGTCTAAAACTCTGAAAATGGGTGATCTAATCTATGTCGATAGGGAGGAGGAAAGCTCTCGGTGTGGGTTGAATTTCCTTACAACTTGAAAAAGGATGTATTGGCATGCTTACCCGTAGAATATCTCGACATATTTTATGTGGTATGCAATGAATGGAATGTTCTCTTTTCTTCCACCAAATTTATAGCTAATAGATGGACCAAGGAGATTCCCAACCATAAGCCATTGCTTATTCTCCTTACCTCAAATTGCAAATTTCCTTGCGAAACTTACTGTAAAAAATCCCCTTAAATACTATAGCTATGAGTGCAGGAGTGATGTATCTAACAGTTTTGGGAAAATGGAACATCTCAATAGTATAGTTAACGTAGGGATCTTTAGTAGCCCTTCTATATCTCCTACAATTATTTGAATCTTATCTACTTTCTCAAGTGATGCATGGGAAAATTAGCATGCACCAACACATAGCCTGTGTTGGTCAAATATCTGCATTACCCACAGAGTTGTATTCTCAATACACTAATAGGTTACTATGCCAGCCTGAAACTATTTGAGTGAAGAAGATTGTTCCCGAACTGCCTCAATGAAATAGTGGTACAACTTTCTTCAAACACCCATTTAGTCATCCATCTTGAAACAACCACCCTTTATAACCCCTCTGTTCAATTTTATTTCCTCTATAATGACCTCCACTCTAGCCATAATGGTTTGGTCTTTCCATACTATCATTTATTCTCTCTTGTTCGAGAACCATGGTGAACCCATGAGTTGGAAGAAACTATCTGTTAGCACTAACATGTTACTATGCCAACCTGAGTTTCCCGCCAGCCTCATCTCCTTCCAATGGTGTCTTCAATTCCCATCATCTTCAATCCAAAATAAATATGCACTGAGTTGGGTGCATTTTCAAATCCCACTCAAACCTGTCAACACCCCTTAAAAAATTCGATCACCATCCAATCTATTGACTGCACCATTACAGTATCATTCTCATAGACTCTATCTGTCAATATGAGTATTTCCACAATCCTTCAGGAAATACCATGATTATAATTAAACTAAAACTTTTAATAAAGAATAATCCTTACGAGACTCCAAATGCATAGCCTGCAAGTTGTTACGTCGTTCCTTATGTCAAATAGAGAAGCGTGTAATGCCTATGATTCCTCTAAAAGTGTTTTATTGCTGAAACAATGTATTAATTTTAGTTTTATGAATGCATGGATCATCAAAATGAAGCTAAACAGACAATTGCAACTCATTTGAAATTGTCCTATATGTTACTGTTAGCTAAACAGTCAGTTGCAACTTTGCTACAAATTTCCTGTAGATTACTGTTAGCTAAACAACTAGCTACAATTGAACTGCAACTGTCTTGTAGATTACTGTTAGCTAAACAGTCAGTTGCAACTCAACTACAACAATCCTGTAGGTGAAATTTTCTGAAGTTAGATATCTATGTGTGTTGTTGAGAGTAAGAGCAACACTCCCCTTCCTTCCCACAGTTTAGGGTTGGCTAAGTACGTGACAGCCCCCCAAATGA
Source organism: Pseudotsuga menziesii (assembly GCA_001517045.1). Classification (NCBI taxonomy): domain Eukaryota; kingdom Viridiplantae; phylum Streptophyta; class Pinopsida; order Pinales; family Pinaceae; genus Pseudotsuga; species Pseudotsuga menziesii. The sequence continues at coordinate 46,339 of LPNX011003217.1, forward strand.
ATCCATAATTGCTCAGTTTTTGGGATGGTTGCATGACTAATCAGCTCACCCAGAACCGCGTCCTCATGCCCCAAACTACTAATGAGGTGTTGCTTATGTCCTCAACATACATATCATGAAAAGAACAAAGCATGTGCATAATTTTAGTGTTTAATGAGTAGAGAGCATGTTCTATTTATTACATCACATCAGTAGGACCCTGGATAAATAAAAGACATGTTATATACGCATAGAAAATCTATGCCTTACTATTATGTTTTCCACACATATATGCTTACACTATTTGTTGAGATAATAAACTCTTGAAATCCCTTTATATAGGGGGAACTACTATTCATCACTGTAAAAGGTTTTTTCAATGTGGAATTTTCTCTAGTTGATGGTAGAGATGACATGCTCCACATAGGGCCTTCATGTCGAACATTCAATCTCTTCTCAAACGTCTTATGCACTATTCCAGTATGGAATCGATTCTAAACCTCCCTCTACATTTTCTAAGTTAGGATTCCCTTCAATTAATAGGTGGATGTATTGAAATATACGCCAAATTCTTGACACGTGTTTTCATTGTCGAAAAACTGCCAGAATTTAACTGATGTTTAAAAACAAAGAGGATTGTCGAATTGCCAACAAAAATATGTAAAAAATCAGACATCTAAGTTATCATATTTTTTGTTAAAAATGATAGTGATGTATATTAACCTAGACTACCACATAAGGACTACATATGGAATATCTAGCGTACATGTAACAATGTGGCTCGTGATTAATGCATTGTAAGGCCTTGAGACAACACAAAATCTCTATGGAGGGAATATTCTTTCAACTTCAAGTGGGATATGTTTTTATTTTGAGATTTATAACATAGACAAAGGATCTCTTAGACTACACCATGGTATAAGGTTTAAATTTATGGCCTAATTTCACACCATTTGTTTACAGGGTCATTATGCTCATTATGGTCAGATTAGTGGGTTAGGGAGTTGGGGGGCAGGTTAAAAGACAACCTCCAAAAGTCATTATGATTGCAATTTTATTTACCTATATTGATAGTTTGGGATAGAATTTTTTACATAATTCAATGCTTAGTTGATAGGGGCTTTAGTGGTTAGGTTCCTTATGGTCACATTATGATGCATGCATTCTGCAAAATACATAATCATTATAGTCACACTATGGTCACAATGGTAACCTTAATTAGAAATTAAGGGATTTAGGGGTTAGGGATTAGTTCGTTAATGGGTTAGGATATTTGGGATCAGGGGGTTTATAAGAAGTTACGGTTACATTTCATTTGGGTTATGGTCACTATGTCCATTAAGGTCACATTAGGGGTGTTAGGAGTTAGGTGTATAAGGAGTTTTAGGTTTAAGGGGTCAATGGATTAGTTATTAGCGGTTTTAGTGGTTAGGGGCCTTATGGTCACATTATGTCATATAAATGTGTTACATAATATACATAGTCACTATGGTCAATATGGTCACATTTAATGGTTAGGGGACTTAGGGATTAGCAGAATCATGGGTTAGGGTTTAGTGCGTTAAGTGATTAGGGGATCTCAGTTTATGGGGATTATAAAGAGTTAGTATTATGGTTTAATGGGTTTATGGTCACTACGGTTACTATGGTAACATTTATCAGTTAAGGGCTCAAACCTTTCAACACTCCTTCAAACATTCGATTTCCATCCAATCTATTGACTTCACCATTATAGTCTCATTCTCATCGACTCTGTCTGTAAATCTGAGTCTTTCCACAATCCTTCAAGAAATCCCATGATTATAATTAAACTAAAACTTTTAATAAAAAATAATCCTTCCCAGAATCCAATTTCATAGCCTATGCATGGTTAAGTTGTTCCTTATGTTAAATAGAGAAGTGTATAATTCCTATGATTGCTTTAAATGTGTTTAATTACTGAAACAGTGTATCATTTATAATTTAATGAACACAGGGGTCATCAAAATGAAGCTAAACAATCAACCAAAACTCAATTGCAATTGTCTTGTAGATTACTGTTAGCTAAATGTCATTTGTAACTCAACTACATCTGTCCTGTATATTACTAATAATTAAACAGTCAGCCGCAACTCAGCTGCAATTGTCCTATAGATTATTGTTAGCTAAACAGTCAGCTAAAATAGTCTTGTAGGTGAAAATTTATGAAGTTATATATTTGTGTGTGTTACTCAGAGTAAGATAAACACTCATTTTCCTTCCAACAATATAGAGGTCATCAAAACAAATCTAAATAGTCAATTGCAACTCAGCTGCAACTGTCCTATAGATTATTGTTAGCTAAACAATTAGCTGCAAATGTCTTGTAGATTACTGTTAGCTAAATAGCCAGCTACAACTCAGTTGCAACTGTTCTAGATCCCCAGGGGTGTGTATTATCCACCCTCGATGCCTCCTTGGATATGTTGTTTGGGCTCCGTATGTTCTTTCTGTGGTATGGCTAATTCATTCATCTTGGCCCATTGTGGGTTCTGTCTCTCCCCTTGGGAAATATTTTGATACTTATCTCCACTCATGTATGGAAATACTTATTGTCAGGACTATGTACAAGTTAACCGTTGATTCACTATTGAATATAAAGGAACACCTATTTTCCTTTAGAAAAACGTTACAAAATATTAGCTTCGCGCTGCAAAAAGTTACAAAAATTTATCCATCTTGGCTTGTGCGTTCTTTTCTTCCTTAAAATTGGTATTGGTTGGAGGTTTTTTAACATGATGGTATTTTTCTCTTATTTGCCAAGTTTTTTTTGGCCATGGTGCAAGTATAACCAAACAGGTATTTGTCAGACCTGTTTTCCTTGAGCGAGGGAATTTTAGGAAGGCTAGAGGAAAGTGAGACATCAAGTAGGTGTACAACGGTTGGATTAGCTAGATGTCATAAGATCAGAAGAAAATTCAATAAAACCATGGAATTTTTTGTCATGGGAGGGGGGTTATGTTCCTATGATGATGAGACAATATGCGGCATTGAGGTTCCCTTAAGGTACACAAATTTAGTGAAACAATGGGTACCTAGGGATATTCCCCAACTCTACACAGATTTTTTATGAATGAGAGGATATATAGAATTGCAATGTCGTCATTACATGGATTGGGGTTGTTTTTCATGGATGGCATAAAGGTCGGTTATGACAGATGGACATAATTGATGGAGTATGTTGGACCCTCTTACAACTACAAATATTGGATGTGCCTGGTCCAATATACACGAAGTATGCTTAGATATGGGTTGTCAACAAATTATTTACAACTGAAAGACAAAGATCAAAATAAAGGATCAAAATCATACATTGACGGAAGGCCAAATTCAACTAGGATATTGTAGGGTTTATAAACAATACACAACCGAGGTCTACACTTAAGCAACCCAACTTCGTATTTGAGGGGTGTGAAGGAAACAATGTGCATTTGTATGTGCAACTAAATCAATAGCTCCAGGGGAATAGATGCTTATTAATTACAATTTGAATCGATTAGATACAAACATAGTTACTATGGATGCAGTACATCCAACAATATACCTAACCTCTACAACAAATACTGGAATTAGCGTCCCATTTAGCGTCCCTTTTTAGTGTAATTTTTTTTACATTGAGTGGTCAAACTAGACGCTAAATGGGACGCATCATGGAAAAAACTTAAAGCATCTCAAAAAGTGTCTTTTTTTGCTTCCTAGACAACATCCTTTATGACGTCCAAAATAGCGCCCATTTTTTTTGCTTCCAGAATAGCATCCAAATCTTCTTCCTAAACAATGTCGAGGTTTGCTTCTTAAATAAGACCATATTTTGCTTCCTGGTGAGTGCCCTATTTTTCTTCTTAAATGACAACCCCGTTAGAGCCATATTTACATCCTTAATAGCACCATGTTAGCATCCAAATTAGCATCCAATATTGCATCCATTTTTTCTACCACTTTAGCATCCCATTTTGCGCCATGTTTTACTTCCAAATGTGTGCCAATTTTCACTTCAAATTTGCACCAATTTTTGCTTCCTTTTTTGCATCGTGTTTTGCTACCAAAATGACGCCAAATATTTCTTCTATTGTTGCACCATATTTTTCTTCCTATGTAGCACCCTATTTTGCATCAAAAGTAACATCTTATTTTTCTACCATATCAACGCCATGTTTGGCTTCATCATTAGTGCCACATGTTGCATCATTTTTAATGCCTAGTTTTGCGTCTTATTTTGCTACCATATTAACTCCATGTTTGGCTTCATCATTAGCGCCACGTGTTGCATCCTTTTTAATGCCTAGTTTTGCATCTGTCATTTTTTGGTCACTAATTTAGTTTTTTTTAGTAATTTTATATATGAATTTTGGTCATTTTGTTTGGTCAATTATCTATTTTTTTGCTTACTAATTTAGTTGTTTTTTACTGATATTATAATATCATTAAGGCATGGAGGAATTGAACCACCAACCTCCTGCTTATAAGGTAGGCACTCTTCCATTGAGCTTACACCCTTTAAGAATTTGGGAACCTAACTTACATAGAGTCCTCTATAATGGTAAAAATGATTAATACACAAATTTGAGTATCTAATGGTTGGAAAAGAATGATAGATTGTATAAGTTCACAATATATGATCAAGCAGGTTATGAAATAGATAAACCTTTTCTATGAATTTTGAACAAAACTCAAGAAATTGGAAAGCCCATCGGAGAGTCAATTGGATTGTTCATTCAGCAATCCAAAGCATAGGGTTCAACTCACCACTCCACAAAATGTCCGCAAATACCATGCAAAACCCAACACACTATAAAAACACTAAATATTCAAAAATTGACATCAACACTAGAGACAAATTACATTCCATGTCAAACCACCATTGAAATCTATTATGGAAAATAAAATTGAAACTATAAATGCAATAGCTATGTGATAGTATATAGTACCTACATACTTACATAATAGTTTATAAGTTAGAACCTTGAATGCTAAAAATTTGAAGTCTAATATCAAATAGTTTGCAGTTACAAAATACTTTTATTCTTCTTGAAATAAATATTTCAGAATGTATTATATCTAATATCAAATTTTTAAGTCTTAAATAAATTAACCACTATACTTCATGTATTCCAAACTCATAATACAATATTACATAACATGGAACAAATAAAAATGATATAAGCATTAGCAAGATTGATCGACTTTCATGACATTTGATGTATTTTTCCAAATTTGACTTGCAAGTTTCCAAGTGCTGCCAAAGAGGGACTAATTTCATGATAGGCTAACAAGCCAAGTCAGAGTGGTTAGTTTTCCAAGTAACCATGAAACATTGTTGCTATTAGTAAAAGGAGTTATGTATTCATATATTAAACTTTCCACCACAAGATTTAAGTGTATATAAAATGTAAAACAAAGAATGTTCAATTTTTTTTTAGCTAGCTAAAACACCAAGTCAGAGTGGTTGTGGTTAGTTTTCCAAGTAACATAGAAACATTGTTGATATAAATAAATGGTGTTTATTCATACATTAAACTTTCCACCATAATATATACGTGTATATAAAATGTAAAACTAACAATATTCAACTCTATTTTAACTATTACAAATACTTGGTTTAACTATCATAATAAACAACAAAAGAAGAGGAGTGGTGGATGCAAGTTTCAGTCATTTTAAACCTCAAAGGAGAAAAAGGAATTGAATATGCATGGGGATCTGCAATAGCCCCCGATAACAAAGTGGAGGCTCTCATGTTTTTTCAAGGACTGACATTACTCAAGGAGAAAGGAGAGACCCAATTGTCAATGACTGGTGACTCCACCATTATCATTCAATCCTTGTCCAAACTGACTCCAACGCCTAGGATTGTCTCCCAATCCTCTCCTTCACAAAAATGTCTTTTACACATCCTAATATTGCAGAAGAAAGGGAGATGCAAAATCCAATCTGGGAGTAAGCTTTGGGAAAGGGTTGATAAAATTCAATAAGGGTGTGTCAGTTTGTGCACCACTCCCATGGAATGTTTTGCATTTAAGGCTATGAAACACTCATGATGCTATATTAATACTCAAGGATGGACCACCTTATCCATATTCATGTTGATGTGTGAGATATTGAATATTGTTGCTGCCCCAATGGTGAATGCATGTGGTTTTAAAATGGAGTCAACTCCGAAAGGGCATTGTGTGCTTGACCCAAAAAATCCAAAGGGTATTCCATATATAATATATGTTATATTTATTATAATGCATGCCCAATTCCAATATAGTAGCATAAGATATAAAAGCATAGATTAAAAGTGTTACTTGTGTTTATGTAAGTGTAACTTCGAAATGTATTCACTTGTATATCTTATGTATTATACCCAGATGTTTATTCCAGTATGTGTTTGTAATGTAATTGAGTCATGTCATGACTCGATGTTCCGATCGGGAGTTTGTATAATGTGATCAAGTCATGTCAAGTCATTGTGGGTAACCCTCCTATTTGTCAAGGGTTAAAGTCCCTACATTTGTGGGGCCCTAGGGTTATTAGACTATCCTACAAAAGTCGACCCTTGTTGGGGCGCGCACCCTAACGGTCCTTAAGGTGGGTAACTCCACGGGTTTGTGGGAGCTTGTAAGCAGAGTTACGGCTCAAAATAGTCTTAGGGGTGTCGGGGTTGAGTCAAAGCCCTCTTTTTGTAATAAACCCATGGTTTAAGTCCAAGGTTTAGGGTTCTAGGTGCCCATGGTTTAAGTCCATGGTTTTTTAATAGTGCGCTGTATAAATAGGCACTTGTGTAAAGAAGTAAGGTTAGGCCTTTGACGATTATCTTATGATGCTAATGTAATGTGAAGCTAAGAGCTGTCTAAGGGTTTTGTAAGAAAGGTTAAGTCCTAGCTGTGTGCGTGGACGATCTCTGCAGCTATGTGCGCAGAGGGTTTTGGGTGATAAAGAAGATCTGCAGTTGTGTGCACAGAGACTGCAGCTTAGTGCACAGCTTGAGGACTTGAAGGGATCTGCAGCTGAGTGCGCAGATCAGAACTGTGATTTTGTAAAGAGTTGAATAAAACACAGTTCTATAGACGTAGCCCCTACACTGGGGGTGAACCACGTTATATCTTGTGTTGTGGTTCTTTTGTGTTGTTTCTGTTAAGTTCTTGTGTGCATTAATAAAGTAAATAACTGATAAGTAAGATCACTACTGAATACTAACTTTGCTGTGAATTCCCAGTAAAGGGTCAAACAAGTCACTGTTGTTTATATAGCTGCGAAGTAATATATGTGAATGCCGAAGCTATGTATTATATGATTATAATTTGTTAAAGGCTAAAGGTACAGTAATATCCCTCTTCTGCTTGCAGAAACCTGATTCTACAGCACCCCATAGCTATTTCGGGTGAGACTGCAACCTGTTCGCAGGTTGTTGCCAAAAGGGCCAACACTGTGGGTCTTTTGTTGGTGCGAAGCGAATGGTAGAAAACCCAGGTCTGCCCTATAGCCCAACAAATTGGTTCCGTTGCCGGTTGAACTCAGTATATGCTCAAGAGGGGTTTACATCATACCTCGAGGGCTATGTTTTGGAGGCCCTCCGTGAAAGAAATCGGTGATTGGATTGAAAGGACTTATCTGCACTTTGCTAAACAAGAGAACAAGAATCCGTGTCGTAGTGCAAATAAATTTGTACAAAGGTATGTCTTTTCTGATGTTTACAAAAAAAAATTTGGTAGTATCCACATAGAATTGCACCAGTGGTTATCTAGGTTAACAGAGAGAAGGACGAACTTCCAAGAAGGTCAGTTTCCTACTTGGACCCCCGCCAGAATTAATATATTGAAAAGGGTGAACAACGAGATATCCCGCGTTGTTGATTTCTAGACAACGCGAACCCTTGAAGCATTTGTGATGGAGTTCGCCATCGACACGAGTACTTCCTTTAGCGAAGCCGAGCGACAATTTTTTAGAGGACCAAGGGGTAAGTACTTGAATACATTTAGTTTGAGAATTAAAATTCTATTGGCTGAACAAGGTATATTGCTCATTGAATCAGACTGTTAGATTTAGTATTACTAACCTATGGGTGATTCCATGAAGATGGGTAACACTTTTTGGCCAAATTTGGCGATGAAAACCTAATTTTTTACTCATGTGCTAGATAGAAGCCCTCAAAACACATATATG